>VZRI01009527.1:321845-357386 GCA_013397515.1 Upupa epops | reverse complement strand
AGCCAGTCTGCACAACAGCCAAATAAGACTCAGAAACAATGGGACCAGGTACCCTGCATCTCTCACAGGGAGGACAGAAGCCCAAGTAGAAGGGGTGAGTGGAGTCCAGTGAGAGTCGTGACAGAAGGCAAGCACCACCCCTGTCTGTGACACAGCCCTTTCTATTGCTACTTGTACATGTACCGTTTTCTTGTAAGAGGGATTCTCTAAGCCTTCCTAGAGAAGGAATTGGATCTCAGTTGGAAGAACGAAGAGTAACTGTGTAATGCTAAAACCACCAGTACTGGTAACACTGGTCCTGAAAATCACAGAATTGTTTAGGTTGGAAAAGACAACCGTGATCACCCAGTCCAATCAAAAATCCAGCCGTCACAAGACCACTGCTAAACCCTGCCCTTAAATTCCAGATCTACAAGACTTGTAGACACATTTAGGGATGGTGATTCAATGCCTTCCCTGGGCAGCCCGTTCCAAGGCCTGATGACCCTTTTTCCTTAATGTCCAGCCTAAACTTTCCCTGGTGCAACTTGGGCCCATTTCCTCTTGCCAGATTCACTTGCTACTTGTGAGGACAAAACCTCCACCTCTCCACAACCTCCCAGATAGCTGTAGATAATGAGAAGGTCTCCTTTGAGCCGCCTCCTCTTCAGACTAACCAGTCGCAGCTCCTTTAGTTGTTCCACACAAGCTTTGTTCTCTAGACCCTTCACCCTTGTTGCCCCTCTCCGGACCCACTCCAGCAATGGCTGTCTTGTACTGAGGTGCCCTACACTGTCAGCAGAGCCCCCAGCTCCTCCCTTCCTCTGCCTGTCCTGCTGTGCTCCATTGCGTACAAACTCAATCATTGTTAGGAAAGCTACAACAAACCAGTGTGAAAGAACAGTAACTGTGTTCTAGTTTATTGACTGCAGTCAAGTTTTATTATGCCTCAAATAATTAAATACTGCAACCGTGACATTAAAAATACAGGCCAATTTACCAAAATAATTGTATTCTGAAGATTATGTACATATTATACATTTTACAGGATCATGTAAACTTTAATTTTTTTATACATATGGTAAATTGATTTACGGCAACTAGAAAACCCAAAAACATTCCTATGAAATGTAAGCTCTGTGTCTGGGGCAGTTAGGAAAACTGCAAAGAAAGGAGACTGACTATAAAACGGAGTAGAATTGAGTTAGTAGAAAAATGAATTAAATTACATTCATAGAAGTTTAAACTAAAACCATTGCTATGCATCACTATTAAAAAAAATCCCAAACCCTCTCCTTTTATACATTAACACAATTTTCATGGGGAGCTACAGTGCACCCCATTTCTAGCAACGGGGCGTAGCCTAGGAAATCCAGATTGCCCTTCTCCTCGTGACATACATTCAATAGTAGTGTCTGTACCAATAGAAGCATTGTACATACTCGCACACCGTGACTGGGGGCATCGTAGCCTGCCAAGGCACTGCTGTTTTGTGGCTGTTTTCCCCCTGAACCCTCAAGTTCTAGTGCTGAGATGTTTGCTGTGGGATTGTCTCCAGTCTGATTCTCACACCAGGGGACACACACATCCTCCCAGCACAGACTTACAAATAACAAAGTACAAGAAGTTAAAGGCCTTCATTCAACATCCTGCACCAATTGTGTCAGCATGGTTAACACACCTTACCCCCTCTATGGTCTCCAGAAAACAAGTCAGTGAGGGCACTGAATAGATTTTTTTCAATCTATAGATTAATAGATTTTAATCTGGAAATAGGAAGACAAAATTGCTTCTTCTGCCTGTCTTCACTCGTGGGACAGCTGTAGTGTTGCCATTTGGCATAACGTATCTTCCAGTCCTCAACTGGCTTCTAGCTCGCCTCTTGTCTCCACAGCCCAGTACTTGCATAATCTGCTCTGTAGTGTGTGTTACTGAGTACCTATGGCTGTTCATTAGAATAAATGCATAACTTAGCGGGGTAAAACAGCTGCCACAGTCAGCAGCTGTTAACCTGGCTGGTTTGAGTCTTCCTTTGAAAGGAAGACTGGTAGAATTTGCATATTTGATAACTGCTATGCAGGCCTGGGGCTGCAAACAGCTTGGCGTGTGCTTGCCTTTGAGGATCTGAAGAATCTTGAGATTACTATGTATTACTCTGCCCCCAGGCTGCTCTGAGCCTTGAGATGGGGAGTGTGGCCAGCCTGTAGTCATCAGTGTTGTGTGGAGGAAGACATGGGAGCTGGAGTGACTTACAGTGACTGGGTTTAGGCACTAGGTAAGATTCCCTTGGCTGTCAAATATGTCTAAAATTAGATGAAGCACCTCTGTCAGACTTGGATAAGGTGAGAAGTGTCATCCAAAACATGCCCAGAATGACAAAAAAAATTAAACCTCTATCATATCTGTTTCTGTACAGCTTTAATAGAAAAGAAATCCTAATCTAGAGTATCAAAATACTGTATCCATATAAACATCGGAGAGAACCTAATAGAAAAGTAAAAAGTGTAAAACACAAACTTTCTTTTTTTGAAATTAAAATCCTAAATAAAAGTTGTTTGTTTGGAGGTTTTTTAGAAAAAACAACAACAAACCAGCAATTTGTGTGCTGCAAAACAAACGGAAGAGTACTACATCTCCCCTCGTCGGCGTGTTTTTGCTGCAACAGCTCTACCTTCCTCATCCTCATCCTCTTCCTCTTCATAATTTTCTTCACGACCATCTTTTTGGTTGTTCCTTTCTTGCATTTCTTGCTCTTGATCTGCTCCTGTGTTATTCTTTTCATCTGCCTGATTGGGAACGGGGGAAAGAAATTAGATTCAGTGCGGCTGCCGATTTCCTTATTCTTAATTTTAGGGCAACAAGATGAAGTTAAGGCAAAGTGACTGTCAGCTGGAGCTGTTAGAGCTGATGAACAGAAACAGGAGCAGCTTTCCAAAAGGTTTCTAGGCAGTGAGGACTGATGCGAGGGTGGAAGGATGAGCAAAAGGAAGCTGGGACAGCATGAAATTTTAAGGTCTATGAGGTAAAACAAGCTACAACCATTATTATGTAACCTCCCCGTGACATGACTGCAGTTACATTAAGTGTTTAATTGTGTGACTGAGTTTGTGGGTTTAGCCAGCACTTACATTTTCATCATTGTCACCATATGGCTCCTCAGCGTTGCGTTCCAGTTCTCGTTTCTTCTCCTCTGTCAAATCTTCCTGGATCTACAAAGCAGAGATGTTCTGTGGGTTCTAATTTCCTCTTAAAGAGTAGCCTGTGGCATTAATGCATGTGTTATCATAGCCCTGAATGAAGACTTACAAGAAATGGAGAGGACAGGGAGGGGGTAAAGGAGTTACAGAACACCAAGAAGCACTCAACAATAGGGAAAGTCACTTCCTCTGAGAGCACTTCCAACTACAGATTTCCATTATCAGCTATTCTGTGGTTTATATCTATACAATCTTAGCCTTCCTAGTGTCATGACACAGCTAAGAGTCATGGCCAACCCTTCCATCCCACTCTGAGAGTTACTTCAGTTCTGATTATGAATGTATTTAATATTAACTTCGTCCTGTTTCCCCAGCATTTGAGTAATCTCTGCCACCTGCTCCTGGAAAACCACAAAGGAGCATGAAAGGTATTGGGACAAAGAACAGTCTCTCCAATTCTGTCCTTGGAGACAGAAGACAGGCCACAGTGAATCTGCTAAGCACATATGCTCCAGAGGGTAAGATGCTTCTGTAAGGCCAAACAGACCACCCCATGGGGAAAAAACAAAGCTGTTTCACCTGGCTGGGAAGCATTTTCCACTCAGTGCTGCCACAAAGAGCCAGGATAAGACTGCAGCTTCCTACAGGGCTCCCCCCCTACTGAACAGCAGCAGCACACTAGATTTAGGCAATGCTGCTGACCAAGTACGTTGCAGTCTGGTCTTGCTGCCAGCAGCAAGGCAACCACCCACCCCATGTCACTTTGAGGGATATATGGGAACAATCTGACCAACAGCAATGTGTAATATTTGAGTTGAGCTGCTAAAGAAACTCTTCCTGATTACAGCACCCTAACTGTTTTTGATTGCTCACTCAATCACTGCTCGCTCTTTAATATTTCCAGTAAGCACTGGTGATAGACCTTTATGGAACAGGCATTCAATTGCTTCCTGTAAGCCAAGGATTGCTGCCAAAAGCCAACTACTCCCAGTTCTCTATGACCTGTTCTGATTGAAGTAACCTTATTTTGAACTGGTTAATTCTAAGTGCCCACCCGCTAACCTGAACAAAGTGCTCCCCATAACAAAGTGTCTGTTTCTGTTCTTCCTGTAAATCATCACGTATGAAGTAGAAAATAGCAATTGATTAGGTAAGTATTGAAGAACTGTGGGGCACTGTGTCCCTTCCCCTTCATTTCTCTCACAGTTCAGTGTGCTAACAGCTTCCTGACTGCCTCCACAAATAGCCAGGGCTTACATAACTCAGACTGCTTAGGAGGAGCACAGCCAACATAAAGTTGGAGCTAAAAGTATCTGGCCAAGGAAGCAGGTTGCCCAGAACAGCAGTTATGTGATTAAGGATGCAGAGTTAATCAGGTTTTCAGTGACCTTCAGAGGGCTTGAGGTTTTCAGGAATTTTTGCTTGTGTTGTGATTGGCTTTGTCTTTTCAATTACTGTCCAGTGAACACTGCTGCAAGGCGAACTAACGGGCTGCAGCACACAGGCCTAAGTCACACTAACTGCATCCACAAGTGGTCAGCAGAGTAACGGCAAAGGCTTCCTGGGTCTCAAGTCAGACAATCTGATTTAGGTTTCATCTTGCAGTTCTAGAAGATACCAGTGTTTAATGTCAATGGGGCTGTGCTGTGCTACATGAGGCCACAGATGTCTCTTACCTCCTCTTCTCCCTCCTCCTGATACTGTTCATCCACATTATCTTCCTGCTGGTCAGGATTTCCTGCCATCTGCAAAAAGATCATTGAAAAATGCTGTTATATTAAGTTTAGAAAGCTGAAAGTTAAAGCTTCTTGTTCTGGAACTACGATTGTGCATAAAGCTGAAGTAACAATAAGCATAAGAACTTGGAGTGTGCTCATTAGCATTAATGATTGCTTGGCTACATGATTTAGAACTGCCCTAAATTAAAAAACAGACAGCAGGATGATTATAATAAAAAATCATTTCACAGAATAAAGCAAGGCTTCTCATACTGAGCAGAGAGACAATGAAATATTCACACCATTAAAGACCAGTGCCATAAAAATACAGATTATCTCTGCCTGGAGGAGTTTACAGTTCAAACACAGTTGATTCACTAGCAGAGCCACAAAAGGGAAGTGACTCCACTCCTTTCAGCTGTTGGAGTGTTGACGGCACAGAAGGGATTTGTGGAAGGACATGAAGATTGCGTGAAGGTGAATACAGAGGCCCCAAACTATGAGATTACAGAACCTCAGTGAGTGGAACCACTGATGAAAGGATAGTGAGTGACTAGTATTCGCTCTCTGAGCTGTGCTACCCTGTCAGTCAAGAGGACACACATTGCTTTACTGACCACTAGGTGCTCTTCCATTCCTGGGTGTCCTTGCTTCTGACTGGTTTGCTTGTGCTTTTCGTTTTCATCTGGCAGATTTTCATCTCTCTCCTGCTCAGCTTCCTCAAATTCATCTTCACCCTGATTGTTGGGGTCATCAGCAGGATTCACATCGTCCATGCCTGCCTTCTGTAATTTTCAGAAGCATATGTTAAACACATACTTTTATCTCACAATCAAATTCCATTCCATGGAAAACCAGGTGGAATCTCTCTGCAGGCATCAGGGGTCATTAGATCAAACCCCAGCCAAAACAGAAGTGTCTGCTACTGAAAGAGAACAGGCAACAGCACTGATCACAGACAGACCTGCAGCTGCAGTATGGGAACACACCTGCTACACCTAGGCTGAATCGATGACTTATTACACAGGGGCTGCCTGAACACCTTCTGTTTACTGACTCTCTGACAGCTGACACTGCCCGATAAGACCAGGTGAAAGCAGATAAGAGTTTACATGCTCATAGCTCACCAGGGCTGATGCAATCTTTCAGTCCCAGTCTGCCCTGCCATATTGACCTTGTCAACACCTACAGTGAAACCACACTTGCTTTTCTTCACACTTTGTTATTCACAAAATGAGCATTGTCCTTCTGCTTCTTACTCAGTAGAAGCATTTCTGATATCTTTATAGATGACAAGCTGAATAAATATTTAGAAATATATACTAAACAACTTAATCTGCTGAGGGAGAAGGGAGGAAGTATGAGATACTTCATGTTCTGTATCATGAAGTAAGACAGAATGTGGGGGAAGGCATGAGACTGAATCTCCTCCATCCAGATCTCTGTGCACTCAGTATTGCGGCTGTGTTGAATGCTGAGGTACATCCTCTTTCCACTTCACACTTCTGCACTGACTCCAGCTGTTTATTTTGATGACTGCCAGAAGCTGGATCTTACCCTAGTACCACCACAGCTCTTCCTGACTGACCTGTGAGTTAGTTACTCTTGTTACTTGTTTTTTTTAAATCCACAGTTTACCTGCTGTAGTCCCATATAAGTCCAAAATCCTTTATTCCACCTAACGCACAGATCAAAGGAAATGTAGAAAAGCAACTCCAACAAGAAAGTGGGTTTTGATTTCTTCCCAAATCAGCCAGGACAACTTTAGAGAGATCTAAGATGTAATGTTAAACTGTCAAACTTGTCTTCCTAGCAGACCTCTGGTTCATCTTATTTCCGCAATACGCAATTACGTTAGATGAGACGTGTGGGCTTTCACTTCAGCAGCCACTGCGATCCATAGCATCTCAGTTCATACTCACTGATTCATCAGCCTGCTGATTCTCTGCCTGATGTTCTGGTTCTTGCTGTTCATTTGCATTATGTTGATCATCATCTTCACCTTCATCTTGGTGCTGGTTCTCACGTTCATAAGCTGAAAAACGTTTATATTATTATTGTATTACAGCAGTTTCCAAATAACCTATATGAGAGTCACATGTAATTTATAATTTACATACAGTGCTGAACATATAATGCTAATGGGATTGGTTCACTGCTAGTAGGAAACAAACACTGTGAGATTATACGTTTTGAAGAGATCAAACAAAATCCTAGAGCCAGAAATGTAACTGAAATCCACAAAGCCCAATCCTAGGAACTTAAAGACATTTTTTCTTTCACAAACATGGATTTGATCAGAAGCAATTCCTGTCTTTCACTCAGCCAGTTCAACAAGTGGTATATGAGCTTCTAGTTTTAAATTGGGAGTTTATATTTCATGAATTCAACTGGATATGAAATGAATATTAAAGTCACAAACAAAAGGCAGTACCAGGGGAACCTGTAATGATGGCAGGGGCACACACTTTCTCCTACCTCCTTCCTCTTCCTGAATACCTTGCTCTTCTTCCCCTTGTACAATATCGTGGTCCATGTTGTCATAATGAGCTTGTTGGCTGAGAAATGAAATGCAAACACATTGTTTCAGTTTCAACAAAGTGTGTTTTTGCCTTAATTAACAAACTATCATACTGCCCCTCCCAACTCCTGCCAAAATGGGTTCCAGTTTAACTTTCTCCTGCCTAATAGATTTTTACATCACCTTTTCTGCATGAAGACAGTTTGCACAACAAAGACTTTCTTGTCCTACTGCACTGGCTTCCATTCGTGCATGTCTTTACACACCAATGGAATTCACCTTGAATTTTCAGAACTCCTCAGCTAGTGTATTCCATAATCAAAGCACAAATGCTGTCAATTGGAAACAAGGAATCTCTCAGATAAAAGGTCGTAAAGACAGACTATGCAGATCAGTTATTTTGTTGGTAAGCAGGTTAAATTTAATCTTGAAAGGGTTTTATTTGTGTGGTTGTTCCTACAGGAACACATTATGAAAGGAGCTCTCGTCCTAAAATCCTTTCAGAACGATTAGAAGTTATTAATTAATATTTCCATGTTTCAGCAAGGAAAATGCAATGGCCTTAAAATTCCAAAAGCCAAAAAGCAGATACTAAATTTTGAACTATATACAGATGTTTATGGAAAGAAGGTGCAAAGCATGTAGAAGAAGTCAACATCACCATGAACCTAACTGCATACACAGTAACATCATGATGCTCACAGGGTGTTGGTTTCTTGCAAATTCATGCTTTTGTCTCTACAATGCAGAAAGTCCTCACAGAATTACCTAAAAAAAGCATCTCACGTTTGAGAGGAGCTTTAGCTTAGGTACTTCATGCATATCTGATACAGGAGCTCCTCAGCACTACACTATCATTATTGCTGATAGTGGAAAATAATTACTAATTTAAAACAAGCTTAAAGACAAGGAGCATTGTGCACCTGAAGCCCCCAGCTTCTCCCAGGGATGTACAAAGCAATGTGCACTCACTGCTCTGGCCTTGAGAGATTTCCAGAGTAATAAGAGTTAAAAAACAGAAGGAAAAACTGACGTCAACTAGCAGTCAGATTTATCCTGGGAAAGGAGATGAGGCTTACTGAATTTAGTTTCTGGTCAGTCTAGGTTTATTGCACTAACCCACTCTCTACTCCAAGGTGGTGTGCTGGAAGCTGTAAAACCTAGAGCACAAATCCTGACCAACTCATGTAAAAGAACTGAACCTTAGCCGGTTTTTGTAGAGATTTTCTCCCTGTTCCGCCTGTTTGTGCAGCTGCAGCTCTCGTTCTTGAAGCTGTTGCTGCCGCAGTAGCTGTCCTCGCAGCCTCTGCTGGTGCAGTGATTCTTGGTGTTCTCTGAGCTGGTTGGCTTCCTCTGCTCTTTGGGCTGCAAGATGTTGCTGCTCTAGTTGTTGTTGATAAGCTGGTTTTTGTCCTTTTGTTACAGCTCTTGTTGATGTTATCTGTCAGAGAAATGTTTTACTCATAGATTAATCATCATTTCAATGATCAGGAACCAGTGACAAGAGAGAAAATTATGCTTCATGCAATGGGCAGAATTACAGCAAAGTTATTTTAAGTTTTCTCAACTCTGCTGAAAGTTGAATTAATTTTCTGAACACAGACTGGAAGTGCTGGGGTGTTTGTGGAGGAGATGGGGAAAGAGGGGATAATGGGCAGGGGAAGCCACGCTTTTCTTCACATCAGAAATAATCGTACCACCCCCGCACACACCTATTACCAGTCAAAGGAAGTTTTGATGGCTGATGACTAAGCTTCCATAGATTTAACTTCTGATTTCAGCAGGGGTTGCTTTGAGCCTTAAGTGAGACACTGCATGTATTTTACAGTCAGCAGCATCTTAAACTAATTCCAGTTTTACAGCTTAACCTCTTGCTGCTGTTCTAATCTACTGCACCTCTTCAGCAATGGCTTCTCACCATCCCAGAGTTGCACAATTAATCTGCTAAGAGACTAAGGGTTTACGAAGCCTAAGGTGAGATCCATGAAATATATTTTCCACTGGAGATCTGATCCAGAATGCAAATCTGGGATTTGCTGGGTTTATTTAGAGCCGCACAGAACAAGACTTGCCATAGCAGTGCACTGATTTCCCCTGGCTATCCTAGTCATGTTCCTCTTGCAGCTCAAATCTCCTGTCAAACAACAGTGAACGTTTAGATGGAAATGTGTTTACAGAAGACAGGTAAATCTGAAAGAGTAACACACTGCAATTTGCTGAGATGCTTTAAATTAGTAAGACAGGGCAGCTCTCCAAAGAGCTGAAGGTAAGTCTCGTTCCATCTTCTTACCATCAGCTACCACAGGACTCATATTTCAAGTAGGAGCAGGGATTGGAACTGACTGCTTTTTTTTTTTTTCCATCTGTTGCTTTTCATCAGCAGAATTAATGTTTATTAAGCTGCATCTGCCTGTTCATGCAGCTGAGGCTGAATCCTATACACCCAAAATGCTTTGAATGCCGTATTTTCTATAAATGATGACATATAAATTATTTTACCTATACATAGCTGAGTACAACACAGAGCCAGCAATGGCTAAGATGCCTCTATTTAAACAGAACATCTAATCGATTAGTAGAAAAAGGGTCCATACCTCTGAATGAAGATGATCACCCAACATATTGGTTTCTTCTTCTCTCTGCTCTTGTTTCTTCCACTCATGCTCTTCTGGTACCTGATCATGCTCTTCCTCCAAGCGCTCAGGCTGACCTGCTTGCTCCATTTCCTCCTCTTCAAGTTCTTTTTTGCGTTCCTCTTCAACTTGATCAACATGTTCCTCACCGTCCTCTCCAGCTTCTTGTTGCTCCTGAATATTTAGTTCTTTGGCATGGTAGCTCTCACTGCCCCTTCTTTGCTGTTGAAAAGGCTCCGCTCTGTCATCCTTTTCCTGGGTATTTATTTCTTCTCTCTCTTGTGGCTTCTCATTCTGCAACATATACACAGTATTTTGTGTGCACAAGGTATATGGGTTTTGTGTTTTCACGAGAGCCAAGGACTGGACATGGATGCCTTAATTCCAGCCTGCAGGAGTAAAGCTTTAATCAGGAGATCCAAATGCTCACGTGAGGACAAGCTGCTTCTCCTGCCAAATGGTACCAATCCCTGATTCTTGGCTCTGCACAGCTAGGCAAGCTGTTGTACAGCTGCATTGTAAAGTAGGTTAAGCCTTGTTTTATCCAAAGTTGAACAAAGCTTCTACAATTCTGTATCTACACAAGAGGTTTTATATGCTTAGCTCCCATGGGTGCTGCTGGCCAAGAACCTCTTGTAAAACAAAACCACACATGATCTTGTAACCTCTAGACTTGGTCCAACAACTCTGAACACCTGCAAGTGCCCATTTTAAATATCCCAACTTATGCTTGCCATTGTATTTTATAAAACATGTGGAAAGTCCATTTCTTCAGAACGTGCTAAAGATTTTCTCTAATATATAAAATACCTACAGTTTTAAAGACCACTTACTTCAAAAATTAGTATTTTTAGAAACATCTTAAAACAAATAAACCAGCTTTAATGTGAAAGAAGGTCCTCATGAATGTATTTTTCTACTCTTCAGTAAGATTAAACTGTTCCTTACTACCTTACTCAAGAACTGAGAACCATGTACCATTACACTTAGGCTTCTCACAGAAACTAAGCACACAATGAAAGTTCTGCTGACTAAGAACAATTTTAAGTCAGCACTTTATACCTCCTTATGCTCTTCATCCTCAGCTTCGTGGGGCACTGGGAGGTCACTGCGAGGAGATGGTGCTCGCTCCTCATGCTGCTCATCCGGTTGTTCCACCCTCTCAGGCTGTCTGAAACTTGGCATTTTGTTGAGTGTGTCCTTCAACTGTTTGTATTCCTCCACCTGGGACTGAAGTCAACACACAAATTATAATGTGTCCAAATGGATTTCATAACAAAATGTAGTCACCTCGGAGTAACTAAGAGTAATCTTGCTGGCAAGGCACATGCTCTATATTCACATTAGAGCATTTCCAGGGAGAAGAAAGGACAGGAGGTTTTAGAACTGGTTGTTTCCACATGCCAGGTGCCACAGATTTCTCTTTTCAGCCAAAGTGCACATGCATACAAAGATATTAGAAAACTCTCTTTGGGACAAAGATCTGGTTTATTCATGCCAAGCAGAATTGTCAAAAGGGGGTGATGCAGTTTTCCTGGCAGACTAAGGCAAGGGAAATCAACAGCATCACAACTTCTCCTTTACTCGTAGAAAGCAGTGCAGTTCTCTCAGAAACTGGTTTTAAAGTATACACACACATTGTGAAAATGGCAGATCCTCAGCACTTAGACAGATGTTACACGAAACAACAGCCAACACGTAACTGAGGCAAAAGAAAGCCAGTACACTGCTGATGAAGAGCAAGGGGAACAAGAAGGAAAGAACAAAAAGAGAGAAAATGTAAAAACATAAATTTTAAAAGTCCTCCTGAAATGGAACTGTAAAATGGGTAATGCGATTTACTGTTTAACTTTGTACAGAACAGGATCTTTCAAAAAAGCTTTCAAGTCCAGCTTGAGGATCCAGGCTGTCTTGCACTCCAGTCCTTGCTTATACAGCAGATGGACAAGAAGGATTACGTTGCAAATTTGTTTATCTGCTCAGGATTTATAAAAGTTGATGGGCTGCACATACACGAGGTGATACCCCACTAGAGGGTTCCTCTGTTGCTCTGTAGAGGTGGCAGGCATCTTTACCACCCATTCTGAAGTCATGTTTCACAATCCCTTTTTTTACAAGTTAAAAACTGTCCATGGTTTGCACTCGGGGACCATGTACGTATTTGTGTGTGTTGTGTGGTATCATAGCAATCAATAGTACAGCAGACAGGCATGATGCATTGAGGTACAATGCATAATCCTCATACAAAAAACAATATCCACAGTGCTACAGATTGACATGATGCAATGCTTAACAGCTCCGAAGCCAGACGCACCTCGAAGCATCTTCAAAAGACTATGGCATCCATTAAAACAGACGGGCCTAAAAGCAAAGCAGAAGGCACAGTAATTACTCTTGACATTCCAGAGGGACACTTCTGCTTCCTGATTAACTGCTCCAGAGTCCAGCAAATTTTAGAGGGGGAAAAAATGGCATTTACTTAAACATGAGACAAATATATAGGTCTCTGAGTTGTTGTTTCCCCACTCCCTGGTCATACAGAGGGACTAATGTACTGGGATGTGTAAACAGCACACGTCCAGATCAGAATTCAAGTACCTATTGCACTGTGTGAGCTACTAAGCTGAACATTGTGATTCAAGGCCACAGCTTTGAAGGTATTAATACTGGCAGAGAGACAGGGTTTATAAAAATATATAATGGATCTGTCTGGCCGCTTGAGCCATGGAAAAGTACAAAGATTATAAAGCCTTAAAGATTCGGGTCACAAATCTGTTAGTGCAGTATTGACTACTGATATTTAATGTCAAGAATACACTTAGAAAAAGAGGGGTTGTTTATGGAGTGTGTGTGTCAATAATCCCCTGTGAACTTCCTGCAGCTGCTTTGCAGGAGAAACCATGCAACTGTGCTAGATTCCTGTTCTGAACATGCAAGACCCTTCTCGTGAAGGGCAAGTTCTCCATATGATAATGCCTGACTGCAGACACACAGGTTTGGTGTGACATGGATTTTCTAATTAAGGAATGGAATCAAAGCCAGGAGAGATATATAAAGGGTCCCTCTGGGTTTGAGGAACCTTAAAATCAGCCCCTATCATCTGCCTCTGTGGAACTTCAGATGTTAGCAAATACATACTAAGTAGCTAACATGGTCAGTGGAAGAAGAGCTTAAAATTAGCTGCCTGCATATTTTAGTACTGGAAATGAAAATTCTTCATATATTTAGTCCACAAGGGACTTCCCTGGTCCTTCCCTGTTTTCTTAATATCACACAGTGACATGCATGACAAGCAGAAGTGTGTATGTGGGGGAAATAAATCCAGTGCTTTTAATGCTACTAATGATTTTGTGAACCATGAAAATTACTGGAATTAAGAAAATTAGCCAGGAATAAAAAAACACTTTACAGTGCCTCACTGCCTTTTTGCTTCAATCTTTCACCAACAGTGTTGCTCTGCTCCACTGTTACCCCTACATTTGGATTCCCTGTGGCCTACACAGCTGGCACCGGCACAGCTCACTGAGCCTGGGACAGTCCAGCGAAGTTTGTGCTTCATGGACAGCTCACCTGAAAATGCCATTTCAAAGAGGTAACACTGCTGCTGCTTTTTAACTACTCTGAGTCCCATGTGGAGTTTACATTCCTCAATATATACTCTACCTGTGTTGCACTGATGTATACTGTAACCTTATAAATGTTGTGGTATGTGTGGGATGTTGAACTATTAGAAGTTCTATCAGAGGAGACAGAGAAAGAAAGGTATTTGACAGTTCTTATGGAAACAGAGATACTCTTCTCATCAGGAACACATGCATTGGTGAACCTGGAAAGCAGCTTTTCATTTTCTGACAGCCCTGCGATTCGTTGCGGCCTTTGGTTAAGAGCAACCCTTTAACTCATGCAGTGCCCTGCAGTGTGCAGCTGGTGCTGACTGCAGATTCCCCATGCGAGAGGCTGCATGCAGAACACCACAGCCAGCTGAACTGGGAGAAACGAGTCAGGAAGGTTAGATCCAGCAGAAGCTGCTTTCCTTTCTGACCTGGGCAGCAGCTAGTGCACTCTTGTGGTCTTCCAAAGTCACTACAAGCTGGTCGTGTTGGGAGAGTAAGTTCTTATGCTGTTGCTATATGAAAAGAAGAACATTACATGTTTCACGAATAAAGCTCATCCTAACAGTTAATTAGGCAGCCCGGGGCAGGGTGTGGATTTTTGAACCAGGATGATAATTCAATTTATTTTGGAAAGAAAATCCTGAGTTGGAATGGCAGCACACATTTATTTATTGAACATGGAATGCATATTGAACAGGCAGAGAGAGCAGGCGTGCCAGGAAAGAAAATTTGGAGGCCAGGACTTGCATAACTAAAATGAAAGTTGGAGTGGATGTCGATGAATCTTGAAAAATAATAGAGCTGTAAAACATTAATTTCAGCAAACTCAGTTTGCCAAAACACAGTTCTGAACTTGCAAAATCAAATCTCCAATTTCTACACTAAATATTTCACTTTTTCTTTTCTTTTTTTCTCAAATGAGAAACTACCCAAAGCACAGGTTGCAAAAGACAAGAACTGCAGTTCAGCCAAAACCCTTTTAGCCACAAAGCAGAAACTATATGTTGCCAGTGTAGCTCATTTCTAGCTGCTTAAAACTTGGGTGATGGGGTTTTTATCTGCATCCTAATGGTCTAAACAGTCCTCCTCAAAGCAAGAGCCTACCTTGACATCTTGTAGCTGGGTGTGAATGTCCTGGTGAGCTTTCCTCAGCTGTCTGTTCTCTTCCCGTAAGTTATACAGGGATTCTGCATAAAGACAGGACATACAGAATTCAAACCCCATCAGATTTATAGTACTAGATTAAGAAACAGAATTAAGACTACAACACAAACTACTTAAAAACTGACATAAATTCTAGTAGCAAAAAAGGATTAGACGAATTGCGTGGCTTGTTCTCAGCCCTAGAAAAAGCTTTATACAAGCAAAAAACTGTAATGTTTGGTTAAACTTCACATTAGTGCACCCAACCTGCAACTGGAATTATCTATCCCTGTTCACACTGGGGACAGCAGACAGCAAAATTCATTATGGTAATCTGAATCTTTAAAAGGCAGAGGAAGGCACCCTCCTCTTCACACCTGCTGAGTGAGAATTTGGTGTGTTAGGACTAAGCTATTCTTTTGGAAGAGGTGCCCAGATGGCCAGCATATGTAAAAAGCTTGATGTTCTGGGACCAGGGAGAGGGGGCTTCTCTTCCCACTTCTTACATTATGTTGATGTGGAATACTGCAAACAGACACAGGCAAGCTCATCCCACATCCAAGCTGCCAGGCTGCAATCCAGATTGGTCCAAGAGCTAGAGGGATGACTCCACTGGTGTGGTGCCAAGGCAGAACTAATAAACAGCTTCTGCCTGCAAAACACTGTGCAGACAAAACTGCAGACAGCTCCAAAACTGACTTGTGTGTCAGCAGCATATGGTAGAAAGCAGCTGAAGACCTTTGGTCGGGAGAACCCCATTCCTTTGTTCTGCACAACTGCATAGTAAGGATTGGAGAGGTCTGCAAACTGGAAAGTATTTTTTTAATAGGAAACTGGATGCCAAAAATAAACAATGAATAGGTCACCATCCAAGTATACAGGTGCAGCATGTTTCAGGATGCTGGTACATTGAGAGAAAATGAAGTGTAAGGTATCTTTAAATTCACTTTAAGAAGCACAATCAAATTTCTGATGGAAGTGCTGACTGTTCTTAGACTGCCTTTCCACCACAAAAAAAAAAAGAGGAAAAGGGCCAACTTATCTCTCCAGCTTTATACAAGTATTAGAACTAAAAAGGAAAGACCAGATAAACCATGCTGACACTTGACAGGCTTTTAAGTATTGTGTTTCTTACTGTTACTCTCATCTAGATATAAGCATGGAGCACACATGAATAGTTTTTAAAAGAGGACACATAAATCATCAATAAAATGTAACTTAATCAGGAGGCTTAAGATGCATGACTGACCTGTTAGTGAGAACAGAAAGAAGCCTTTCTGTCTCACACCACACAAAACACCATGACAAATACACCTTTTAATATACTTTGCATATACCCTTCAGCTTAGAGATCTCCTGCTCCTTCTCCTGCTGCAGCTGTAAGTATCGCTCCTTGTGATCACTGAACGTCCTGCTAAACTCTTCTCCTTGTTTTCGGTGATCTTCCTCAAGGTCAGCATGCTGCTTCTTTAGTTCTTCATGTTGACTCTGCAAATACCAAGTTTGGACACTGTATCTGCTTATCTGGCTAATACTGTCTTCGGCAATTTGTTAAATAAGTCCAGATGAATAGGAATTATTCATAACAAGGAGTTTATTATTCAATGCACATTGCGGCTCTTTGCAAAGACCAAATGCTCTGAGATGAGTTGTTTCCTGTTCTAGGGCTACAGCACCTCACCCTGCAGTTGCCCTGTCCCACTGGGAGCTGCCAAGTGCATCCAAGAATATCCTTAAGTGCCAGAACTATGTAAAATCTTACAAGTCAGCGTTCCATACTAGTAATTGCATTGGATAAATTACCCGCTGGAAAGCCTGACTAGGAAAAACTGCAGTAAATCATCTTTTAATGTTGCTGATGTTCTGTGGTGCAACCAGAAACCAGTAAGGACACATCTCCCTGCCACAACCAAGCAGCAGCATCCTGTAGAACTGGCCATCCCAGTTACTTACCTTCAACATTTGGTGTTGTACACTCAGCGCGCTGTATCGGCTATTCGAGTCTTGCTGTAAAACAAGAACACTGGTGTTACAATAGTGTCATTCTTCTGACCCCTGCACACGCAGTTACTGCGGAGTCACAAACAAAGGGGAAGAACTCCCCAGGAAACCAGCTAATCTCTCCCTTGCTTTGGAACATGGCAAGTGTATATACTTCGCACTTGCTGCAGCAAGGATGTGTTTTAAACTTACGTTCCTCAGCTCACAAACTACTCCCCAGTTTGAACTTGAAGTAGCCATAAAATGCTAATTTATTTGCTTTATAAAGTGTCCTCTGTGGCGCTGCGGGTCCTCTGTCAGATACAGCTTTCCTTCTGGCACTTGCTACCTAACACCAAGTGTCTTTTTTGCTTCATACTTTCCAGCTCAAAGACTGTGTGTCAGGAAGTTGTTACTGTCCTTTTCTTTGTAGACCAAGCTACAAAAACATTTCTAATCTCTTATTATTCCTCCTTCCCCTTAAAAACAGTAACATTACAATACGTTTGAACTACCAAAATATAAGCAGGAGGATAATTTCTAAATTCATTTTCTGGAAGAATATTAGCATCTCCTATTAGAGCTCAAATAACGAGGAAGTGCAGAGCAGTTCTGCATGCAGAGTAGAGACCAAATAAATGACTGCTCTTCCAATTAGTATTTTATTAGAGCTCTTCCTTTGAACAGTTCTAATTGCAAAGCGTTTCCTTTCTCTTGCTACTCAAATAGCATCAACAATTACAAACCTGTACGAGGAGATACGACTTACCCTTCCTTTATTTAGCGTTTCCTGTGCTTCTAGTTTATAAACAAGAAAATCTACAACATGAAAAGGAAAAACTTGATGAACAGAACGAAGAGCTGAATACTTAAGCAATCATAATTTTCCACAAGATCTTCAAATCAGCTATGGGGATGTCAAAAAACTCAAAGTTCTGCAAAATTTCACTGAAAAAGCTTCATAAAATGCATTAATTTTATTTCATATTGTAGTGTGAGATACAGGGTCTGGACTACAGATGGACAGATTTGTGACACAAACTCTCTCCATAGAGGCCCAACAGCACCATTCAAAAGAAGTGCAGTCCTGTATCAGGATTAGAACAACGTACTTTAGAAAGCCTACACTAAGTTTAAATAAAACAGGTTTTTTTCCTTTTTGGTCCTTTATCCTTTTTTCAGGATTTGAAAATACAATGGGGAAGCTCCTCACTAGGTGGCACCAGAAAACTGCAGAGAACTGCACCTCAGAGCAACTTCTCAAGGCTTTCTCGATCTTTGCTACACTAGCTGGTCTAGTTCAGTGGCTGAGTCTTGGGTTTTAAGAACACGGGCTTTGCTCTGAAAATGGAGTAAATTTAGAACAACTAAAGACTCGGAGAGAACTCCTAGAATGGCTGAATTTCACTGAGGGCAGGAGTGTAAGAGATACAACATGTGCCAACATTCCCCCTTACACACACCTAGAATTTAGTTTTAATCAGGAAAACAGCACATGTTTACCCTTAAGCATGTGTGAAAATGCTAACTCAGAGTCTAACTGATGGAATGCAGGAACAGCTCCCACAGTCTGGGTTCAAGTATTACATGTTCAGCATGCCAGCACAGGATTTACACACACACACACACACGCACACATGCATGCATGCACACTGCACATACGTGTGAGGGTTACATACATCAATACGCACCTATCCTTAGTGTATAGTGCACCATGTTATACTGCCTTGTACAGTCCTAATAAGATGACTACTTTTTAAAGAAGATAAATAAAGTGCTGTACAAAAAAAGATAATCATACCATGCTAATGTGTTATACATTGGTTATTCATTTAAAATAGACCAGAATATGTTTCAAGTTACTTTCTAAAATAATCCAGTTGCCTGTAATGTCAGAGAAAAGTACATCTTTACCTTCTTTTGCTTTCTTGTGTTCAAGCCTTTCCTTCTGTAATGACTTTTCTAATCTTGACCTGTGCTCGTATACAACTGGAAAGAGAAAGTTTGGACGCAGTTAATTTTAAAAGTAACGGATAGAAAAGTGCACCCCCCACACCCAGGGAGCAGAGCACTGGCACAGAATGGAGCAGGGAAATACAAGCGGAATGAGGTCATGGGATAAAGGACTATTTGCATTGTTTCAGACAGTAACTGTTCCCCTTTTTTTGCATGTTTTATTGATCCTAGGTTATTTCCATTGCATCCAGACTGAGTAATTGTGCAAGTGATTTATTTATGGAGATGGTGGATCTACAGAAAAACTACCAAATCTTCTTCCCTTCTTAGGGATGCAGGTACACACTTTCCTATGATTTCCTTCTTTCCTGCCTTGTTTGTAGAGACAAGGGAATAAGTCCGGACAACCAGAGTAAATCCTTGCAGCAAACAAACAGTCAGAAGGAGGGAAGAGAGATGAATAAGTACTGCTGGAAAAGGTGCAGCAGCAGATCAGACAGGCTGCTTAGGCTCAGACAAGGAGAACTCAGAATCCTTTCCTAAACTCTTCCAATAACTTGGCCAACTCATTTTTCTGTGACCTTTGCTGAAAAGCCTGGCTAACAGGATCCTTTTACACTTCAGAGCTGTTGATGCATAGACTGCTCAATGAATGCTCAGGTGTAACTGCCTTTCCACAAGGAAATCAGTTGGAGAAAAACATCTAATCTTGGCTGGGTTTTAAATCCATTTATATATTTAATTGAACCAAATAAACATGTTGGTCTGGTGATGGGTGAAGTGGTCTGTGTACACCCCTTCAGCCAGAAAGCAGTGAGCCGAGGTTTTAGGGGCACCACCCACAGCAGAGCAGGTAGCGGTGTGTCATGAGTATGGCTTGCTGGAAAGCTGCTCTTCCACCAAATGCTAGGAGTCCTCTCAAGCAATGCTGCTACCAGAAGAGGTGGTTCTGCTGCTTGTTCTCATCCTGTCCTTCGCTCACACTGCTACCGAAGATGGAACAGCAGAATCCAGTAGTGGGGAATAGGGTGTATAACTACTTCTTGTGGCTTGTAGAACCATTAAGAGAGCAGCAGCAAGGACTGGAAAACTGTATGGCAGGGCACAGGACAGACTGCTCCAGGCTTTAATCACAAAAGGCAGAGACAAGCTTATTTCTAGATTTTTAGGTTACAACAACCACTCTGGGTCATATCAATGGCCTAGCAGACCACCAGTGTCATCTGTTGGGACCTGACAAGAGCTGATCCCTAATGCACGCACTGAGTTCACACTATTTCCACGGCACTGTTGTGCAGCAGTTTATGACTCCCAAAAGACTGTTGAAGACAACTGTAGGTCCTTCACACACACCATTTCAAAATGGATTTCACTCCTATGGGTTTCTCTGCTGCATCTGTGTGCATTTAGGCCATCCAATAGCCTCTGGCAGTTGCCAGTAAAGCAGCGTTTTGTTCAGTTTTGTGTTCAACACCTAATTTCTGGCATCTCTCACAAGCCATGGAGCAGATCAGTCCCTATTTATTTAACCTTTCCTCACCACTCAATAGACTGAAGGATCATTACCTCAACCAACCTACCAAGTTTGCAGCAGATTCTAAACTCCTGCAACTGTACAACTGTATTTTTCAAGCTCAGTTTATCACAAGTACCTTTCAAATTGTCGTTTTCTCTCTTTAATTATTGTTAACTTGTAATAATGGAATGTCTGACTTTTGTTTCAAAACCAGGAAACTAAAGTGCCTGAGAAGTAAACCACTGGTGAACATAAAACTTCAGCAGGAAGCACCAGGCAAAAATTTGTGATTTGGCAGCCAGAGAAAATTCCTCCTGCACCTTTAAGCATGTTTTTGATTCCACCAAGGTACACTCCACAGGCTCTTTAGCTCCTGGCTTATCTGCAAGTGTTTACATTCGGGTTTAGCAGATGGATTGCTAATCAATCCTTGTCATCCATCTCTGCTTCCCTATTTATCTTCTAAAGTCAAGGGCATCAGTCAAGATGAACTAATGTATCAACATCCTCTGCCCCAAAAGAAATGAATACTCACATAATCAGCAGCAAGGGAGGTTTCAGAAAACGGAAGGACGCCACACCAGCCCAACTACATTAATGGTTTTATTTGGGCCCCAAAGATAGTGAATGTCCAACAATGCTAAAGGAACAGTGCCTATAGTGTAGCAACTCAGAAGAGAAATGAGCATCCATAATAGGATTCTCCTCACATGCAGTAGGGGTGGAAACAGGCTTTTCAGCAAACTGACTAAATCATAACAAACCCATAATAAGGGCAGAAACAAAGGAAAAAAAAAAAAAGTAATAGCTGGGGTTTAGGGAGTGTGGTGCCCTGTACCCTTCCCAGCTAACTGTACCACTGCTGAGCTTGTACCACTTGGCTTCCCACCTCCACACCCCTCCCAGCAACAGCTCCTTACTTCAAGCAGCCCCCTTCAGCGGCCAAAAAAACCCAGTAGTTTCCTCCTACACCACTCCTGGTTCATTTACTGGTTGGTTCAGCAACATTTGTCTCTGATGAAGTCCATAATGTGCAACATAATGAAGATTTGATTAAAAATAATTAGTAAGAAAGCAAAGCTTCTATGTTTTTTCCCTCTCTTTTAGGGTTGTATGTTGCAGTCAGATATTTTAAGTACATTATAGGAGTTTATGTCCCATAAAGGTAATGTATTCCCATCGGGAACTTCCTAGCCAAGAGGCCACACTAGGAGGTTCTTGTTTCTACAGCAGGGGACTTCTCCTTCTTCACTTCCAGCCTGGAGATGTCTGAGCACAAAACTCAAAGAAATTAATACACTGAAAAACATGTTTTTTGTTACAGGTTTCCCAGCTGAGGGGTGGACCCAATGTGACAATCTAACTGCTGTGATGCACTGACAGGGCACTGCACCAATGCATTCTTCCTAAGGCAAGATCTTCATTTTGTACTAAACTTCACACAAATAACTGAACTTTGTTGCTATGTTATATTTAATAGAACAGTATAAAAGCAGGGTAAAATCACTAATGTGCACAATTCCAACGCTGGAATAACTGAAGGTATCCACTTAATTTTGTTACCTTAACATGACCTGCCTGAACAAAAACAAGAACACGGAATTCACAATCACAGCCAGTTAAAACCTTTCACCTTCAACAAGGAAATACTTAACAGTTCCTGAACTGATGCAAATTTAAGTCCTTTCATTTACAATTTTTCTAACGCAGTAGATTCTCAATTACCCCACTCTGACCAATATTGACTGTTAATTGCAACACAGAGGCCAAGAGATGTGATGAAAACTAACTTATTTAACAGTCACAGTGCTTCCTCTTATCTTTGCTCTACACACTTAAGCAGTTATTATTAAGCAAAATGAGCCTTAATTCTATGTTTTTAATAAAGTATTTACTATTTTACATTATCAGCAATTTTGCAACTGTGTTACTTTGGTATTTCAGTCTGTGAGAAGAATGATTTTGGAGCCTGAAACTGCACAGCTCCTACTGCCTGACATACTGCAAAATTCAGCTTACGCTGGGATTTAAATAAATTCACATGATGCAAGAAATTTTATTAATTCCAACATTACTGATGCAATTCTGTAATCTTTCTCCAAGCTTATGGTAACAACCTTACATTTAAAATCAGCAGATTTTAGTAGTCTGGGCAACACTCAATGTTACTTTCTCTCAGACTGTGGCACAGTTGAACTGAAGCAGTAACACGCTGAGCCACACTAGCGTGTAACACCATGCAGGTGCAGGTCTGCAGAACAGAGACTTGTTATAAAAATACAGTTTATTTCCAAATAGAACAATTAAGATGTGAATCCATGCAAACATGAGTAAAACATTTCCATGAGCCAAGGAAGAGCCCCAGCAGTATGGGATGTAGAATAGATTTTCCAGTCCAATAGTCCAGTAACAGTAAGTAAAATTTTCATCTCTGAAGATACATCTTGATTCAACTGGTATTACATTACTAACAAAGCAAGACCTGCTCTCCAAGCTGCCAGTTCTGTGTTTGATTAAGACAGAGAATCTGGAAACAGTCAAGGAAATCCACTATTTTCCTATTGATGATCTTATCATAAACAGATCAAACTGTGGGTAGCTCCTGGCCAAGTATCTGGATTTCCCAGCACAGTCTAACCCATACTGGTCACAGAAACACTCCAGCTATTCCAAAGATTCTCCCTTCAGAGCTGAGTGACTGTGATAATCCAGTGGCACTGTAAACATCCAAGAAACAACAGAATTATTCTTACAATAAAGATAAGGAAAACTGCACTTTTAAGTATGGCACAAAAACTCAACATTACAGGACCCACGTATTTACAATATATTGAACAAAATATTGTAGCTGTTTCATATTTTATGCCCTTGACGCCTTCTGGTTTTAATTTACACAAGAAGGAGAAGAAATAGAAACCAAGACAACATGAAATGGATTCTGGGTGAAAAACATTTTTTCTAGTTTAATTATGGAACAATTTTGCATACATAGTCTGACTCAATTCTCTAGTCATTTGTGTTGCTCAGAGCATTCATAATTTTAAGAGATAAGTTTGTATTTAATAACTGGATCTTCATGTTCAGGGGTTTTGTAGTGTCTTGTCATAAATCTACCACTCATTTCTATTGCAAAAGGGGAAAGCCTAATATCTACTGCTTTCAAAAACCCTGCACCAAAAATAACTGATCAGTTAAAATAACCCTGTTCCACTCATGTAGTCAAAACTCCAGTAAGAAACTAGAACTGGAAAATGGGACTTGAGCAAATTAGGGAGACTTGTGGCTGACTGGTTCAGTGTGGGCTGGTTGCTGTACACCAGTGACATTCCACCACACTGTGCTCCCAGTGTGGAGGGGTTCTACAGGAACCAATTACAGAATGATTTATGTTGCAAGGGACCTCAGAGATCATCTAGTTCCAACCCTCTGCCATGGACAGGAACACCTCTCACCAGACCAGTTTACCCAGAGTCCCATCCAACCTGGCCTTGAATACTTCTAGATGAGATGTACCACCACTACTAAACCCCACAGAGCTGTTGATGCGGACCAATCAAGTGCTTGCATTTACATTAAAGTTTAACCTTGAAGCAGGTAAGATCTACTCACAGGCAAGAGAGAAATCCCCACATGCATTTTTATATGACAGTTTCAATCTTGAAACATTGGAATTTTTTACTGGGTAAGCTAGAACATAAATGACAAACTGAAGAATAGTTTGGGAATTACCTGTGTCCTGGTAGCTGACAGGGCACTGAGTGCTGGGAATCCACTAAAGTTCATAGCTGACTCTAGAATTAAAGCTGTATGACTTCTGCTTTTGGCTCTATTAACTCCAACTCAGCGCTTGGTGACTTGCCCAGGTCAAGAATGATGCTTTCTATTAAACCTGCTGTCTCAATGGGGTTTTCCTACCCCAACAGTGCAAAGCCACGTAAAAGATTAGACAAGGTAACAGAAGGAATCATGACAGAACTTCAAAAAGATCTGGAATCTGTGGCAGGGGGGTTCAGATAAGCATATAGGAAAATTCACATGCTCAGCAAACCCTCAGCTTTGCATCCTCAACAAAGCAGCAAGGAAATCCAAAGCACAATGTGGAACAAAGTGTTGCAGATCTTTCCTTTTACCTGGTTCTGTACGTGGAGGAAATGCCAGGGAATTTGGCACATAAACACAGTTCAACCCAGAAACACACCCTTGGAGTAAACTTTTACTCCATCTGACCTTAGGAGTCAACAGCACCTCTAAGAAACAACAGATTTAAAAACACTGCAAGATGTGTTGGGATAGAAGGAGATATCTGTCATGTTGAAGCAGTAAACTGTAATAGCTGCTGCTAAAAATAAGTGTTTGAGAAGGAGCATTAAATGTGATTAAATATTTAATCCCTACCAGGCTCAAGACAGGACTTTTATGAATAAAGAGATCACGCTTTCCATCCCAGAAAAGATTTCTAGCACACTCCTCAAAGGATATTTTCCAACCTTTAGTGCTACCTATGGTTATGACATGCTGGGTTACATCAGCATCTCAGTATGTATACACTGTGTTCTAGGCACCTGTCTCTGCTAAAGATTAGGGGTTTTTAAATGATGATAAATACAAATAGTTCAAGCAAGATCTGCATAGTGGTTTTAGACTGAAATTCTTAAGGTTTGTAGATTTACTCCTAAGGAAATTGCGCTGCCTTTTCATGGTTCTCTGTACTATTCTGAAACTTTTGTCACAATGCCCCAGAACATTTTGAAGAAAACATATACACATCTTAAAAAGAGCTGTCAAGGCAACTGCTTCCTTCTCACATCATCTCTGATCATCTGGATCTGCTCAGATCCAGAAAAGAGAAGCCTGTTCTTTCTCTCAAAAATTGTTTTAGGCTTTGTTTTCAACTTAGAATCACTAGGCTTCTCTGCAAGTGATGCTAGAATCTACATATAGACAGACATTAATGCAAAATTGATAGAAGAAAATCATAATGTAATTTATACACACAAACACATTTTAACTGTCTCTACTAACACAGTTGAGGACTCAAATATACATTTGCATTTTTATCGAACTTGAATATGGCAAAACCTGATACAATAACTACGGTTATCACCTCACGAAAGAGCAAACCCACTTCCTCACATTAGATCTTGAGAGCTCTAATGCAGAGAGTTGGAGTCACCTCCAGTTAGGTTTTGAAAAACTGCATCTGGAAATCAATAGTCTGAGTTAATAGTTCATAATTATTTTCAGTATCAGAAGTTCACTGTTGAACCTCAAAATATGTATCTGTGATCATGATCACAGATATGAGTATGATGAATTTACTGCAACAACACAAACAGAATCATTCGACGGAGTGGTATGCACAGGAATAATCTGTCTCCTCTGCCCTCCAGGAGCAACAGCAGGCACAGCTCCTTTCAACATCTCTGTAATTAAGCCCTGAAAATGAGTGCCAAACTCAGGGATCTGACTCACAGGAAAAGATGACAGTAAGCAAATTTCAGATACCTTAGGGTGGGAAAAGAAAACGTAGAGGAAGAGGTAGAGCAATTGCAGTTTCTTGTATTTCTTAATTAACAGTAGAAAATCTAGTGAAGTTTGGTTTATGCTAGATCACCAGGAAAAGAATAAGAACTGCATTCAGCTCAGAAGACTCTTGTTAAAACAAGGAATAGCATCCAAACAGGCTGAATTTCTTAAATTCTCAATTTCTCAGGCCCCAACACGACTGGAAATTCACACCCCAGAACCCTAAAATCACAAGAAAACCCCACAGTTGTTCTGTATTGTTCCTTTTTTTCAGCAACCTGCATTATTTATGTTTATTACCATCAAACCTCATAACAGCACCCGGCTTTCAACAGGGCAAATTTAATTACTTTTTCTCTCAAAGTATCCTGTTCCAAAATGAGCAAAGTGAACTACATTAGCCACAAATTGCTGGCAATATCCTCACCACTCAGTAAGAGATGCTACAATGCGTACTCCAACCCTGGAATGGGTGGAAATTTTACTCATGAGATTGCTCCACCCAGATGCAGAGGCTGACAAGCCTGTGACCTGCCCAATGAGATTACATGTTTGGAACATCCTAGTTAAGATTTAAGAATTCAAGCCATTTTGTTCATGAAGAAAGTAATTCCACCCCTGGTAGTCAGGTTTTGCAGCAATCTTAACTGAACCACTCTGGAAGTGTGTAAGTCTTGAGTAAAGTTAACTTTACAGCTTTGTTAGGACTACTGGAAAGTCACAACAAACTCTTCCCAGGTATCATCATCCTTTGGCTGTTAAAAGTGTGGAGAGATGACAAATGCAATCTCCACAAAGCATCTACCCAGCTCACCACCCACCTCCTCTCCCAAACGGTGAGTGTTCATAAACCCAGACACATCAATCACTCACAAGATGTAGAAGGTTTATATCATCATCAGTAACAGAGTTTCAAGACATTGGCTCTATCTTGCATCGGTCTTTCAGGTTCAATATTAAACCAGGGAGGGGGAATAGTGAAACGCAGGAAACAAAATCAGTCTTTACCTCATGCTGCTTAACATTCCTTCAGACTGCACATTCTGGGATCATCAGCCCAGATTCCAACTTGGGTGCAGATGAAACACTGGTAGGAATTTATCCTGATTAAGTATTATGTCCACAAGGAATGTGATTTATGGGCATTTAAGCACAAATTACAGGAATGAAAAAAAAAAAATAGAATTAAGAAAATTTACCTTCCAGTCATAAGATTCAATTGCTGCGACTCTTGAGTAGTGTAGAAGCAACAAATTCAGCTCCCTGCATTAACTGACCTAACAAAGCTCTGACACCTTTTCTATACTTGGGATTATGAAGAAATCTTGGTAATGCAGACAACCCTAAATCTTGAGGTCGAGCTGCAGAACAGACACATGTCTAACTACACACATTACACATACGTGTACGTATACATTTTAGTGCTACAAAACACAAACACATCAAGGAATTCTCCACTGGCTTCTCAGCTGGCACTTTCTAGTGCTGCATCACAGAGCTCCGAGGAAAGCCTCCCCTTGTCTAGAGTAGGGCAAACTCCCTGCTGCCTTGGCTGCCAAGATTACAGTATGATCTCACTGCACAGAGATTGCCTGAAGCCATCAAGATATCTTAAGACTCTAAGAGCAAGAGCAGGAAAATTAAGGTAGTAAAAGGCACTAAATGTCGGCTGTTATTAGGATTAGGGATTAAAGCAGATTAAACAGATTAAAATAGTACTCAAGGGGTTACTTAATACTCAGCGGATGAGAAGACAGAAGCGGTAAGGGCTAAAGAAACTTCCACAGTCTTGAAGCAAAGATACCATCAGGTTCATCTACAGCTGTCATTGTGTTTTCTGTTCTAGCAGCTGAAGCCTGTTCCTATGTGCAAATAATTTAAGACTTAGTTTGACACATTTTTGTAGAAGGGAAAGAGTGTCAGGTTTTGTTTTTATCATTTCAAGAAATACTAAACAAGATTATCTTCCTGTTTTCAACATATAATGCTCAGAGAATGAGATTTTAAAATAATCAGCTTACTGGGCAGATGAGCTTCTCTATAAAAGACCTTACAGATAACAGTGACTTCAGTTTTTCTTAGCAGCCACTAAATTTTGTCTCATCTCTAAATTTTGCCTCTAGTGTTCCCTTTATGGGTACAAAAGCAGCTCTACTTTCTCCGTGCCCATGAGAACTTTGTTAAGAGAGATAAAAGTGGCAAAGAGTGACACTTTTCTGTGTGAAGTTTAGGTTTCAAATACAAAGTCTTCTACATGTGCTGTCTAAAGGGGCTGAGCTTAAGATCCCAAGCCTCTATAGCTTTTCTTAGTGTTCTCTAAGTTTGCCATCCTGCTCTTACTTCAAATACTCCTCAAGTGAGTGGCCGAGGCAACAAATCCCAGAAAAAGCAAAACTCCCTGTAATAACAGTCACCTGCACTGCTCCCCAGATCAGGCAGATGGGTTAAATTACTCCAGGTCCTCTTCCTGCACCACTTTTCGGTGGTCTCTACATTCTGCCTTGACAGAGGAGCCATCTTCCCAGGAGATTTAGGCTGCTTCACGTGCCACATTTGGGCAAAACAAGACATTGAAAAAGATAAATATCTGAAACAGCTGGCTTTTCCAGCAAAAACATAAACGCTGCTCACTCTGGCATGAGGAACTGGCAAGTATTAAAAACAAGGTTCTCATTACCTACATAGATGAAAAATCTAAAAAGATTGTGCAGAAAAAGAAAAATACTAGAGGGGACTACTACGATTGCCTCTGAAGATCAAGATTCTGGACAGACCAAAGGTCCAAAAAAGGAACCTTACACATAAACTTAGGAGTTGCTCTTGACCCTTAAGCATTTCACAATCTGACTCTAGTTTCACCAAGACACCCCAACAATGTTCCTCCGTGGACAAGCAGGAAATTAATGGGATTTATAGGCAACAGCAGTCACAATGGAACCCAACCTCAATTCAGAAACGGGTAATATTTCCCTGTCATTCAACCTTTTTCAATCCAGTTAGCCTTCCAGGAGCACAGCCAGCCTGGCACAACAGAGCCTCAGGATCCTCAACAAGACAAATTTAACAAGTTGCCTGTTTTCTTTTCTTTTTACTTATTTTTAAACTTAAAACAAAGACCTTGCAATGAAATGGTAGGTCACAAAGTAAAAGTCCAAAGTTCAGTGCTCTCTACAGCTTGCCACAAGTTTTAAAGTCATATTAAATCACTCAGAAGAGAGCTGTCAACACTAAGGTATCACTGTTGTTGGTACCTTTAACTGTCTCCCGTTTAAAAGATTTCATAATGCTCTATCAGACTTCAGGCTCCATCTCTAGATCTCGAGCTGATCAAGCTGCATGGAAGACGTAAGCTGCACTCCTTCAGTAGCAATATATAGGTCTCACAAACAAGCTCAAAGAATTAACTCTCTGGTTGTGAAGAACGGAAAAGATATGTAGCCTAGATATCCTTCACATTGTCGTTTGGCAATATAAACATTTGATTTAAAATCCAGGCCATTTAAAAATCAAAAGTTCAAAGTGCATCAGACACTGCACTTGCAAACACAGGATTTTCTGATAGCAGTTTATGTTGTTTCAAAGTCTCTGTTTAAAGAAAACTCCTTCCTGTTGTTCCACATGGGAGTGTAAGTAGGACACGGGCAGAAACGGTTCTGGTGCTGTGCATCACTGGTTCATGTGGTGCTTGTGTGCTCCAGGAAAGCTGGGCACAGGCATTGGTTCCGAATTCTCTATGATCTCCTGCTGCAAATATTCAAGTGAACATACAGGGACATCCATCCCAGAGAGAGTCATTAGATGTACTGGGAAAGACAGGGAATAAAAGTTTATTTCTGGCTCACTAGGCCCAAACCCTCTCAAGTCCTTAGGCCTGAAACTTCCATTTACTTAAGAGGTAGATATATACGTAGATCAGCTCTTGCCATACTACAGGAAAAATTAAAAAAGAAAAGTCTTATTGGCACATTGCATTTTTCCTTGCATTCTGTGTCTTTATTGCTAGTAATAATTTTTTAAACAAAGTTTACTGCTACCATACATAGGTACAGATAAAAATCTCCTGCTTAACAGGACTGATACCATGGCAGGGGTTCCCAGAACTACGTGAGTTAATTACATTGATAATCAAATGCATTAACGTTCTCATATTCTAGTCTGTATTTCACATTTCTCATTGCTAGATAGAGACCCCTTACATAAAGCACAGCATTGTTGTGACATTTATCAACTACCTGTTGCCTACTGCTTCCATGGACTTATTTGAACAATGATGGCTACTCAAAATATTGTTTAAGACATGAATAGTGTAAACTAACAGTCCAGACCACAAATATATCTCAACAGGAGAATCACTTCTGTGTTAGGATAAAGTTTGTTACATGCTCAAAAAAACTTAAAAGGTGACTTGTTGAATTTTAGCTTGAGAACAAGATGCTCCAGTGTCCCCTTCAAATATTGCTGGCAAATAAGAATACCAAAAGTAGCCATTCAGCCATCTGACGCAAACCCATCTCCCAGCCAAACATTTATACCATTTTCATTACTAAAATGAAGGTTTTTCTCAAAATTTTCCATAGTGCTACATGGAAACAGCCCGAAATTTAAGTACTAAGTAATCATGGCCTTGATTTGTAGCTAAATCTATTAAAGCAACAAATCACTGTACAAATCTAACTGCATAAATTCAGTTTTGCACTCTACATAAAAACTTAATGTCTCTATGCATGGCTTTATGATAAAACAGGGTTGAAGACTGACCTGTAGGTAACTACTGTGACAGCTGTTACAGAAGACCACCCTTATTCAAGTTTCATACAGCTTTGAGAAATTAAAAATAACTTTTGAAAGTTGGCTCTGAACTTTGCATAGGCCAACTTGGTACCCTGTACCTGGCAATTCTCCTAGAGCACTACTGATGCTTCACATCTTTATCTGTGTCCCTTTTGGACATACAGATGTCAGACATCGGCATCTTTAGATCTTTACATACAGGATGCACATCCTTAAACCAACATACACAAGGATCCATATTTATGTAGCAGCTTTAAGCCAGGAGATTCAAAGTTATTCCAAAAGTAACAGAACAGCCTGATCCAAACAACTTAATTGAACTTTACTTTCAAATTACCCCTTAATCAAATGCCTTATTAGAATACACCCCTCTTCCCACTTGGAGCTTTGAAGGTTTACGCTGGCCAAGTAACTTGCATTTTTAGAGCAGTGATCTCTCAACACCATAAAATTAATCGTGCTGAGACAATATACAAGTACCCAAACTCCCAGACCTGGACGTTGTCCGTACTGTCTGCTGAGCAGCAGGCACTGTGCCTTCTCCATTCACACCAGGAACTGCAGTGATGTGCACTCTTTTGGGAATAAGGGTCACTCTATAAACCCATGACCAAAGCCCACACTGACCGTGCCCATAGTTGGGACACCAAACCCACAGGTTGGGGAGGAAAGAGAAGCACATAAAGAGCAAAAAACTTTGTGACGGACTGTACAGCTGGAGGCCAGACTTCGACACAGGAGGAGGAAGGCAAGAAGCCTTGGGGAAGAGGCTCCTAACGAGTCGGTACCTTGTAACTGAGCCGAGAGCGACTCTTGGTGCTGCTGGTACTTGAGCGCCGTGGCCTCAGCTCTCCTCAGCTGGCCCTGCAGCTCGTAGTAGAGCATCGCCCCGTAGAGGAAACCGAACGCCACGGTCAGCAGCAGGAGGCTCTGGAAGATCCGCTTCTGCTTTCGGGAGCACATCCCGTTGCCCATGGCCCTGCCGGGGTGTCCCGGGGACTCCCCCCACCCCGCCCCTCACAGTTCAGCAGAGGGCGGTTGGAGGCGACCACATCGGAGGCCCCTGGAGAAGAAGGAGGAGCAGGAGGAGGAGGAGGAGGAGGAGGGGATGGGCCGAACGGCTTCAGCCCCGCGGCACCGCCGCGGCGTCCCTCAGCCGCGGGGACCGTGCGCGGGGCGGGCCCAGCCACATGCTGCGGCCCGACCCAGGCTCCGCTGGCTGCGGGCAGGGCGGCTCCCGTTCGCCTTAGCCCAGCCCCGCTGCCCCAACCACCGCAAAGGACAAAGGCGGCTCCGCCGACCCGCACCGACGTGTCACCGCAGCTCGGCCGCGGCTCCGCGCCGCGGGGGCCCGGAGGAAGTGCTGCGGCCTCATTGGGCCGGGCCGCGGGGCTCTGCCCTCCCTGCGGGGCGGAGGAACCGGAGCGCATTGGGCGCCCGACGCGTCCGTCTGCCCCATTGAGGCCTTCGCTTCCCGCCAATGGCTCCCTCCTCCCCTCGGGCGCCGGGGCCTGGGAGTGGCAGAGCGTGATGATGTGGCTCGGGACACCCAGCCTCGGGGTGAAAGGTGTCCTACTAAGCAGCCATAGTCTCCAGGAGCCTGTTGTCACAGCCGACCACCTGATTTATTGACAGTCACTATAAGAATAGTTCATCTTCTGCATGGGTCGTTGACCTAAGATGGTTTGTGGTGCCGGGTCGGCCCAGAGGTACCGCATGGACTTCGACGTTGTGTGCCTTTGCAAAAGTAGCCCTTATGACACATACCTATCTCCCAGCCAAACATTTATACCATTTTCGTTACTAAAATGAAGGTTTCTCTCAACATTTTCCAGCCACAGCTTCCTAGGGAACCTGTTCCAGTGCCTCAGCACCCTCAGAGCTTGGAATTTCTTCCTGAGATCTAAACCTAATGCCACTGGCATGCGTGAAAAGTTGAGACAGGTCTTATGGCAGTTGTCCTTTATCAGCATAACTTGACAATGCAATTAGAATTCTCTCGAGCATCTTATTATGGGGTAAAAAGTCAACCAAAGAACTAACACCAAAGCTGAAGTAGAAGTTAATAATATACAAAAAATGCATCCTCCAAAATTACTTTTCTAAACATATCTAACTCATTGATCTCTGTTTTTCACGGGCATTATTCTGTCCTTGAAATAAAAAATGCATCAAACAGGCTTAAAAAGTTGTTACTCAAATATTCTTTATACACCAGTAATTAGCATTAATAACTTGCTAATGAGCAACTTCATCTGATCATGGTGGTCACTGCGTGTTACCATTATAATGAATAGGCACCATACATTTTAGAGGAAGCCAAGCTGACATTTCTATTTAATAACCTGTTCCAAATATGTTTAACCTTTTGTGCTGGAAAAACGTTTTATTTGCTTGTAGAAGTAGGCAATATAATTAACAAATGTTGAGAAAAAAGTAAACTCCTTTTTCTTAAATAAATAGTACTTACTTTTAGTAAATAGTAAAGGTAAATAGTGATTCTTCATGAACAAACCCATCAGAGTGTAAATGAGGAATTTATTTGGAGCAAGGGACTATTATGTGAAGCTATTAGGCAAATTTGAATTGGAAGTCCCAATATAGAAAGGTTTGGACCTAAAACCATTAGGTTTGGACCTAATGTTTAAAAAACATTAAATTAGTTGGTAGCAGAGGAATGTTACTTTGACTAATCACTGAGTAAGTTATGGGTATCATGAGAAGAGATGGGGGATAAGTGTTTTCAGAGCCATGCTTGTAGGCGAGGGAAGCATCTTTGGAGGCTGCAGCAGGCAGGTATTTATACACATGGATTTATCATCCTTAGCTTAATTTCCCAAGCAAATGAGGCTTGTGCAATCAAACCATCTGCCATTTTGTGCCATGCAAGTATGAGCTGTTGGCCAACGTATTGTTCAATTTCAGACAAAATTTACTGGCTTCTAGAAACATTGAGTAAAAGGATTTTCCTGTAAGTTTTAAGAAATCAAAGGAACAGCCTATAAAGCATAACTCCACAAATTCCCTAACAGAGGTGCATAGCAGAATCTGTTGAGGGGGGAGAGATGTTCAAAATACCCTATTTATTTGGGGCAGGAATTTGGGACATCAACCACAAGAGAAGCCAGTTCTCAGTCTGGACATCACAGAACTACATGGGGTTAAATACAAGCTTGTACTTTCTTCAGTTTTTTCACTATCAGTTTTACTGAGCTTGACTACTTTGTCACTAGGGACATCCATTTCAATAGGAAATGATCATTAAACAGCTTTGATTTTTCTAGAATGACCCAAAGAACACAACAGTTCAACAGGCAGTAGGTCTTTTATTTTATTTTAATTATTTTTTTTTTTAAATTCTACCAATCAATGGATCAGGGAGTGAAGGTTGTCCCATACAAGTCACAGTCCATTGATTTGATTGCCAGAGTTAAGGAATGTACTGGCAAGGCAAATGTTACTACATTCAGCTGTGAAGCGCATTCCAACCACAGATGTTAAGGCAAGAATGACCTTTCTGTCCAGTGACGGAAGCTTACTAATGCATATAAAGATTGTTTTAACACTCATTAGTGGTCAGGAATTGAAGGCTGGGCTTGAAGACTTCGAAAATCCAGTTTATCCTTGCCTGAGGTCACAGTTTGTGACATTAAGGCAAGTCAGGCTTTTTATAGCTGACCTATCAGCTGCTGAACCTGAGTGTCCAGCTTAAGTAATCAGTTAAACTGTTTGCTGGTGTCCTAATTTGAGATGAGGACAAGGAGGGCTGTGTTTTGAGGTGCTATTCTAGAAAAAAAACCCTATCAAACATAAAATATCCCAACTTGGACACTAAACACAGCTTCAACTTATGTTTTCTAGTGACTTAGTTCTGACTGGAGATCAGTGGATGGTGGCTGGCTTGCTTCTCATGGATGGATGCAAAGATACGCTTTTCTAAATACCTCATCAATCGCGGTAGGAACGAGGGTAAAACACCAGTAAGAGAATTCTGTGTAGTTTCATGGAATAATTTAAGCAGCATTCCACAGCTAGGTGACAAAATGTGGTTACTAGAGGCCACACTCTGGCTTTGAACGTCTGGTTTCTGATGCTTTCTGACACTTACAGGACACACTTGTATCTGACATATGTTACACCATTTGTTCTGGGTTTGAGAAAAATAGATTTTGGTATCACCTTTCCTTTCCTTTTGTTCCCAAAAATAGAATCTGTTTTGTTTTACACTGTGGGGGAGGTGGAAAGACCCCCCACCCCACCCCAGATGGATTCTCTGTGCTCAGAGAAGCTGAGGCCATTAAGATCTGTAATGGCCATTGGAGCGGACAAAGGACAAGGCTCCTAGCAAAAGCCATGTAGGCGGCTCAGAGGTGAGAATCAGGCTTGAAGCGGGTGTGTGGTGTGCAGGAGGCATTGCTGCTTGCCCCGCACCCCAATAAAAGACACTGCTGGGGGTGGTGGTGGTGGTGTGTGTGAGCAGTCTCTCGACTCTTTCCCTGTTTCCTCTCCCGGAGACATGTGAAGCAGCCGGGTGGCCTCACCCGGGGCCATGGCCCACCCCACTCACAGTGGCTGAAATGCTGCGAGCAAGATCATGCTGCCTGTCCGGAGCTGGTTACTGTAGAGGGGGTCCAGGGCATGGTGGCAGGGCACCCTGTCCCCTGTCTACCGCCGGAACGGTGCCAGAGCAAGCAGCTCTGAGCCATGCTGGCAGAAAGCCCTTTCCCTGCCCGCATGGTTTACTGGGTGGGCACAGAGAGAAAGCTCTAATGCTGATTCCTCCCCGCATAGAGTGGAGCAGAGTTATACTGATCATTATAAGCCTGAAGACGCCAGAGTGGTGAGCATAAAAGCTCTGAAAGCCCTGGATCCTGAAGGAGGAGAAAATCCCTCCTGGTTTGCTGCTGTGGTCAACGGTATGTGCTCTCCGTGTGGCAGAGCCATGCAGCTGCCACCATCCTGATTTA
>VZRI01009527.1:278721-321822 GCA_013397515.1 Upupa epops | reverse complement strand
TGTCTACCGCCAGAACGGTGCCAGAGCAAGCAGCTCTGAGCCATGCTGGCAGAAAGCCCTTTCCCTGCCCGCATGGTTTACTGGGTGGGCACAGAGAGAAAGCTCTAATGCTGATTCCTCCCCGCATAGAGTGGAGCAGAGTTATACTGATCATTATAAGCCTGAAGACGCCAGAGTGGTGAGCATAAAAGCTCTGAAAGCCCTGGATCCTGAAGGAGGAGAAAATCCCTGCTGGTTTGCTGCTGTGGTCAATGGTATGTGCTCGCCACGTGGCCGGACCATGCGGCTGCCACCATCCTGATTTATGGAACAGCAGAAAGAAACCTTTATCACAGCTTACCACTGAGAAAGATGCTGGGACCACTCAAGTTTGTGGGAGTATGCAGTCCGGAAGGGCATTTGCTGTTTCAGCTTGGCAGAACTGTCTGCGCAAGAAGCTGAGGACTTTGTAACTCTTAAACCTTTGGCAAAATGTTGGGAAATTTGGGCTAGTATCCTAGGGGTGGGTCCTCCCTGCTGCTGCTGCTGTTGTACTGTGCTGTGTGTGTCCCTCTTCCCAGGGGACCTGACCTGAAGCCTAAGACGGCCACAGAATGCTTTGCCTATTTCTTTTTCTCAGAATGTGTGTAATGACATTGTGACAGGGGTTTCTGTTTTGTTTGTGTCCCCTGCTTTGGCCTTGTTTTGCTTTTTGTACTTCGATAAAGACACAATAAACCCTTTTGTTTCCCTAAGGTGTTTTCTCTTGCCTGATAGATTCTATACAAGAACGCTCGAGACCTGACTGCTTTTCCATTTTTGGAATGTTCCTAACCCAGGACACCATTGTACAGTCACCACAGAGGAAGTCCCTCCTTGAGGGGGCAATAGTCTAAGAGTAGACTATAAGAGTCTAAGAGTTAGACTATAAGTAATAATCTAACAACTTCTAAGAGACTAGAATTTGATCAGAATTTGGTGCAGTCAAGAAAATCCTTCTCATACTATTACCTGCTCAGCTGTTCTTAGCCTGGCAACTACCATAAAAACTGAGAGTAAACACCTAGGATCCCAAATAATTTAAATACCATGTTAGTTCATGAATCAGCTTTAAATAATGGTGAGGTGATCCACCTTTTGATTGGAAACTCCGGTAGTCCTGAGTCCAGTGATTATAGGAAGGAAAATAGTAATATTTGGGTGCTAATGATAATATGGAGAGTTAAGGGCCTGGATTTCTGAGCCTTTAGGCACCTACCTAACAGCATATTATTTACACAGAACAGAAGTTCTCTGTGACAGGGATCTGTGTTTGTTTTGCTTCTGTGTGTTTATATTAGAGATCAATCTGAACCATGAAGTGAAATGCAAACAGCAGTAATGTGTGGACACACGAAAGACATCAGGCTGCCCCTGTAAGTGAGGTGGGAACAGGATTAAAATTTAACTCCTGGGGGAGCAACAAGCACATACTAGAACAGCTTGGACACAGGAGCTTGCTGGAATTTCCTAGTAGTTTTTCCACTGAGTAGATGTTGGGGAATCCCATGTCCTAACTGAAAAATTCTTCAACAGATATGGGATTCCCCATTTTACTATTTCAAAAGAGACCAGCTGCATTCCAAATTTTATGAGTTAGAGGAGAATGTTGAACTTGGGAATGCTGACTGCAGTCCTTTTTTTTTTTCTGATAGGTGGAATAATCCCCAGTGATCACATTTTCCTGGGGCATTTCCCACTGGGCTGTCCAGAGTCGAGGCTACGGCAGATGGAGGAGTAAATAGGTCACTGATGAGGTTTGAATTGTTCCATCCCCTGCTTTTTCCAGTCTTGCCCGATATGTCTATTTTTTCATAGCAATTTGATTTTCCAGGGGTCTGATATCCAACAGCTGGAAAACTGTCTGGCTTTCCAAGAAAGCCAAGTCTCATTTTCATAATTATTTCTATTATCGTGCTGTAAGATAAGACAGTGACTGATGAACTCATTTAAATTTTATTCATGTTTGTATCTGTGATGTCTTCGTTTAAAAGGATCTGAAACCAAGGCTTGTAAGCAGAGCTTGGAGAGAACTGTTTACTTTGTAGAGTTAATTTGAGGAGAGAAAACAAGCACTCAGGAGTTTATGTAGAAAATCTGAAGAAATGTAGATAAAGAACTTTAAATGAGATTAAAATGAACTCAGGACTTTACCCGTCATATTCACCTTCATTTTCATCTTCACAGGCTCGCTGTCACTGTTATCTTGGTCCACCAGGCTCAGAAACTGAAAAATTTTTCCAGCCAGTTACAGGGTTATCCCTGGATTGTAGTTTTATTTTCAATTTAGTTAGTTATTTCTAAGTTTTATGCGGCTTTATATACCAGGAAAACATGTGCAGGCTTCTCTCACAAAACATTACTCTGCCCTAACTGCTCGTCTTGGAAGTGTTTTGCTGTTATGTTAGTAAAATAAAACTAGTTCCAGTGCAAAGGATTTTTTCAGATTTGTTTGGGAGCATAACAGAGGACAGAGGAGTGAAGAAAACAGCTAAATGTGAGGAAGACCTGTCAGAAAAATTTTAAGTGCTTGTCCTGAAAGATTTGTAAGACATTGTGTTTCAAGTGTCACTGTCGAACTTGGTAGCACTTAAACACTTGCATACTCACTTGCAATGCCTAGGCCTGTTTGTAAAAGGCTGTCAAGGAACACTCTGAGCACTCAATAAAGTAAAGAAGTTCCTAATTAAAGTGAGACATCAATTTGATTTGTTGCTTTTCAGAAAATGCTGAATTTCCACAAATTTTCCCCCCTTGGTCTTCAGGGCTTGATTGTGCAGGGATTTTTTGTTGTTGTTGTTTCTTTAGTTAATATTTACTTTTCTGTGAGTATTTACCCTACTGGTAGCTCACATGCCCTGAAGAATTTGAGGGGAATTCTTTACCATGTGAGCTGTGTAAGAATAACTTGGTCCTGCTGTGCAGATGGCTTGATGCATGTGAATGGACCACATCTGGTCTAGTGGGAGATGTCCCTACCCATGGAAGGGGGAGTGAAACTGGATGATCATCAAGGTCCCATCCAATGCAAGTCAGGCCTGTATCAGGAATGGTGTAGCCAACAGGCGTAGGGAAGTGATGGTGCCCCTCTACTCTGCACTTGTGAGACAGCACCTTGACTACTGTGTCCAATTTTGGGAGCTTCAGTATAAGGAGGATATTGAGGTGCTGAAGCAGGTCCAGAGAAAAGCAGCAAGGCTGGTGAGAGGTCTAGAAAACAGGCCCTATGAAGAGCAGCTGAGGGAGCTGAGGTTATTTAGTCTAGAGAAGAGGAAGCTGAGAGACCTTACTGTTCTGTACAACTACCTAAAAGGAGATAGTAAGGCTGGTGCTAGTCTGTTCTCCAAATTACTAATGACAGGAGGATGGAGCCAGGCTCTTCTCAAGGTCATCTGATGATAGGACAAGGGACAATGGGTGCAAGCTGGAACAGAGGAGGTTCCATATAAATATCAGAAGGAACCTCTACACAGTGAGGGTAACAGAGCATTGGAACAGGCTGCCCAGGGGGGTTGTGGAGTCTGTCTCTGGAGATGTTCAAGATCTGCCTGGATATGTTCCTGTGTAACTTGGTGTAAGTGATCCTGCTGTGGCAGGGGGATTGGACTAGATGAGCTTTCAAGGTCCCTTCTGATCCCTAATGATTCTATGACAACAGGAAATGGCCCAAGTTGTATCAGGGGAGGTTTAGATTGGATATTAGAAGGGAGTTCTTTACTGAGAGAGTGGTTGGGCCCTGGAACAGGAGGTGGTGAAGTCACCATCCCTGTAGATTTTTTAAAAATGAGTAGATAAAGCACTTAAGGCGAGGGTCCAGGGTTTAGAGAGATCTTGGGATGAGGACTGGACTTGATGATCCTGGAGGTCCTTTCCAGATATAATGATACTATGATTCTGTGATTCACTTCTCTCCATTTCACTGATACAAGTATAGCTCTTTGTGATTTCAATCATTTACCTGTGTGCAGTGTGGATATTTTATGTCCAAGATACCACAAAAATACATCAGTCTTACTGGTAAGCATTACTTTAGACTGCTTTGAGAGATTTTTATTTGCTACCAAAAACTAATTAAGCCACACTTTGCCTGATTCAGTTTCTATCTGAGTACCAGTCCCAGAAGCTAAATGTCTGCTGGCAGCTCTCAGTCACTGCCTCATCAGTTTTCCTCATAGCTTTTCCTGTTTGTCCAGCTCCTCGGTCTGTCTGAGATAAACAGCAGTTCTTGCAAGGTTTGTTGTGCACATACAAGTACATGAGGGTGGCCAAGTAACGAACAGCTGAGGACCTGTTGCATGAAGATGGTCCTGAAGGAAGTAATTAATGGTTCTACCAGTCAGGTTCTTGAACTAACTGTAGAAATGACATTGAAAATGGATCTTTCTGTCTGTGAAAGAGCATAGCTTGTCTTTTGGCTCCTATCTGCACAGGACTGTAAAGACAGGAAAAAAATTATCCCAGGAGCCGTTTGTTTTTGCAGTTATTTAAACCGATGAGCTCAGTGTTTGGAAATGCTGGAAGAAAAGAAAAAAAAAAGGAGAAAGTCCTGGCGCAAAGCAGGAGAAATTCATGTGCAGGGTGAAGAGGGGGATGTCAGATACTTGGTGCCACCTACCAATAAGTCTTCAGAAGATTTAGTAGAACCAGGCTGGGGCTTTACTTGAGCTTTACATGAGACAAGGTCAAATAAAGATAAATCATTGAAGGTGTGGGTTCTTGACAGCATCAGTAAGCAAGGCAGGGCATGTGGGAGATGAAGGCAACAGCTGGTGGACCATGTGTGGGTGAGAAAAGTGGAAAAGTGCAGTTAATTAAATCTGACACAACTCTGTTACAAGGGGACTCATGTCTTTTAGAGTTAGCTACCAGAAAACCAAGCCCTAACATACCTATGCTCACGCAGTGCAGAGGAGCTCGTTGCCTGCTGTGTGACACAAACTAACTGGAGTATTGCCCTGGCAGCTTAGGGAGGGATATGAGACATGGGGCACACGTGTGATTTACTAATCATACCCGACTTGAAAGTGCTTAGAGGCAATGGAGCTCATAAAGTTTTATAAGCATTTACACAGCACATTTACACTCTGAATAAAGGAGTGCCATGGCTGCTGCTAGGAACCTTTGTGCGGAGTTACTGCAGAATAAATAATGATCCTTGAGAACTCATCCTTATCAGACATCCTTGTGTTCGGAAGAAAAGCAGCTCAGTGCACGACTTGTTAGATTTTTTTTTTCAATATAGTTTCCTTAGGAAGTCAGGCTGCAGTCAGCCAAGGGTGTTGTGTTTGTTGTTCTCTTTAAAGCCTTGCAGTTTATTGTTAAATTCAAGCATATTGGTCAGAGGGCAGCAACCTCAGGTATTACATTCCTGAAAGTTTCATGCAAATAAGTGCCTGGGTGGAGGGGAGTAAACCAGGAGGGAAAGGCTGCAGTGTGCTGTCAGCTAGTGTATAATAACATGGAAAAATATTTTTCAAGTACTGGAAGCTCAAGAAAAGGCACCACTGCTTTTCATAGTATACTATAAACAGTATGGTATTCAAAGATAAACTTCTGGAGAAACTACTTGCTTAGGCAAAAGTAACAGAAAACTGGTAGCAAAAGGAATTTTGAACAGCATTAGGATATTGAGCAACAACAGTGGTTTTACTCCTGATTACACTCTCTTCCAGTGGAATCATGTTGCTGGAGTAAGTCACCAGTCACTAGTATACCCCAGCACACTGCCTGGTTCCATGGCACTGTTTAATACTTCAGAAGTTGTTAGCTGGAATACATTTGTATCCTGACAGCAACACAAAGATGGTGCTTGTGATACTGAGATTGCTCTTGGTGTTTCACAGTAGAATCTCCTTGTATACTGTGACCGCATTTTTGCTATTTTTATTCTGTTTTAAATGGAAGATAACCTTATCCTCAGCTGGGGTTCAGAACTACAATATGTGAATGCCAGCAGACTGAGGCAAATGATGGTCGCTCAAGAAGGTGCCCTGTGGTTTTAAAGGACGTGGTAACTTGGTAGCCCTCAGAAGAACAAAGAGTAGTGGGCTGAACTCCCTTTTCTGTGCTGCTCCTGGAGCTCCTTTGGTTCTCTTGTCTCCAGGTTCCAAGGGACCTTCCCTTGATCTCAGCCTTTGATCCAAACAGAACAGTTTCTAGTCTGTGGGACAGTTAGTCTTGCATCTGTAGGAATAATAGCACAATTGAGGCCAATCCTTGAGGAGAATGGAAGAAAGAAGAGACACCAGCAACCCAGATTGTGGGTTTCAGCAAATATCCCAAATCCCCACAGCATCAGGTACACTGGGAGACCTGACTGTTGTTTCTCTTTGTATGTTTTTGTGCTTTGTGGAGTCTCACACTGACTTACTAGAGGGCTGGAATGGGAACTTAGGTTAGACTATTTGTACATGTATGTGTTATTCTAGCATGTTGATTATCTGCTCTTCAAAAAGGATCTCCTTTTCAGGCAGTTCCACCAAAGTTCCTGTACTTAAAAATAGCAGTCATAAAGAGCTTGCATTCTCTTTGTGGCTTTTCTCCTTACATATTGCATAGTTGAAGTAAAAGCCTAAATGTATAGAGAGGAAGTGAAACAGACATACCGCTCATGATGAGAGCACTAAGCAAATGGGAAACAGAAAACAGAAATTTGGCAGAAGTGGTGAGGAAGATTAAAGTACATCTGGAGTGAAGCTGTGTTATTCCAAGGGGTAAAATAACCAAAACAATTGGAAATCAAAAAGCATTATTGGACCAGCAATGAGGAGTGTGAATCTGCCAAATTTTGGTAAAATAATATTTTACAATGGTGAGCTTTCTATGGCAACGCAGGTAAACTTACTGGTTGCTTAAAATTAACTTGTTTTTTCAGTAAAGGACCACAAAGAGTGGAGAAAGCTGTCGCACCAAAGCACCGTGGCTTTTGGGCTCATACAGGACATGTAGAATAAACCTGCTGCTAGGAAGCTGATGTTTTCTCAAGCTTCAGATAACAGGAACTTCCAAATCTGGAACTTACATTTAGGTAAAATAACTGCTGACCTCTTGCCCTTAAGAATGGTTGATTAAAAGTGCAATTCTTAATCAAATCAAGTACATATTTAGCCAAGGTCTTCACTTCTCTGATGGGCAGCATGGTATTTAATGCCTATTACATATATTGAACAAAGACTTGAATTCCTATAGACAGTTTTCTGGGTGACATACTGGTTCTATTAAAGTCAACATCAGATTATTGAACACACCACACTCAGGATTTCACTTTTACTTTCCTTTCACTTCACAATTTAGGATGTGATTTCTTTGTTTTGACTTGACTTCTAACACAACACATGACTAATGCTGATGTGCAGTGATAAAACTTCCTGATAGAGTAAATCCCAAGAAACTCTGATAATTTTATTGTGAGTTTGGACTCACACCAATGTTATAGTGGAGAATTTTTTCAGCTTTACGTCCACAGTAAAAACAAGAGGCCCTAGCTGAAATATGACAGCCAGACTGCACACTGGATGACTTTATGTCCAGAGCCAGACCTGTATTCTGCAGCCTGAATCTAATTAAAATACACTTGATCTGCTGTTACAGTATAGAAGAGCTTTTGAAGTCAGACTCTCACTTTTTCACTTTTGCAGGGTATTTTGAGGAAAGAGGGTTGTCTCTGTTTTGGGACACATAAATGAAGTTTGGTTAATAGATTTTTGTAACCATAGACTGGGTCATGTTGCAGCTTTCATACCCCACTTTGATTTGTTCCTCCTAAAAACCTGCAATTTTTACTGCATTTATCACAATGCTTTTGGAGACATATTAGGTTTCAAAGTTACCTTACCGTGCTTTCTGAATCTTTTCTTTCTCCCTGGTCAGCATTCACTGTGTTTTAGGGCTCTGCTAATCTGTTTCAGAGCAAATATTCAAGCCAGCTCAAGCAGTAGGTTTTATATGATGTTCTTGAAGAGGTGAAGCCTCAGCATCAGCCAGGACTACCCACCCTCTTTGGACACATCACTTTTATCCAAATATGCCAATATTTTTCTATAAATATCAAAGGCACACGGCCTGATCTGAAAGAAAGGAAATAATTTTAAATGGAAAAAATAGTCTTCCGTGTTTTGAGTGGGAATTACCATATCTAGGATATTTCACTTCAAAACAACAAATTCCTGTTCTTTTTTGAAGGAAGCAGCTAAACCTCAGCCTTTAACTAGCCTTCACAGTGCTGGCAACATGCTTCAAACCTCATGCAGATATGTCATATTAGCTCAGTCATGTGTGATACAACACACAGTTGAAAACAGGTTCTCAGCAGCTGGATGACACTCCATAATGTCACTTCTGGGGAAAACAGTTGCCCTAAAGAGCACGATTTGGTTTATTAGTCTCTTCAGGCGAGTTAGTACTCCCATGAAATTGCTGCTTGGCACATTCTGGCCTGTGAACTTGGTGGCATGGCAGAGTTGCTCTAGGTGACCCATATATGCATATATGGGAGAAGCTACAGCATCTACCAGGTTGTTGTGCTGGCTGTCAGGGCACCAAAGCAGAACTGGGCTTAAAGCAGAACTGGGCTTGCTGATACCATGTTGCTGAGAGAAGCTGCCCTCAACATCCTTTCTTCTCTGGGTTCTCAGGTCAGATCCTCAGAAAAAAACTTAGAATCTCTTGAGTTCTCACTGTTCCAAAGCTACCTATCCTTCTTCTGGTCGGAGGAGCTTGTCTCTGATTGCGTTTAAACCAACTCTTAACACACACTCTGTTTCCAAACTGGCAGCACCCTCTTTCTCACAGCACTTTGATAAACTTCCTCCTTGGTGTAGGCCGCTCGAAGTTTGGTGCTTTTGGCTTCACACATGAAGAAAATGAAACACAAGAAATGGAGCTCCAAAGTAAAACAGTAAAGACGCAAATGCATAGCCATCATTTGCCTTCAAAAAGGCATAAGCAGAGTATCCTCTGATGAGAAACCCATGAATTACCCAGGTATTGTGTTGAACTAGGAAGCCATAGACTAACAATAATAGTTAATTGGGGTTTTCTTCACTTAAAAAAAAGGAAATTGTGCAATTAAGCATTTTATAGCAGCTCTATATAATAGGAAACTTCACCCAAGAGGTCTGGCCATAGGCCTTGAAATCACTGGAAGTCTTTTTAGTCTTGCATGACCCCAAACCCTCTATTTGTAAAGCAGATCCAGAAAACCCATCCAGGATTTCTGTCCCGTTTCCACGCCATAGTGCTTTGTGGGAACACAGTTTCAATTACTTTGAACTGAAATTCTCCTTGACTACAAGAAACATTGACCTGGGATCCTGCCTTTAAAAACAGTAAAGTAAATGAACCTTTACGCTCAATCACATGTAGTCAGGCCTTTGTTATCTGAGCTGCTTGTAACATAAAGATCTCCTAGGCAAAATGAAAGAAGATTATTTGTCAAAGCTCTGTTTCGGAAATGGAGAGAGAAGTCTTGTCGGAGTCCACACCAAGGCCATGTACAGATAAAACCTATCTGAGTGATGGCAGATGGAGCTTACAATCTTCTTTGAATCAGGGAATGGAAGAATTCAGCCATGGTTTCTGCACACCATGTTAATATCCTAACCATTGAGCTTGAGACTATTGTGGAGATTGTGTCTTGATGTCATCCCAACTCTGATGGGGACCAGATGGTAAATCTCCAGTTTTTGTAGGCTGACAAAGAGTTTCTTACTTCAAATATTGAGCTGCCTTTACTGAAACAACATTATAGAAACATAGTCCTGCCAATATAAGTTATTTTCCTTTACACCTTATGATTGAGTCTGGAGAAAATGGGTTTTCATCTTGTACTTTGGTCATACTTCTCTGCCCAATAGCTTATAATAAATGCCTTCTGCCTTGAAGTTTATGCAGATTTTATTTTGAGATTATACTGACTCCTGAGATCTGGACTCTCACTGCACTGAATTCAGAAAGGGTTTACAAAATAGAAAGTATAAACACTTCATTTTGGACATGATTAATGTGTAGCGAAGAACATTTAACTAGTTTATGTCCATCACTAGAGCCCATATCATGGCCAATAATGCTGATACAACCAAAGCTGTAAGTGGTTCAAATAAGTTTATAGCAGTATTTGTAGAAACACATCCAAAAAAATCCTTCTGGGGTTCTTAGTAACCTCTCAGGTGCTGAATAATAATTCTATGGGAGTGAGTATGTAATTCTTCAGGGTTTTTTTTCAATGAAATATGACTTCATGTTTCCAGTCATGGCAGTGGTTTGGAAGCCCCTGTATGTGAATCAATGGCACCAATTACTTTTTGTGAGATGGAAATTATTTTACTTTTTAATGAGACAAGAAGCTCCCACTAAAGTACAGGCCTGTTATACATTAAAAAGAATCCATGTGTATTTCTTAGCCAATTTTAACACCTTGTAATGAGAATTTATAGTGACAGAAATACTTCTTACAAGTACAGGCTGATGATATAATCTGCGATGTTCTGGCTCTCAATTAGCCTTATACAGTTGTGCTTTGTACAGGTGTGTGCACTGTCATGATGAGCTGGTTGCTCTTGAAACTGTTCAGACAAGGTGTTCATATTCACATTGTGTTTATCAATTTTAGTCTAGGGATGAGATGTGAACTTCTTGTCAAAGCCAGAGTATCCCTTGTCACTGAAGAAATGACTCCAAAATATCTGGTACTTCTCTCTAACACAAAGTTTATCCCAGGAGTTCTGCTTCCTCCTATTCAGACATCCCAGCTGGGAGACAGCTTGAGATTTATTCTTCCTCGTCTGTTAGATGTTCTCAGAATCATAGACTCATTTAAGTTGGAAAAGACCCTTGAGATCATGAAGTCCAACCATTGTCTACCAAGTTCACCACTAAACCATATCACTGAGCACCACACCTCCTTGTTCAATGATCCTTAAATTATTTCTTCCAAGTTTTTTTGTAGGATTCCTTAACAGCAACAGAATGTCTTCTGCTTTTATATTACTGCTGTAAGGAATAAAATGCTAAGGGGTCAAGCAGGTGGAATTCTGAAAGTGCTGGCTTATTTGGCTCTCCAGTCTATGGTATTTTGGACCTTCACCCAGGTCTGTTCTGCTGTTCTGCACTACAGAAGACACAGCAGTAGTGCAGATCTCCTTTTGGCACAAAATCCAGTTCAGAGAGAAAACAGGCTGGACCAGATGAACTTCTTGGTCCCAGATCTGTGTGTGACTGAGTGCACGCTGCTGGTGTTGCAGGGGATGCTGCGGCCTCCAATGCCTGTCCACAAGATGGCACCAGGTCACTGATGCTTACAGAATCGTTCTCTGACTGCTCTGGATTTTCGTTGCTATGGCTGAAGCGGACAGGATGTATAACCTGGCTTCTCCCTTTTATCTGACAAAAAAAAAAGCAAAAGCACTTTGGTTTAGATTTCAAACTTAAGAAAATGAGTTTCCCAGAATGCAAATGAGAAAGAGAAAATGAGTTTCATTCAGAGAAAATGAGTTTCTCTGAATGCAGAGACTGGNCTTAAGAAAATGAGTTTCCCAGAAGCTGAATGCAGAGACTGACTATCCAAACTCCCTGAAAAATGCCCAAATATTCAAATATTGAAAAACATGCTGGTTACTGAACTCCTTAAGTCAGTGTATTTCTTTCATCAGGATGCAGGGAACTGCTGTGTCCTGCAAACGTCTCATGGTCTGAAGGAGCTTTGTGAGATCTTTCAATCCACCTACCTTTCCAGAACACCTTTGTGAAAAGCCATTTGTTCTTATCAGGCCATCCCTGGCTTCTGTTCTCTTATGTTCTTCTAGCTGTTGTGGGTTTTGTGTTCCCTTCTCTACATACCTACTGTGCTTGTGCAGTTGCAGGTGTGTAAGGAACATTGATCAACTCTTGGGAAGGGCTTTGCAAGATGCTATAATATGTTAGTGCTTTTATTCTGCACTACTCTGATCCATTTCTAACAGCCACAGTAGAAGTTCTAGTTTAAAAAATACATTGGGTTTCTACTGGTTTGAACTGGTGTTTGAGTTTGGAGGTGAATTCATCAGGGATCTGTTGCAAAGGTTCGCTGTCTGCAGAGTGGAGCCATTTGGTCATGTATAAATAAACCAGGATTTTTGTTCTTTTTTATGACAGGAGAAAGGGTGATGGCTTTAAACTAAAAGAAGGTATATTTAGATTAGATTCAAGGAAGTTTTTTACAGTGAAGGTGGTGAAACACTGGAACAGGTTGCCCAGAGAGGTGGTGAAGGCCCTGTCCCTTTAGACATTCAAGGTCAGGCTGGATGAGGCTCTAAGCAACATGATCAAGTTGAAGATGTCCTTGCTTACTGCAGGGGATTGGACTAGATGACCTTTAGAGGTCCCTTCCAACCTAAACTATTCTCTGATTCTGTGATTCAGTGATTCTTGAGTGTATGGAAGATAACTTCCTGACACAACTGGTAGATGAGCCTACCAGGGAAGGTGCCTTGCTTGACCTCATATTCACAAGTAGAGAAGGACTAGTGGAAGATGTGGTGGTCAGAAGCCCTCTTGGACATACTGACCACAAACTGGTTGAGTTCTCAATTCTTAGTGATGTAAAGAGGGCAGTTAGCAGAACCTCCACCTTAGATTTCCAGAGGGTAGACTTCGATCTGTTCAGAACACTAGTAGAGATAGTCCCTTGGGAGAGAGTCCTCAAGAGCATAGTAGTCCAGGAACCATGGATGCTCTTCAAGAAGGAGATCTTAAAGGCCCAAGAGAAGGCTATCCCTGTGTGTCATAAGATTAAAGGGCAGGGAAAATGGCCAGCCTGCTTGAATAAGGAGCTCTTGATGGGACTTAGGAAGAAAAAGAGGGTTTACCACCTTTGGTAGAAGGGCCAGGCAACTCGGGAGGAGTACAACGATCTTGTCGGGTTATACAGAGAGAAAATTAGGACGGTGAAAGCCCAGCTGGGACTCAGCTTGGCCACTGACATAAAGGACAAAAAAAAAGTTTCCACAGGGACATCAACAATAAACACAGCAAGGGAGAATATCTTTTTCTGGATGGGGGGTGGGAACATTGCAACCACTGATGAGGAAAAGGCTGAGATACATCATGCTGTCTTTGCCTCTGTCTTTAATGGACAAACCAACTACTCTCAGGATGTTCAGCCTCCTGAGCTTGAAGATAAGGATGGTGAACAGTACAGTGGGAATTGGCATGGGCCTCAAGGCAACTGTTGTCATCCTATCTCTGCTTCTGTTTGACTTTGGACACAATGCTTGTTGCCTTTTCCATCTCTGTTAATTAAGAGTGATAATTTGCTTCATCCCATGTGTTGTTTATTTATACAATATAAATGTGATCACTCACTATATGTTTTTTTCGAAATGGATTTTGCCGCAGTGGGTATCCCTAGATGTTAATATAATGGAAAAAATATTTGCTGTGCTTTTTTTATTGACTTTATTCTTTTTTTCTTTCTGTCTATAAATCAGTGCTAACATTCAGGAAAACTTTCCAGAACTTTAAGGCAGCCTTTGCCAGAGGTTTGTAAAGTGTTTGATGATCTGCAGGATGACCGCGGTAAGGAAGAGCAGAGTGAGATGGTAATAGCCCATATTTACTACCTGGATACAATCCATAGAGTTTCAGTGCAAACAGATCATAAAGTCCTAGTACCCAGCTGAGGGAAACTGCAGTCTTACATTTTCTGATTCCCTTCCTCCCTCCCTCCCCACTCTGGTTCTTCATCCAAATTTTCATGGATCTCCTGTTCTCAGAGAACTGCTGCATTGCTTAATTTTCATCTCAGACTTGATTCACACAACCCATAGTTTGCACTCAAAGCAAAGCACTTTGGTTTGTGTCACCCTGTTATTTGTCCTCACAGTTCACTGTGACACAAGAGTGGGTTTGTAAAGCTTGTTTGAAACCAATAGGTAACTGTCTGACCAGCACCAGTTAGAAATTACCGACCAAGTATCAATTTAGTATGCTTGGGCTGCTTTGTTTTGGCTTGTGCACAAAGATATTTCACATGCACAGAGTCACACAGAATCATTTAGGTTGGAAAAGACCCTTTGGATCATTGAGTCCAACCATTAACCCTACTTTACAAGTTCACCCCTAAACTACATCTCCTAATACCACATTGAAGTGACTGGTGAACAGATCCAGGGATGGTGACTCAATCACCTCCTTAGGCAAATTTGTTTTGGTTTCAAAATTGGTTTCAAACCTCCTGTTGTAACAGAGTTGCTGTGGCACCACAGGATTATTGATGTCACCAAGTCTCACCCCTTAAAATCCAGGTTTGATTTAACAAATAAAAATGCATCTGTTTGTTTCTGCTGTATGGGCATTTTAGTACTGTGTTGCAGTTTGAAAATTATCAAATTTTCAAATGTTAATTGTGGTGCTTTTATGCCAAAAGAGCATTTGATTTTGAAGCTGGGGTAGCTTTCCCAAAGAGCTTTGGGTCAGTGTTCTGACCCTACAGGTGATTAGTGGACAGAGTCTATAAAAAGGGATGGACTTTCTGTTTTCTTCCCTTCTGCTCTGGTATGTTATGTAAGACAGATTTGAGAGCTCCCCTTCCCAGGGCAGGAAGAGGAGGGTGAAATACAGAAGAAGCTTAGCATGGCTGCAGCTCTACAGAGGGGCTAAACCACAGCCCTCCGCCCAGCAGCCACGGCTTTGCTTGAGAGCTCGAACACAGAGACAGCGGAACTTGGACTGTGCAGCCCGTGCCAGTTCCTGGCAGCAGGACAAAGAAAGGAGCAACTTGTACACCCTTCTCAGCTGGATCGCCTTTGAAGATGCCAGACAGTGGTGAGCTCTTAACCCTCTCCCTCCCTCGGAGCCTTAACCACAGGGGAGAAGGAAAGAGAGGAGAAGGCCCTGGAGAAGGCCTGTTTACCACAACAGGCATTGCCCTACATCACCAGTGCCATGTTGCCCATGTCTCCATCAAAGACCAGAAAGATCCTATATACTTTGCAACTCAGTCTGAGAGAAGCCTTTGATAAGAGAGAGACAGAGAGAGCATAAGTACTGATCTCCTAAACCTTTGGCAAACAGAGAGACGGGATGTGTTGTATTGCTATCTGAGATGCTGTTACAGCCTGAAGATCAGCAAGTATCTGCTGGCCCTAGTCCCAGTATGAAAAACTCCCAAGACAGAAGGAGTCAGAAGCAAGCCTGCAACATCAGAGGGAGCTGGTGTCTGAAAGATGATTGGAAAGGGGACTTTTCCATAAGCACCACAATGTAAGAGGCTTTGGGAACCCTACTGAGTTCTATGGATGGAGGGGATGGCTGAATTCACCCTCTAGTTAGAGTGTTGGCATACACTCTCTTTCTCCAGAGCCTCTCATCTAAAGCCAAAAACTGATGTGTTAGCTGTCTCCCTTTTCTCTCAGTGTGTGTAAAGGCATTGTGGTACAGTTTCTGTTTTACCTTTTTGATTCTTCTACTTATTTGGAGATTTCTTCCTTTTCTTATTGGTGTTGGGTTCAATAAATTCTTTTCTTTTTAGCAAAGCTGCTTTTCCTGTTGAATTCTCAGCAAGAGCTGGTTGCTGTGCTTGAATTGCAGGCACCAACCCAAACTGATTTAGACAATCTCTCTAACCCATTACATACTGGGTACTGTTCAAACAGGAGGCTTGATTTAGGGCCCTTTTTCAGGAGAATGGAAATCTGTGTACATGCAGTTTGCCAGGGCAGCTCCAAATGGGGCTTTTGGTCACTCACTTTTCTCAGGAACAGCTTTTACAGGAAATGTTTGCAGAGGAAAAATCCTAGTAATTTTAAAAGCATTGGGAACATATTTTTCTTTTCAGTGGACATCTGTTATGCTAAAGAGAAAACAGGGCTTAGAAAATAGTGATGACTCTGTAGCTCCATATTATTTTCACTGTTTGTACATAACCCAGAACAGACCGCATTTGTCAAAAGTTTTGCTGAGCATTAGTAAGTGTTGATGTAAGTACAATATGCTGAAGAGTACTTGTAGAAATCACATAGTCATTCACAGAAATATAAGCAAAAGGCAGAGCATCCACAGCAGTCTGGAGTTCACAGTGCTAGGAGGGAGCTTTTAGCTCTTAGAAGTTCTAAATGCTTCTGGAGTGTAACTTCTGCAACTCGGGTTTGTCATGCCTGAGTTCACTGACTGTGCTTTATTTGCAACTTAACTCAGTCTGTTATGGCATTTGCAATGTGTTGATAAGGTCAAGAATGCTTGAAGGCAACAGTTTCTTTCCTTGGTAACATAAGGCATAGATGTTTGTTTCAACAGCTAAGTAAAGGCCGGGATGATCCAGGATCATTCTTAAAAGATTCATAACCACACTATGGCCTAGAATTTTCTACTGGTCAACTGGTTTTATAGCTGATGACTCTAGAGTGAGCATTAGTAGTCAGCAATCATAAAAAGGCCTGTTTGGGTTACACCTAAAGGGAGGAGAACATTACTAATTATTTTTTTTTAATACCAATTTTGTGGTATTTCATAAACTTTTGTGGTATGAAAATTTCTTCTGGAGTCCAAGAGTTAAACATTGGCTGGGCTAGGCAGTAACAGTCTTACAGCTTCAGCAGAAGTTGGACATAGTCCCTTTTTCTGGAAAATAAGATTATGGACATTTAATTTGTTCTAAGTTTAATCGTGCAAGAATAATTGATGTTTCCTAAGCACACCACGTGTCTTTTATAAGCCTTTTCCACCGTTGAAATGTGGATCTGTCCTGTCAATCATCTGTCCTAGAAATGGGAAAATGAGTGTCAGAAACTATTTGTTAAAAATGGTGAAAGTCATTCCATAAATGGTACATTGTTTAGGTAGTTGCACTGGGGTACACGTCCACCTGAAGTGAAATACGCTGTGAAGAAAAAAAGAAGATCGATGGGGTGTGTTACAGGTCTTTTATTGGCATGGATGCTTTCCCAGCTCTGCTTTATAGGTCTGCGGATTCTGGAACTTTAACTAAATATTAGTGGGATAGCATTTGTTTCATTTGGCCACTTTCTATGAATGAAGGTTGCTCGGGAAAACTGTAACCTCCCAACTCCAAAGATCATATAATTTCTTTGCATCCAGATCTGTCTAAGGCTCAATAGTAAGAAATTTGCTTTACATCTCTAAGGCTAATAAAACAAAATCTTTGCTGTAGGGAACAGGTGGAAACATTCATGTTCTCTGAAGCTTAAACTGATATAACAGATACCGACTTCTTGAGAATGGTAGTTTATTTCTCATCTGTACTCTTCCGGCATGTTCTCATGGACTTCACAAGTCACATCTCAGCTCATTATCTTGGGAAACAGACCTATTATTTTTGAAAGCCCTCCAGTCAATAAATTAGCTTGGAAGAAATGATAGTCCCAAACACCTTTTCAATGGATAGCTGCCATGCTTGTTTCCTACCAAAGACATGCCTGAATTTTTGGTCCTGACATATGGGTTAGCTGAGCCTTCCCTGATATGAGAAAACATAAAGCAATTGATGAGGCATGGAGCAACTTGATCTTAAAACAGAGACATTAACAAAGACATAGACAGCATGAAAAGATGAGAGTACAGTCTGTTGTCTACAGTTATCACCATTCAGTCTACAACTCCAACGTGCACCTATTGTCTACTTTTTCTCAAAGTAAGGGGCAGAGTTTCTTAACTATAGTGTCTCAATCACCCCTGCACCTCAGACTTCTAGAAGCAGGGCCATGTTAACCAGAGTTCATTTTGCTCTTGATTATTCTTTCCTGCTCATTGATGAGCCACAATAACCTCACCCAGTGCCAAAGAAGTCTGATTCTCCAAGTGCAGTTCCTTTCTCTGGCTATCATTTGCTCTTCCACACTACAGAGACCATATGGAAATTTCTAAGGAATATAAGAGATTTATGCTTTTATGCATAATTTATGCATTAATATACCTTTTACCTGATGTATTTTTGCAATCGCCAATTACATCTTGATGATGCATCTAGATAGAATAGGGAGGTGTAAAGCAGTTGGTTCTCCTCTGGGATAAGGTGGTGGCTCTATATGAATGAGATCATATCTTTCACCACATTCTGAAGCCTGTTAGACTGCAGAGGAGAGGAAGTTTCTGTTTGCCATGGTGGCTTCCTTCTAGGAGAGCAGTTTCATGAATTTTGAACTTCCTACATGACTTTTAAAATGTTGCCTCCAAAGGATGTTCATGGGTATCTAACGGTCTTGTTCACAGAGTCTGAATTAGTATTTCTTAGCCCTCAAAGATACAAACATTTTTGTTTCAGTGTCTCTGGTAATAAATGATTTGTGTTTTCCTCATTTTTAGAAGACAGATATTTTATGTCCCATCTTTTTAAAACTCTCTCTGCTGAAATTCACAATATTTGTGTGAAATAAAAGATTTGTCCATTGTGCTGTTGCTGTAATACTGACTGTTGCTTTTAAGTGTGATTAAACCTTACAGAACAGCTAATAGAGCTCTTTGCCCACCATCCTCTTGTCATTGCTGTAGATGGAAGAAGCCTTTCAGCAAGAGAAACTATTCATTTTATGACACCTCGTACAGACTGTCATCAAAGTAGAGCCTTCCCTTACTAATTCCTGTTTTACATTGGTAATTTCTTTGGCTTGTTTCTATGAGAAATAAGCGAGACTGGCTCACACAGCCTTGGGCATGTGGAAGGATTGGAACCATCACTCTTTAAAACTAATCATGAGGAAAAAAGGAGCAAATGGCCACATCATACTGTACCCACAAAGCCTTTAGTTATTGATGAGATCTGCCTGCTTATGAAACGCCCATATAATTTAAATATATACCTGCATATCACAGACATTAATGGGTTTGTCCTTAGGCCACTTCAGCAAGGCAGGCAGAGTTCTAAAGGGAAATTTGAAATTAAACTACAACCCCCCAAGTGCCTTAAGACATCAAGGTGAAATAGAAGTACTTTAATCCTGGCAGTGCAGTGAGAACTGCAAGCCTAAAGCTCATAATGGCCGTGGTTTTGATAGTGATGATTCCTTAATGTTTAACATTCTGGTTCAGCTTGTGTCCAGAACTGTCTCTGTTGTAGCCAGGCTCAGCAGATTTGCTGCCCCATGCTGACATCCCTCTTGGCAGGTTGCTACCTGAGATAACCTCTCCAGAAGATATGAAGCCAGTATCTATCTTCATCAGAACTTCTGCTGGAGAATACAGGTCTTATTCTTGCCCAGCAGTTAAAAGAAGCAGCATTTAAAAATTCTTTTATTAAAATTTCTCTTTAATTCTCTTATTTCTGTTAGTCTTCCTCTATGAAAGCACTTGACAAGGGAGAAACAGGCATGAGAAATTGGGTGTTTATGGAGAAATGATGAGTGAAAGAGGAAGCCAAGAAAGAAATGTAGATGGATGGAGCCACTTTGAACAGGTTCTTCTTCTCCAGAGCAGAAGGAGATATTGAGCTGATGGACTTGATTCCTCTTCTACAGATTACCAGTTTATCTAGTGATTGCTTGATGTAAAGATCAGGACAATCCCAGGCTGCAAATTCCAAATTAATGTCATTATTTTTTTATAGGCCTGTATTTAAGCCCAGATTTAGAGCATGTATTTGTCTTCTGTATTTGTTCATAGGAATATTTATATTTATCTTGGTGATCTTGAGGATCCATTTCCCTTCGGCTGCAAGATTTGGTGCTACAACTCTGCCTCACAAACTGAACAGCCTAAAGTTAATTGGTTTACAACTTTACAACTCTCTTTATGACTACTTTCAGGTCACCTACGAGCATTTTAGGAGTAGGAAAATAAACCAAATGTCCTGTAGAATTTCAGTGGCTAGGCTATCAAATTCTGATTCCTGTGCTGCATTTACTGACTTTAAAGTAAGTGAAAATAAGTCTTAAGATGGACAGAGTTTTTTATCAGTTAACAATGTATATCTGAATGGTACCACCTATGTGCTCAATGCTTAAAGCACACAAATACAAAAAACACTGTAAATATGAAGATCACAGCTCAGCCAAAGTAGATCATACCAGTTCAGGAAGAAAATTCCATTCTCACTAAGAATTAGAATAAAATCTGTATAAAAAGAAACTGCTTTTTAAACTAGGGTTTAGTACACTGCTGTAATTTCTAATAATGGGAGCAGCTGCCCTGGGGGGCTGTTACCTAGTTCAACATACACATAGTTAAGTGTCAGGGGAGGAGCAGCCAGCTGCAGAACCATCCCCCTTGCTCATGTCATGTCCGGACCAAGCTCTGAATGTCACTGCCTGTTCCCCTGGTTCAAATTATCAGCTATAATACCAGCTAATTGATGTTAAGTGAATGTTGTCTACCACATCAGTTTAATGAGATTAAATGAGTCTGTCAAATTTTCCTACCGTGAGTTCAGTATGGAAGTGGGGAAAATGCTGTTGCAAGGAGAGCCCGGCCTCAAGTAAGAGAGAAATTTTGCTCCTCAGCAATTGTTTAGATCTGCAAAATCAACTTTGCAATTGCTGTTCACTTGCCAATCTTTTCCCTACATGCATCATTGCTGGGGGTAAAGGTCTTGTAAAGAAAATATAGAAGGCAACTTGCTGATAGCATACAAAGATACCCCAGAAGCTGTTGTGTTGTTCTGTTAGCCCTGCACTGCTACTCTTAGTAATCTGGTTTATCACAAACTACTTGGTTAAAAAAGCAGTGCTGCTATGCTGAAAAGAAAGTGGACTGTAATAATTTTTCTAGTTATAACAAGACTATAAAACCTGGTAATTTCCCACTGTCAGTGTAACTGCAACTAAACTCACCTGCCAGGTTTGGACTACCTGGACACAGAAGCAGTACCTAAGAGAGAGAACCATGCTGTTACGTCATGGTTTCACATTTTTTTGTTATTTATTCCCATGTCAAGCAGCAAGTATTGGAAGTCACTGAAAATCAGACAAATCATCAACTTCCAAAGCTAATTCATAGGTTGGACTTTAGGAAAAGCTTCTTCATGGAAAGGGTCATCATGCCTTGGGACGGTCTGCCTGGGTTCAGTTGCCATCCCTGGACACGTTTAAAGGTCATGTAGATCTGAGTTTAGGGCCATGGTTTAGTGGTGGCCTTGGGACAGTTGGGTTAATGATTGGACTCTATGATCTTAAAGATCTTTTCCAACATAAACAATTCTATGATTCTGTATAGTTACTTGAGGTAGAACCCAATTTTTAGCACAGGAGTTAAAAGAAAAAGATCAATGCATTATTCTCATACCCAAGGATGCAGCACACGGTGGTTGTAGTGACAGGATTCATCATTAAAAGGCTAAAAACCAGTTAGGAATAGACGTTTGAAATGCACAGCCTGGTGGCCAAATCCTGTTCCCCGCTAGCACATGAAAGCTTATTTTTAGAATTCTTTCAACGAACATTCATGTTTTCAACCTTGTAGCTAGTTTATTTTGTTCCCATTTGCTTCCATTAGGAGGCAATTCCAGGCACAGTGTGTCTGGCTGGTCTGGACTGGCTCGTTCTTAGCCTAGTACTGTCTTCTAGCTTTGCCAAGATTCTTGTGTGGCCCCAGTATTTGTCCTGTCCCACCCCTCATTTCATAGCTACATAACAATCTCCCTTTCTGCCTCAACCTGTGTTCAGCTAGTTGAAACAAGCCTTAGTTTTGCTCGTCTGAACACATAATTTCCAGCTTCCTGGCTGCCTGTTCTGTTCACCCATACTAGCATCATGTTGAATTATTTTATCCATGCCCCTGAAAAGTCAGAGTAGTACATGGCAGAAGGCTTCTTAGTAGGAGCAATACTTCTTTGTTGCTAATGTATCACTGTATCCTAGGAGCATGCTGCTCTTCTCTTTTATTTTTGAAATGCCTTATCACATTACTGACATAAAGAATCGTGGGGGTGACTCTGTTTCTTCTTGTTGTTTTTCATGGCAGATACAGCAGAGACTTTTTACTAGTCCCTGAATGGGGTTTTAGTTTTCATGCATGTCTTACTTTAGCCTCAAAGTCATCTCTGTTTTCCAGCATATTCTCATTCTCTTCAACACCCCTCAACTTTTCCCCATCAAACTTGATGAGGTTAAGCCTATCATTTGTGTCATGTGTAGAGATAGAACTATTTTTAGTAGTGGTTTTCCCCCGCTAAGACTCATCCTTTGGAGATTCATCCCAATAACTAAACAATTCCCTTTTGAACACAACTCACCATTCCATCATCCTTAGCTGTTCTTGTGCAGTAACCTGCTGGAGATTATTAGTTTACAAATAATTTTCCACAAGTAATAAATGCTTCATTGAACCTGTGTAGATCAGAGCTTGCATCTAAAAAGCCAATAATGAAAGAAGAATGTTTAATTAGTTTGGCATGATTTAGCCTCATAAACTTTTCAGAGTTTTATACCATTTCCACTAAACTTTAATTACATTAACCTTCAGAAATATTCTTGACTTTTAGGCAGATTTTGAGGTCAGTCTAAAAACGCTGTAACTGCTGACATTGCCTTTTCCCTCCACATATCAAGATGCTTACTTTATTATTGTCTTGATACATGAATTAATAAAAGATGCCTGATTTGCAGTACTCTGGCCACTCACTGCTGACTTTTGTTGGCGTGACAACTGCTTTTTTTGACTGTTTTATATTCTCCTCAGACACTTTCTGTGTAAGTCTTTGTGGATTCCTCCACAGGTTAATAATAAGCACGGGATTATTAGTTGGAGATTCCATTCCAACACCATTTTATTGCCGTGAGATATGATCACAGTATACAAGCCGTTAAGCTGTAGATAAACAGGCATGCAGACGTGTGAAATATTTAATTGCCACTTTTCTTGCAGCAGCCCTGTGCTTGCTGCTTCCTGAAGCATGGTCAGCGCAATTCCCATACTTCAGAATGATTTTATTTGCATTTAGCAACAAATACTGCTGATGCTAATATCTGCCTCCCTTAAGAATTTCAAAAGAAAGCTTATTAAACCATTTTCAGCTCATCAGCTCCCTGTAGACAGGAGTGTTTAAATCCTGCCTTCTACTACTTAAATACCAATGCACATATAGTTAACTCTAGGAGCATAGAATGACAGAATGGTCTGGGTTGGAAGGGACCTCAGAGATCATCCACTTCCAGCTGCCTGCCATAGGCAGGGACATCTCTCACCAAATCAGATTGCTCTGAGCCCCATCCAACGTGGCCTTGAACACTGCCAGGGATGGTGCAGCCACAGCCTCCCTGAGCAATTTATTCCAGTGCCTTAGCACCCTTATAGCAAAGTGCTTCTTCCTAATATATAACCTAAATCTACCCTATTCCATTTTAAAGGTCCCAACCACTCAGGGCAGATCAGATCAACAAGGCATCAGATGCTTATTGCTCCATACTGCAATGAACCCCTTGGCACCAGCTTTTTTTAACTTTAAGTGTTAACAGAACTATTCTGGGATACACATAATTCCTTGAGAATAAGGGAATTTGAATCTTTCCATCTATCACAGTTATTACAATCATCATCCTCCGTTCTCCTTAAATCACCATCATTAGAAAAGCAGTCTCTGTCTGCTGCTAACTATCTTTGTAGTTCACTCCTTCTTTCAACAGAAGTTGGTTACTAAAATATGTTAGGGAAATATGAGGCAGTGTTTGAATATTAGAATGTGTGGGGCATCATCAACTAGGCTTGTCATTGGAAAAAAAGTCCTACCAAAAGTTTGGGAGTTAGGGAAGGATCTGGAGCGAAGTACTTCAGCACTATAAGGGAAAAATACGCCTCTATGATTATTTTCTTTTAAATGTTGGACCCTGCTGAGCACATTTGGAATATTCATTTTAGCATAAGTCAGAAGGAGAGAGGAAAAAACCCTCTTTCTATTAAAATATGACAAAGTTAACTGAACTTTAAAACAATTGCTTTAATTCAAAAAGTATCTGAGAAGATGGATCAGGTCTTGCAGTTTCTGCTCATCCAGAATACAAACTGCAATCTACAAGGGGAAAAAGAAATATAAAATCTTAGATTTTTTTGGCTTAGATTTCGTTTTCGTTATTCCCATGCAATTATCCAGGTTTGTCTTATTAGTTGGTAAATAGATGGTGCATAGGTGCCTGTCAGAAGAGGGGGAAAAAAAGCCCAGAAAAATGCTCCTTTATGCTATGGATGAAGTGCCTTTCACAGGCAATAAAAACATGAAGAATAAGGAAAACCCTCTCCTCTTTCATTTCATCCTTCCCCTCCCTCTTTCCCTCCAAGCCACTACATTAATTAGCTGTCTGACTGATTACTCAGTCAAGGACTTAAGAGATCAATGGTGACAGTATCCAGGCAGGTAATTTAGAGGAAAAAACAGTAAAGTAATGCTCTAATTTCTCTCAGAGAATGAAGTGTGGTCTAGTTGTGTCAGCAGAACAGACAGAGAGGAAAGTTATACACAGCAACACGCCATTGAGTTTCAGGTCTTCTGTGACAAATTCCCTGAAAGTCTATACCTGGGATTTCATTAACTCCTAATTGGAAGCAAACAAACAAAGCATTTATTTCTTTGAATTTTTAGTATTTTAAGGACCAGTGGTGTTCTTAGAAAAGGAGAAAATAGAGGCTTTCCCAGCAGCTTGCATCCGAACCACATGAGCAATTCCAAAGGCATGGGGGGAACCCTGAGGAGAATTCTTCATCTGAGCACTTTTTGCCTTTGATATATTTGGCAACTGCATGATGGGTGATGTAGATGAGAGTTACTAGTTTTAACATCTAAAAAGCAAGTTTTGAGGGGGCTGCCTACCCCAGAGGATAAATTAGAATGCTCGGAGGATCAGTGCTGGTTAAGACTGGAGTTTTACATGCAGTGGTCGCTGGGGTGTTATTATTGCCTGCTTCCTGTGATTGACTTCATCCTTTTGGTACAGCCACTGAATTAGGAACTAACTGAAAAAAATCGTTAGGTAAAATGGGCCCTTTTAATCACACAACTTAATAATTTCTTTCCATTTATTTGTTTTCTTGGAGAGTAACTCTGGAATTTCCGACCCTCTGGACAGAAGAGGAATAGTTGACAACCAGGTTGTGTTGTCTACCTATGGCTAAGTCTCAAAGAACTATTTTTCCCGACTTGATGAGTCTTTAAACACTTGTAGCATAAATACCCCAAATTTGCTTTCTCTGAGCACAAAAGCATGTGAGAACTCCAACTAGTGTTTGAATGAGCTGCTTGTTCAGCTCTTTGCATATCCTTCAGGTGGGTAACAACACTGCCAAAGGCAGGTCACTGAGAAAAGAATTGTTAAACATTAAAAAAATACTTCCTCTCAGAAAATATTTGGTAATACTTGCACTGTTCTGCAAAGCAGTGCGTATCTCTAATGCCAAATACTTTTCCTTGTACTGCAGTGAGGCAGGAATTTGAGTTACATCTGCCTCTCAGTTGTACAGGTCAGAGAACAGGTGAGTACCCCACAACTGTTTGATTTTAATTTGAATGTACACAAGTGCACTGGATTAGCCTCTAGCTGAAGTGTCATTATCCCAAATCCAGAAACAGACACAAGTGTTCTCTGTTGGTATTGCCTGCCAAAATAAAACTTGCTTTAGGATTACAATGTCAATAGTGTGTTCTTGCTACGGTGTTGGTTAACTAATGCTAAGGAGAAAAAGCTAAGGAATGAGATCAGCGGTCTTTATGCAAGTAATAGTGAATGTGGGTAACATTTTATTTTCTCAATCAGATGTAATAGCTCCCTACAGAAATACACTCCTGACTTGAATATCAATGGCTTTCTACTTACTCTGTCAAAAAGAAATACTTGATCTGACCAATTTTTACCTTTTCAGAGAGACTGCTATGGGGTCAAATTGCTCAGACCCTTTTTTATTTTCCTTCCCTTCTGAGCCCTCCTCTGAATGAATCCCCAGCACTGATGAAAAGGTTTCACTTAGACCAGAGAGGTAGTTGGTGACTGTTGGATGGGGTAGGGTGGTATTGACTGGGGAACAGGTGGGATGCTGACAAGGCAAACTCCCTGACCCACACAAGCCCTGCCTCTCCTCACTGCCTGTACTGATGAAGTAATGCAATGCCTGAAGTGAGCAGGCCTACCTCAAGGGTCTCCAGTTCCAGTGTCCACTCAGTTTGCTCCCAACGCACAGCAAGCTGGTCGTTAATGCTTTGCACTGGGGTTTGGCTCTTTCTGGCAGCAAATGCCTGCAGATGGCTGCATTGCAACCAAGTAATGGAAGAGAGGGGTCAGAGGGCAGAAATGCTCACGAAGATGGAAATGAGGCAGGAATTTCAATTCAGAGCTAATGGATGGCGTTTGGAGGCTTCTATTAGCAGAAATTATCACTGTATTAATGTATTTCAAGCAACATTTTTTACAGTTGACTATGGTGTTATTTTCCTAGTTATCCCTTCCCTGACAAGTGGGTTATAATCAAAGCTGTCTGTGAGCACCATTATCACAAAGTTACTATTATGTGCAGCAGGAAAAAATACCGGGGAGCGACGCAGAGCCAGAAAAGGTATTGTTCGTTTTCAAGATCTAGTGCAACACCCAGTATTTATTTATATACTCCCCTTACTTCCTGTGGAAGAAAATAATTTGAATTTAATTTTCTTGTCTTAACCCAAGTGCTTTAGAAAATGCACCTCCCAGGGTAAGACCATAATTATGATTAACAACTCAGGCTGGATCCTCAGTTACTGTAAATTAACATTCCCCTGTTCATTGCAATGGCCTTGGTGCTGCTTTACATCGTTAAGGGTATTAACAAACCTTCTTGGGAAGAGCGTCATGTGGAATTTACTCTGTCCAGAATGAACTTTAAAAAAAGGAATAAATCTAGCACCATGGTCCTAAAAGTCTTAAAAATTATCTCGTAAGCGAAAATAATCCTTTTGCTGTATTCTGGTGATGAATTAAATCAATGAAATGGCTGCTGCTTTGTCACGGGGTCCAGCTTTGTAGAACAACTTTATTTTCTTCTGCAATTGCAGGTTAGCCATATACTTAAAAATATTACTGTAATTCTGGCGTAGCTCTTAGTGCTTATTGTGGAGAAAGGAACTCCAGTGCGACAGCATGGAAAGGAAATAATTACCTAAAAATATTTATGCTGCTAACTATGAAACATGAAGGGTTTTTTTCAAACCACAGATTATGAGGGTTTGGGGTTTTTTTTTTTTCAAACCATGTATTTTTGAGGTTATGGGTATTTAGAGGCTAGGTGATACCAAATTCAGCCCTTTTCAATTAATAAATCCTCAAAAAGGCTAAAGATTAATCAGATGAATTTGAGCAACAGTGTAATCAATATATTTTTTAAAAATATTCTGTCACCAGCTGGCCTGCCATGCTCTTTCCATCCAGTCAGTGCTGATGAAAATGATGATCCCAGATTAGGATTAGAGAAAAAGAATTCAGAATTCCACAGGAAACACTGGCAGACTCTTTGCACTGAACCCAGGTACTACCCCCGAGCTTGTTCATTCCACATTTCCCTTTCTCGGCATCCCCTCTGTTTCATCTTACACCTGGGAATTGAACAGAGTCCAAATAGGTTTTTGGAACAATCCTAAATCAGGGATACTGTGAAGACAAATGGTAAATGTCTGTTACCCCAGCTGCTAAGTTAATTACTGTAATGGGAAACATCTTGAGAGAAGCATTGCATATGGTTATTAGCAATTAACCCACCACTCCAAAAATCACAATTCCTGCTAATAACAGAACACAGCACAGCCTTCCTAATTACAAGCTCTGCATGAAAATTTCTTTATATCAGAAGGGAATGTTAAATCCTGTAACTAGCTACAATTTAAAAAGGCTGGATAGGGAGATACTGAGAATTAGACAGAAAAATGGAAATAGAAAGGGGTGATGTGTTATTGACTCAACATTGTGGGCACACTCATTCATGCTTGGGGACACACAACAACTTGCACATCATCTTTGCAGGAAGACAAAATCATACATAAAAATGTTTCCAGGGAGGAAAATCTGCTTTAAAACAGAGAGAATGGAATGGAATTTCATGAAAGATGCCAGTTTTTCTACAGGATTCATGATCTGGACCGCCTTGTAAGGACAGTGCTGAATCTGGATTGCACTGATACCTGTCAGAGCAATTTTCTGGTGAATGAGAAGAAAATAATGAAAATTGTGTACTTTCCATCCCGTAAAAATCTTTCAGTACCACATGTAGGGCATGAGCTGGCTTTTTTTACTAATCATTTGTATTCTCTGAGATTGAATTAGATTACAGCTCTCCAGCACAAAGCCACCAAGGGGAACCAGCACTTTAGCTTTGCAGTTCCAAAGCTGATTTAGCAGAGCAAGATGCAATTTCATCTACTTCTTTCACCAATCAGGAAGGGAACCCTTTTGTCAACATGTCCAGTGCTTGGTTTGCTGGTGGCCATGATGTGGTTTATACGTGTCAATATCAAAGACCCACAGAAGTTTCATGACAGTAGATATGTCCTGTTGGTCACGGCAGGGACATGAAAAATACAAAAGTCACTAATGCTCTATCTACTATACTTTTTTTCCTGACATAACCCACTGTTACCACTATAGGAGCTAGAATAAATGAATCTGCTTTTACCTCTGCATTATCTGTGTCAGGTCTGAAGATTTAACCAGCTGGGGCACAGGCAGATCAATTATCTCAGTAGGTTTTTGAAACCGCTTTTGCCAGCACTGGTCCCCTGCAACTCTTACTCATGTGAATCGTCCCATTAAAGTCAACAGCATTGCAGGGTATTCTCAATTAAAATGCAGCTGAGGATAAAACATTAGATCATTTTGGTAAGAAGGTCACATTGCACTTGTTAGGTTTACGTTTTGGGTCAGGAGAATGTCAGTGTCACAGTTGCTGAAGCAAGGCCTGCAAGGTTTCATGAGGAGATTTGACACTGCTCCATCTTCCCAGTTCAGCTGCAGCTGGATTTCACAGAATCACTGAATCGTTCAGGCTTGATTTTGCTGTGTGGCCCCCAGCAAAAGTCTCATCCATTAAGTAACCTTCATGAGGTAACTACTCTGCACTCCAGTACTTCCCAATCTGCATGTGTCTATGCCATTATTCCTAACAACTGGGGGTATCTTGTGTGTCATTTATAATGATCACATACTCGTTTGGAAAACAATGTTGAACAGTTTATTTTCCAGTTCCCTATGATGGAAAGATGACTGATTTACCTCTCCTGGAAAAAAGTTCCTTGTCTATTTTGCTGCAACATGATCTTGAAAATTATCTAGGTTGGGGTGACATCTTGGGACATAATGAACACAGCTTTGACATAATGAAGGTCTGTTATTTTATGAAGAAAGATTTTATGGGGCTTAAGAAATAAAATTATTAGAAAACTATGTGCTCTGCAGGAGGTAATGAGATTAGCTCAACGCAAGGTCCTGCAGAGTTAAAACTACTCCTAACACATGAAAGGCTTAAGAATCCAATGGAAATTTCAGGCAACAATTAATCTGCTCTAAGGTCAGATATGGACTCTGTTTTTCCTTACCATGAAAAAGTAATCAGTTGATAAAATCTCAAGGGAATCACCTCAGTGCAAGCTTCAAAGGAACAATATAAAAATAGCGGTTTTGTTATGGTTGGTAACTGTTCACCTACTTTAGCAAAGGCCTTGGAAAATAAAAACCATACAGGAAAATCTGCTTTTAAAGTGTGTGTCAAGGAGCAGTCAGAGGATCTTGTTATGGGAATGAGATGAAGACAAATGCACTGTAAAACTGCAGCTGATCCCTAACCTGTTATGATTTGGTGTGTCCTTCCAGCTATCTCTGTCACAAACTCACCCAGGAACTGATTTGGAACAACCTGAGCTGCAGATTGTTGCACTGGAGCGAAAGGAAGTCACAGTTGTCTTCAGCAATAGTTGGCTCAGAGCCCATCTGCTCATTCACATTCTAGCAGTTGGTTAGTCATGGGTCTTTAGAGGAAGGAAAATCCTACCATTACAGACTCTGAGTCCCGTATTCCATCATGAAATGCTTACAGTGTGCTTTTCTCGCCTTTTATTTGCTATTGCAGCTGCCTCCATCATCTTGTCAGTTGGTCTCTCAACCAACTCAGAAGAGCTGCTGACTGACAGCAGTGAAGGTCTGGAGAAGCCATAAATGCAGGAGGGGAGGATAAATGGACTGGAGGGCACGAAGCAGCTCTGGGGTTTAAGAAACCACTCCTTGGTTCTTGGCTTTGCATTCTTGCTGTCACCAACTCCCAGCAGTAGCAGAGTTACCCCTCCCTCGGGGTGTTCAACGCATTTATTGTCACCACTTTGAAGTGCCCAGATGCTACGGCTATGGATGTCAGGCACACAACAAAGCAAGACCAGAGGAGTGGGAGAAACCGGGATGACTCTGGCTGTAAGGAAGGGGTCAGCATCCCGGAGCGGAAGAGAGCGCAGTGTTCAGCTCCTCTCTCCTCCAAGCACTAGAAAGCACCACGTAACTCCGTGAGCTCCTCGGTGAAACCCACCTCCTTACCCCCACCTCTAACGGGGGAGGGGTTGCGGGGGGTGTGGGGAGGAGGAGCCGAGAGCGCCCAGCCTTTGGCGCGCCTCGCCACCGCTTTAAATGATTTGGAGAGTCGGGGGCTGCCGGTGTTAGAGCTGCTGGAGGAGCTGTCGGTGCTGCCGAGCTGCGGCTGCCCTCTGTCCCCCCCGCCTCCTTGGTCTTCTGTGTTGAGGCGATGGGAGCCGCCCCGGAGAGCCTTTGCCTGTTCCTGTGCTGGGCATTGACCGCCCAGGCGAGCAGCGCTCAGGACCTGCGGCTGCAGCGGGGCATGTGAGTGGGGAGAAGGGTCTAGGGGGCGCGGAGGTTACGGAGGGGAGGCATGGAGGTGGTCTGGGGGAGCCTTTTGTCTCTGCCCCGCTCCGGGCGGTGATGCCGACCGCAGCCCGGGGTGCATCGTGCTCCAGCCCCGACACGAAAAAAGTTTCTGGGCTGGGAGACCCTGAGTTGCCCCGAGATTCCCCCTCCTCACCCTGCGGTACCGGTTCGTGGAGTTGAGGGTTTGTGGCTACTCAGGAGATTCGCGGCTGTGGGGGGGAGGTAAGTGTGTGTGGGGGGCTGACTTAGATTCGGTCTCCCGAGCGCACTGGTACTGCTCAGTATCGCTGGGGCTTGCTGCTGCTTCTGGTCTGACAGAGTTGAGCCTCGTACAGCTGCTCGTAGGGGCTGCGGGGAGCTCGCCCTGGGTGAGAAGAGCGGTGAGAAAATCAGTGTAATAACCCGTAAATCCAGGCAGGAGGAGTAGAGGGGACGAGGTGGAGGGGGAGCGGTACAGAGCATCCTGCCACACACAAAGGAGTGGGTCTGTGTGTGCAGCGGTGCTTCGGCACAAGGAACTTTCTATGGGGTGACTTGCATGGCGTGAGCATCAAATGCCCTTTGTTTTTACATTGCACCTACATCTCTGTCGAGAGCCAATTTCTGGTTAAATTCCTCACAGAATTCCTAGCAGCGTGCACAAAAATTGTAAGGTTAAAGTTTACCTTTAATTCCAATCAGCAAAAAATTGCTCCTTGCTTTGTGTTGATGCCTTTTTCTCTGCAAAGCTCCTAATTCTAAAGAATATGTGTCAAGCCACCCATGTGCCCCCTTAAGCAACCTGAAAGCAGCCTTTTCAGATGTCTTTGCATTACCCTAATTTCTAACCTCTTTTCCTATTTTTTTACTTAATCAGATTCATCCCACTCTTGTGTAATTAATTTGGCTTGTGTTTGGCTTCAATTTAGCTAATTCTACAGTCATGAAACTGAAACTTCTAAGTCTATTGCTCACTGATTTTTCTGTGCATGTTGTGTGGTTTATGTTACTACACTATGCTAGAGCAGCAAGTATTCATCATGATGGTTAGATAAGTCTAATCTATTTTTTTTTTCTGGTAGAGCATTTTTTCTTTGATTAAAAGTACCCTTTATTTCTTTCAGACACACTGCTTGTTCTCTTTATAAGCAATTACTCTACTATGAGGATGAGTGCTGCTGGCCTACATTAATCTATTTGCATTTGACATTGATAATGACTATGAACCTGTACTTTTTGAAGCTGGAGGTGGTAGTAACTGCAAATTGCCTCCAAACGATTTGTTTGCCTTTACCTTACCAGGAAACGCTCTCTTGTGGAGATGGCACTGTGTAAGGATATTGCAACTGAGCTTGAGTGATTTGGAGCGGCCATCAAAAAACCCATCTAAACTGCCAGACCTGGGATGGAGCCCTTGAGTGCTTTCCCCAAGAGGCAGATTCCACAAGTGCTGTAGTTGTTGTTTTTTCCTGAGGTAGAGCAAGTATAAGAATTACTCCAAACTTAGTTTACACTATTTGGGGACTTTACCTTTGATGTAAACAGAAATACAAGTTATCATTATTTCTCAAGAGGAATCCTGCCAGCTTTCACCAGGAAACAGTGCAACATCCAAAAGGAAACGATTTCTAGTTAATTCTGTGTTGTTCTTTGACATCGGTCGTCTGCAGTCAATGGGTGAAGAACAACAAATGTAACCCTAGGAACATCCCACGCTGAGCGCTTTCTTCTTTCGCATTTGCAGTTGTTCTGATTGAGATTTTATGTGGCTGAGGATATACAGGATATTCTTCATAATTGTTTTTGTTCTGCTGCTAACTTGAGTGCTTGCTCCCAGCTACAAATGCAAGGATCTCTGTGGAGGCTGGTGTTCTGCTTCCAAGCCCCCTGAGGAGTTCTAATGTAGAACAGATTATAGGATGACTAGCGATTTCCATCAACTGTGTTTCCAGACAATTAGCCCTTGATGATCTTGTATTAGAACTTGAGCACTCTGGAAGGACCAGAAAACAAATAAAAGACATGCTATTTTGGCCTTGAAATGGGGAATTAACCATCTCTCCTCATAAAAAAGCACATTTTCAGCTGCTGCTTTGCAGCGAGCTCTGTAGTTCAACATTGGGATATATAATGACATTGTAAGTGCAGCGTGTGGATCTCCAGCATTGGTTTACGTTCAGGATGATGATTTACTGAAGTCTGGGAGTAACAGCCCCAGAAAGAGGAACTAGGGGTAGAGGGCTTGAAATGCTGTCAGCAGTGGTAAATCCTTTCCTGGAGAAGTACCTGACTACGAAGTTTAGCAGTGCAGATGTTTGCTTGCAGTTAGCTGCATTGGACAGGGCAGAAAGCAGGAGTGTTTACAAGGTGTGTGTTAGGAACTTCCTCTGTGCAATAAAGTGGGTTTCATAGCTAGAACTGAGACATAGCTCAACAATGGATTGTTCTGCTCCCAAGTGATAACATGAGTGAGGACTTGTTTGAAAAACTAAGGGGATAAACTTCATCCCTGTCACCACAAAGCCAGTCAACTTTCATCTGTGGTTTTGCAGGTCCAGGATGATATCTAAAGGGTTGTATTTGGTTTTATCTCACAATAAACTTACAATGTTTAGGTTCTTTTGACTGCTCAAATGTTGCAGCTGCATGTTTTCACTCCATCTTCCATAAACAGTAAATTTGGTCAAGTTCCAAGGAACACATGGATTTAAAGCTGCATTCCTGGCTGAGTATCTGTTTTCTATCTTCAATTCCCAAACTCAGAACCGTAGCATTCATATGGTATCTACATTAGCAACAGTCGAGTGAACTTCAGGTCCCAACACTAAATAGAACCAAGAGAGTATTGCAGTAGAATCTTACCCTATTTCTTTGAATGGGATACTCTGTGCTCAGAGTTTTGATAGTTAAAAAAAGACTGTGGGTTTTCTAGTGAAGGGAAGGACCTGGTTTGCCACTGATGTTTAAATTTGTGTATTAAGTAAAATTAAAAGTCTTATTAACTCCTTAGAAACCTTGGTTGGAGTGATGCTGGGAGCCCGGAGTCATTGCTAAATTATGATGTGGACTACTGACTTTTGCCTAAAAAGTTTATTTCATAAATATTATTCATATTTATTTTGCCTAAAAAGTTTATTTTCCATACTTTCACTCAAAGTATGTCTCCTCAGTTCTATCTGCCTAGGAACTGTAAGGTGCAATAAACCCTCAGGATTCTTAAGTAGCAGCTACCTCCAGCTTTTGGGGTTAGAAGGATGTGATTCTAGTAAGCATAATTTAAATGCTTTGGCATGAGCCTTATGAGAGTGCCTGCCCCTCATTCCCATTCCCTCTAGTGCATTAGTGCTTATTCTTTCCGACAAATAAAGATAAATGGTGAAGCCTGAGATGTTTCACACCGTTGTAACAGTAAACATCACACCCAACTAAACACAAATCCTTTTTAACCTGTGCACTACAGCATCTTGCCACCAGATAGAGCTCATACTGGTCAGCGTTGTAACATACAATCCTGTTTTTTCAAGAGTTCACACTCAAAACCTCAGTTTCTATAAGAAAATGAAATACAGTCTTTTAATGAATGGGAGAGAGCTTTCTTTTCCCCTTCCTCAGTATAGTCAGTGGCAGAAGACACAAAGATAATGAGTGCATCATGCTACAGTTCTTTTCCTGATGTGTAACTTATTTTCATCTTCAGAAGGAAAATGCCATCAGATTTCAACCTAAACGCAAATATCCCTAAGACTATGAAAATAATTTACCATAAAATGCAACTGCCTGCAGTTGCTGCACTGATCAAAGAACTCAATCTCATTATTGACTGTAAAATATTTTCCAGTTTTCTAAACCTGTTTTCATATTGAAGACACAAATAAAAGTGTGGCTGAGAGGATTAGAAGCTTTCTGTCTGTAATGAAGGTCACTTATCTACCTGTATGATTCTCAAATCTGCAAATTTAAGCCCCTGCCCCCATTCACTTCTAATGGGATATGGTTTAAGTTGCTCTTTGAAAATGGGCCATAAGAAGGTCGAAGTTGTGTTTCTGTAGGTTTCACTGAACTGTTTTGTGAAATGTAGTTTTGGTTATTACTGCAAATATTTCTTAGAGGCATAAAGTGTGTTTGTACTATTGCTGGTTTCTGGGAGGACTGCCCACTTTTTGCTCTGACTTCTTCCTTTTGCATTGATTACTAGTGCTGCTTGATCGTCTTAGTTCTAGACAGGCTGTGATATCTACACATACCAGAGCACATGGAATATTTGAATAAACTTATGCCTTGTCCAAGAAGTTTATATAAGATTACCTGGTAGTGTAAAACCTGGTCTTTGGATGACTTGTCAGCAGAACCTCCTTCGATAGAAGCGATGCTTTGGTTCTCAGAGGGTTAAGAGACCATCTTGCAGGCTCCTGTTCTTCACCAATTAAATACCGTCTTTCTTTGAACACAGTTAATAGATTTCCTCCTTCTGAAATTTGAGCCTGTTATTGCTTATGTTCTCTCAAAAATCTATTGCTTTTAATTCTGAGGAGAAAGAAATTTCCTGTCATTACTGGTAAATCAAAGCATTTGAAAAATTAAAACTGAACATATGTAGCCTTGGGTTTGTACTTTGCATTCCATGTTCATCTTGGTTTAGAACTAGGCATTAATTGTTGCAGAGGTAAACTCGAGCCTTGTGCTTCTTCCATAAAATGTGGTGTATACACAAGCTGAGCTTGGTGGGATTTCTCTCTGCTTTTGACCTTTTGGGTGAATATTTGATTTGGTGTCTGAAGAGGGGAATCTTGGAGTGCTGCTCCTCTTTTAAAAACGTTTTTGGTTCTTTAGTAGAAACACTACTGGTAGTACTACGTGTAGTAGAGAAGTCCATGCCCAGACTGTGTTTATATATGCGAACCAGTTCAATATTGAAAATCATAGAATCAAGATTTGAGAAGACCTTAAAGATCATCAAAAATCTGTCTGCCCTATAAGCCCTAACCACCAAACTATATCCTGAAACACCATGTCTACCTGTTTTGGACACCTCCAGGGGTGGTGCCTCCACTTCTTCCCTGGGCAACCTATTCTACTCTGTGAAGAAGTTTTTCCTAGTATCCAATTTGAACCTGCTCTGGTGCAACTTGACCCCATTTCCTCTTCTCCTGTCGCTAGTGACTATGGAGAATAGGCCAACACCTGAATGTTGTAACATCTTGGATTGTGTCGGAGAATGAGGCTTTGGAAGGTGCTTTATATTGTTTACTAACAAAATAAAATACCTCAAATCATGAAACTCTTGTGCATTTTGGATGAGAATGTTCCTGTATAGGAAATCACTTCTCATGCACCTCAACCCTTGCAATACTCTCCAGTATTTATCCTTAATTGCTGCCAGCATTCTCCTTGCCTAGTTGTATCCTTGGCAGTGAAAAACACAGTTACAGGAACTTTTATAACTCTAATCTTCATGAAGCAAGATAGACATGCCCTTTTTTTTTAACTTATGAGGTAACACTGGAAATGTGGGGGATATTTAAAACATCAGTCTAAGTTTCTGATCTGAAAGGTAGAAATATTGGGAGAGGTGTTTTCCCTGCCTTTACCGCTGTTCAACACTAATCCACTAATGCAGTTTGTTAATAGCCATGGGTTTATTTTTGTGGCTAGAATTCATGAATAATTTAGCTCTGCCAAAGCTGCCTAATATTAAACAAGCAAACAAAAACCTAACAAAAGGGGCTGCATCAGCTGTATCAAGTAGAGGATTTACAGGGACTTGGAAACTTTTAATGCTTAAAACATTGGTGTGTAGGGAGTTTTCTCACGTATATTGTGTGTTACTCCAAAAGCTTTCCAAAAGATGTTGGGGCTCTAATCTGTTAAAATCTGACCTCTACCAGAGTAGCAGTGGAAGATTCTATATACTGCTGCAGAACTGACACAGGATTTCAGTACCTTCTTTGTAAATGCACTGTCAGGCGAGGCAGCTCTTCATGCAAATGAAACAAACTTTTGCTCCGTATCCCACAAGTGTGATATTTTTTAGTGATCTTCATTTCAGGATTGTACCATCAGATTGTCTTGTGCCTTATTGCCAAAAGCAGCTCTGGTGTGTAGCTGGCAGATTCACTGAGTTGGCTTTTACTATTGTATGCTCATCTGCGGTGGGGTGACCGCTGAGTTGGATGTTTCATTTAGAGCTGACTGCTACTACTTGCTTTGCTCTTACAACTTCACTTTGAAATTTTGCTTTGTCTTAGCAATCAGTGTGTGCAAAGTCTTTCTTAGGTTCCTTATGTGTGACTTCCCATATGGTTTTTGTAATTACATTTGAGTCAGATACTTAGGACAAAGGTATGTAGCTTGCCTCTGAGGCAGCTTGAGTCCTGGAAGGTTTGTCTGAACTGGGTGAGGCTTGTCAGCCTATGCAGATCCTGATACTGACCTTGATAGTGTTAAAGTCACTTGTTTATAACCCTAGTGTAGAAGTCTGTGGAGCTGCATAGAGGGCATCTAACAAGAACAGATATATTGAGTTAAAGGAAATGCAGGTGTTGGGTCATCTCTGCAATTAGTGTAGCACTTCAATCTTTTGGTTTCAGTAAGAATTTTACCAAAGCGGCTGTAATCTGGGCTAATCACACTTTTTTGGTACAGTAGGCACAAATAATGGGCACACTTCCCTGAATGTGCTTGAAGACACATTTGGAGGTTATCCCATCCTGGGTGTCTGTGCTTTAACTGATGCTTTACCAAGTCCTGCAGACGCCACGTTGTGGCTGTGGACATCAGTCAGAAGAAGCTTTGAGACTGGAGGTTGCTGGGGACCAAGGCTATGTCATAGTATTTAAAGAAAACTAATAAAATTACTCTTTAACAATGCAAAAAAAAAAATGCCTTGGCAAATTGTAGTTAAGTGGTCTGGATGTGCATGTTTATCTTCTGCTAACCAAAATAGATTCTTCTGTCATGGGTGAGGGAGGAGAATACTTAACTAGAAGCTAGACGCACCTTGACAGTGGTGCAAACCAAAAATCTTATTGTTATAATAGCATTGTGTGTAATTAATAGTCTTATATTGATTCGCTCTTAATCTAGATGCAACATGCAGAGGCTGAGAGAACCTTCACGTTGTTTTACTCCTCTCTGATTAGATGGAGCAGTAAGACACGCGGTGCATAAGTAACCGGGGGGCTTAGGAGAGTCCTGTGTGCTGGGTGGACCTTCATCCACAGGTCTGGAGAACAGCAGTGCTAATGAGACCTATTCTAAATGAGCTTGGTGCTTACAGTCCATAGCCCAGAGGGCATATAAACATCCCAAATACTGATACGGAATCAGTAGAGATCAGGGATTGATTAGTGGTCAAGGGGGTAGGATGTCCTAATTGTCTCTGGTAGTGCTGATTAATATTGCCTGGGAAATGTGGGGAAATGAGCCTTCAAATAGATTCAGGGTAGGAAAGAGTAGCTTGGCAGTTTAAAGGGGAAGAAAGACCTTCTGTCATTCCAGCCTTTGTGAATTATTGTTGCTTTTAAGCTATATATAGAGACACTAGATTTATCTTGGTTTCTATTTAAATTAATGTAGCTTGTTCTTTGCCTCTCTTGCCTATTTCCTAATTAGATATTTTTCTGTGTCCTGATAAAGCCTGCTTTTCTGTCTCTTCTACTTGGTATTAATAACAAACTTTTTAATCCACATCTTGTTTGCATACATTGCTGACCCCTTCTCTTCTACAGTGCAGTATTTTTCTGCCTGGTGCCAACCTGCCTTCCTAGAGGTCTCTTGCAAGAAGCTGGGAAATGTTATTGGTGGTTGGGGATGTGAGGAAATTCAAACAATGTTCTAGCCTGGGGAGTTCCTAGTCAAAGGCACTGTAGCAATGTACAACTATATTCCAAACATCAGTAGCGATATCTCTACAGCAACACCACTAGTTGTCATCTCAGCGGCAAAGAATTTAGCACTGACTGTAATCTAGGTTTCCTTAAGGAAAGTTTTGTTTGGTCTTTTCAAACTAAATCTGGAGAAGCCTGTAGACTCTGCTTTTCTAAACTTTTAACAATGGCATAAAGGGAAGGAGCTCCCACCAATTAGTGCTTTGAAAACACAATTCTGGCAAGTTGCTGCTTATGACAAGTTTCATCTATTGACTGTGTCATGGGAAGATCAATAGTGTTCAGGCTGCAAATTCTTCAGCTAAGGCAATGCAGGCTATGACATCTCGTATTTAGGAGGATGTTAACAGCCTCCTGGTTCAGTGCAAAAGAAGATGGTGTCATTCACGTAGTCTCTGTGGAAAGATCTAAAATCAGACAGCTAAATCAGTCTTTGCTTCGTATTCATTAATGTTTTGATTTAAAGTTTATGCTGTTGAAAGAATCCTTTAGGGATATCTTGAGGCATGTTTGCTCTCTCACTACCATTTAATCTGCCTACCTTTTAGCTTCATGATTTGAGATGGAAAAAAGTGGATTGGTAGAATGAGAGATTTACTTTAATTGTCATTCAAAGAGCCAGGTGTTTGGGATCATGCTAGGCAGATAAGAAAAATATCCCTGTCACAGAGAGAGATGATGTACATTTCAAATGGTGAAGCTGTTCCTTTTCCTGCTCTTGTGTGTCCTAGTCTTCATCTCCTCACCTGTGTTTGTCCTGTTTGGCACAGATACGCTAGGAGTGTGTAGAAAGCTACCTCTGCTCCCACAAGCAGATGGCATTTTCTTTAGTGACATGTCTTCATGCTAAGAGCCTGTCTATTGCTGTATAAAATAACTTGTGCTTGGGTGACAGTGTGTCAAGAGCTCATGGCGTTGATATCCTACTTGGACTTGTAGAACCTGACCTGAGAGATTGGGTGTTTATCATCTGTTCTCTGCCATGAGTTCTGGGAAGGCTGCACCCCTGTCTCAGAGGAGCGAGTTCATATGAGGGGACACTTGTTTGGTGGTCATGACAGCTTGAGGTGGAAGATGTAGAACTGCAGTGCTGGACCAATGACCACAAGTGCCAGTGACTCCTTGAAGACCTCAAAGATGTTCTTTATATATTCAAATATTGTGAGGTGCTGGTTGGGTGAGACCAGAGTCCATTGAGCTTGTGTGAACAAACAGCAAATGGACAATGAGGATAACTGGGTGAGCATGGGGTGAGACTCGTGTCTGAGTGACTGCCTCCACCTCAGTCACTTGAGGCTTATGAGCTTCCTGGGACAGGTTTGCTGTCTTTATCCAATAGACCTCTGTGGGTGCTCTTTTTGCCTGCACTTTTGTATGAAGGTACATACTCCTTTCTAAATTCTAAACACAGGAGTGAATTATATCTTGCCTGGAGATGCTTTTAATTTTCTCTGAACTTTTCCTGGTGTGCAGTGATTCACAGGCATCACAGCCTTATGATTAGCTGAGGCTGCTCTCTCTTCATGTTGGTCTAATTATCTGTTCATTAGAATCTGAAGTCGAGCTGGAAGTGTGTAGGGTGCCTTTGTTTAAAGGGCAGTTTCCTAATGCAAATATTAAAAGAGAGCTTTCTGCTTGCCCAAGTCAGACTGACAAGCTAATAATAGCCTTCATGTTAGTCTTGGCTAACAGAGAGCTTCAGTATAAAAAGGTTTTAAGGGACTGGTGTATCAATCAAATCACAGGACATAATATATGTGTGTGTGTGTTTTGCTTGTTTTAACACTTAAAATGCCCTTAAGAAAAATTTTTCCAACACAATGGGCTCAGGATTTAAAATGAAGCTCTTTGCCTCTAAATCACAGAATCTCTTTTGGCTGGAAGAATTTCACAACCATCAAATCTAACCTTTGACCCAGCTCTGCCAGACTAAACCATGTCCCTCAGCAGTAGTTCCACACACTGTTTAAATCCTTCAAGGGATAGTGACTCCACCATTGCCCTGGGCAGCCCGTTCTGATCTTTGATAAACCTTTCAGTGAAGAAATTCTTCCTAATGTCCAGCCTGAACGTCCTCCTGTGCAACTTGCAGCCATTTCTTCTGGTCCTATGACTTGCTTTCAGGGAGAAGATGATGCTTCTCCTCACTCCAGCCTCCTTTTCAGGTAGTTGTAGAAAGCGATAAGGTCTCCCCTCAGATGCCCTTTCTCTAGACTAAACAACTTGTTCCCTCAACAGCTTCTCATAAGGATATGGTCACCAGACCCTTTACAAGCCTCATTGCCCTTCTCTGGACACACTCAGCATCTCTAGTGAGGGGCCTAGAATCAAGCACAATATCTGAGGAGTGGTCTCACCAGTGCTGGGAACAGGATGCCAGTCGCCTCTCTGCACTGCATCTGCTTGAGATTTCAGGTTCATTATAAATGGCCTCAATTAACCAAAACACAAAACTTCTCAAGAGCTGTGGTCTTCAAGAAGTAGTTCTGAAATTTTATAGGTAACATTGGACGGAGAACAATGAGTCAGATGACTTAAAAACCCACGTGCTGACAACATGCAGGGAGGAGCTGTGACCATGGCTAATTGCTGGAGAGGACACGTTCTCCTCCCCAGCCTTGCCGGCAGAGGGTCGCATGTTATGCAATTGCTGCAATCTAATTACAGCATATCAGTTTGTGATACCTGCCATTAAATCACCCCAGGGGCATACAGGAGGAATGGGGCTTGCTTTGAATAAATCTTAATAAACACACATCTTTATGTTGCTGACTTGTTTTCTCCTGCTAGCTCTGTTTTTTTCCTATTAGCCATGCCATGGAAGTCAATATGGCTATCTGGGGAAACAGCAAATTTATAGGATGGGCCTGGTGTGTCATTACAACAATTGTCAGCTTCTCTCTTTTTTTAATTTGATTTGTGGAAGAGCAATGCATATGAAAGTACCTTTATCTGGAAAGTTTGAAGCCATTCTAATAAAAGGAGATATGCATGAATTATCAGTACATGATGTTCTATTCACTAGAGGGAGAGTCATTTGAAAAAGCCTGCTAAGTGAGGCATGGTTGCTAAGTAAGGCGAGCGTTTTATTAGACCAACTGACGTAATGGAAAGAATAAAGTAAGGAAAAAAAATAGGCAGGCAAGATTTTTGGGCATACAAAGCCCTCCTTTGGATACGGAATAAATGGCAGACTTTGCGCTGCGAATGGCTCAGCAACAATTGCTCTGAATTTTAAGCTTGGTATGTGAAACGGTGATGCATTATGAGAGGAAGGAGTAGCTGGGACATGTGTGGGGAGGATTGCAAGGTAATGGAGGTGATGTAAGAGTGCGGACAAAGGGTGGTTTCTGGAGCATTTGATGGCAGTCTGAAGCTGCCTCTGCTGTCTGGCTTCATGGTTTTGGCCACTGCAGGTACAGCAAGCTTGATGGCTGGGAAGGAGGAGCAATAGAGAGATGGGCTTTACAGTGGAGGAGTTAAAGCATGAAGCAATGTAGGAAGTTTGTCCACTAAGAATGTTTTAGGGTGGTAAGTGCTTCCTCCAAAGCAAGGGAGAACTAGGCATTCTCGTTCAGAAAACTGATTTCTGTTAAGATAGGATTTTTCTAATACAGATGCACTGTTTTTCCTCCTTTTTCTTGGTGAGAAGACCACCAGATCATACAGTTGTGACTTCTCATAACTGCCTTTACATGGGCTACCTGGGATAACTGAGGGGGTGATTGGTATGTTTCTAAAACTCATCCCTTTTTCTACTGGAGTGTCCTTGTTGGGTGATGATCCTCTTTCCTCTGAGGTAGTCCTTAGCTGGGGATCAGCAGTACTTTTGGAAGACTGTGCTGGATGTGCTTTGAGTGGCTTTGATCTGGGCAGGAAGGGTATCTTCCAGGTATTTAGCTCAGTAGTGGAAATTATTGTGCTTATGGTATTTTCCACTTCTGCACAGACTCGATTTCATATTTGTAAACTATCTGAAGACCTGTAGATAAAACACGTAGGGCTTTTTATTAGCAAGGCAACTTTGTGAGTTGTTCAGGCATTGTAGGGAACTGTAAAGTACTTTGGGGCTGTGAAATAAAAAGCACTCTGAATCTTGGAGATATTAGCAATATCCAGTGTAACTAATGAGAACTCCAACTGCCAGGTGGTGGTTGGGATAAAACAGTTTGGTCTTAATGCAAACCCCTTCCTGTTTTCTAGCACAGGCTCTTAGAGGAAACTTGAAGGAGTTTCCTACTAGCCAGTATGACCCAACAGTCCACTGGTGGATACTCAAGATCCGTGTTTCCCCTTCACTGGGGCTAAAATTTGCAAAGCCTTACCAGTCAGAGCAGACCAGACTGCCTTTGGGGATTGACACAGTAATTATGTTCATCTGTGAACGACTCAAAGAAACCAACTGAATTCATTTAATTTTTGTTTGCTCC
>VZRI01009527.1:36706-272059 GCA_013397515.1 Upupa epops | reverse complement strand
TCCAACAGGCCAGTCCCCAACCTATACTGGTACCTGTGGTTGTTCTTGCTCAGATGCCAGAGTCTACCCTGACCCTTGTTGTACCTCGTTCAGTTTCTCTCTGCATGTGAAGCCGTCAAAGGGGACAGTCTCTGGTGCAGAGGTAGAAGTCCCTGTACCTCAAGGCTGCAGCCCTCAATTGCCTCTTTGGCAGGAACGTTCAGGGAGCCTACTCAGGTGTTTTGCATGGGAAAGGAGGTTCTAACTGGACATGAGACCACAAACTACTGGTGGAAAGCTGCCCATTGGGCATCATTGGTTCTAATCTTCATTTCTGGCATTTTTGGTCTTCTCCTGACAGGCATTTCATAACTGGATGTGCACTCACTTGAGAGAAGTTGTTGCATGAATTCTGCTATGTCTCCCCCTCTCTAACAGAAAATTCTTAAGTTTCACTTGAGCAGTGGCTCTCGTGATCTGGCAATATGATCCACAGGAAATTATTATAAAATATAATTAACATTGTTTACTTTAAAAAATAAATGGGAACATACGTCTTGAGCCTTCGGATCTGGCTTTTCCTGTTTGAGTTTTGGCCATTGAGTTAGTAAGTAGGTCAGCCTCCCACAAATAAAGTTGCTTTGTTCTTTGTCCTGGTCTGTCCTGCAGAAAGCTTGACAGATCTGCAGAATGACTGACTTATGGCAGCCCAGTACTTCACAGCAGAGATCATTATTCACAATTGGCATGATGACATCTAATGACTTCCTAAAGATACCATGTGCTATTTTAGCAGCCAGGAGCCTATTATACAGCATTATTTCTAATTAGATGCTGAAAGGGTTATGATGGGGGGTGGACTAGATAATCTCTAGAGGTCCCTTCCAACCCCTAATGTTCTGTGATTCTATGATTTTTGTAACAAACTCAATGTGATTGGGACTAGAAAAGTATTACTGCATCCCTTGTATGCCTCATGCTATAGTTTTATTATTTTACCCACACCAGCAACAATGAAAACTTAGATTTATGAGTGAAATGGTTGAGCTCTTCATATAGCCTTTACAAGGATTTGATAACAGATTGAGCTGTCTCTTTCATTGTCTGCTGCTATTTGTCTTGTAATAATAGACTTCTATCAATTGCAATGCAAACTTGCACGCTGTGGGTGTTGGTTGGGGGTTTTTTGTTTGTTTTCTACTGTTTGAAAGTTGAAATTTCCATTTCTCTTGAGCCCAGTGAAAAGCCAAGGAAGAGTTGTAACCAAAAGAAAAAGGTAAAACCCAGCACCAAGGGTAAGCTGTGCTGCAGTGCTGGTTTCATTGTTATTCACTAGCCATCCAGTTAATAGTGTTGAAGGCTTGCTAGCCACCTGAGCTGGACATGCAAGTAAATTAATTTAATTTAGTTAGTTTAATTCAGCCGTGGGATTTGTACTTGAACAGGCAGCTACAGAAAGCACTTAAAATTCTACAAACAAGGGCAACTTTACTTACTCCTCATCTATGTGAAATTGCATGATGTAAATGAGGGATTAGCCTAACACGTCAACATTTATCATCAAACCTCAAGTTTTTGTTGCTTTTACCGAGCGCTTCCTGCTGGTTTGATACTGAAGTAAAAGCAGGAGTCAGAACTGAACAGGGTTTAGTGGCAGAAACAAAGTTCCAGCATTACAAAGGTTTTCCAAGAGGCTGCTATAATTAGGGAAGAGTAACTACTACAGTATCTCTGACATGGTCTGTTAAGAGAAGATGTTTAAAAGGAGGTGAGGAATGACTAGGGCAGACTTGTCAAGAAAACAGTCTTATAATGACTTGATGTTTCTCTTAGCTCCTCTGAAGAAAGATGCACGCGCTGTCCCAGTGTTTAAACAGATTGCCAGTGTATTCAGATTTTATACCATGATGTTTGCTGTAATGTGTAACACAGGTGGAATTGTAAATTTGCTCACACTGCCTTTGGCAGATGACTAAAGATGATGTGCTTGGGAAGCACTTGCCACATCTTGGGAGGGTGCTGAGACATTGGCACAGGTTGCCCAGGGAGGTTGTGGATGCCCCCTCCCTGGAATTGTTCAAGGCCAGGTTGGATGGGGCCTTGAGCAACCTGGTGTAGTGGAGGATGTCCCTGCTCTTGTCAGGGGGTTTGGAATTAGGTGATCTTTAAGGTCCCTTCCAACCAGAACTATTCTATGAACCATTCTATGAATCTACAGTCTGAGGAATACAGTGATCAGCTGATATTAGAGATAAGAGCTTTGTTCTTCACCTGCCACTGACCTTGGATATTAGTTCAATAACTTTTTAGTGAATTATACCACTACACATCAACATCAATTTCTTTTTGTGTATGAAACGTTGATAATGATAGCTCATTCCTTTGTAAAGTGCTCTGAGTCCTAAGTAATTAAATGTTAAGATAATGGCCTTGCAATGTGTATATAAAGGCAAAGCGCACTCTGCATGGCTAGCTAAAACGCTTATGAGATAGATATTCATCAGTTCATTGACTACCTGTCAATCTCTTCCTTTGCTCTGGTCACACACTATTAAGATATTGAACTATATAAGGATTCTAGTAAACAGAAATGTCAGCACCTTCTAGTCCAGGTACTGCAGAGTTTACACTGCAGAGCTACTTAAAGCAAAGCTGGGTTTTCTCAAAGCGGTTGATTCAAGTGTCATCAATTCTCATGTATCTCCTTGCAACTAAAAATACTTTCTCATTCATTCACTGTGAAAACACATTTTTCTCCAGGTAATACTACTTTCTGTGAAGAGTTATTTGATAAAACTTCTGATTGCTGTCCCATCTACCATTCTTTTCTCTTGTAGAGGCACATGTTTTCTTTCTTTGAGACTGAAGACCTAGACAAGCCTTAGAGGGGAGTATCTGTGCATCCGTGAAAAAGCCCCACAGATGTTCATTCTCTGTGGAGCCCTTGAAATAGCAAATGGCAAGCTTACAACTCCTGTGGATCTGCTACCCACAGAGATGTCTTCAGTTTTCATGGACCTTTATTTCCCAGTGGAACTACACAATGTTTGACTGTCTGCGAGGGTAGATGAGGTCTCAGTGTGCCTCTACAGTGGTGCTGATAGGCAAGGACATCACTGTTGCCAGGGCTTCTGGCATTTTGGTTTAATATTTGGCTGGTAGTCCCATCCACTTTCATTAGAGAACATTTTTCATGTGAGGTTTTCCATTAACCCACAGGGAATGTGGCAGAGGATGACACAAAGATGTTTTATGTTCAGATTGCTTTATCTTAATCCTAGAGAGATTCCATGCACTACCAGGTGCTTTTTCTTTGCTGTCCTAGCACAGTCATTCTCCTGCTCCAGAGGATTTGGCCTCTCTAGTGAAATGCTAGTGAATCAGTCATGGTGAGGGAAGCAGAGGTGACTGATTAAGTTGCTCAGGATAGGAAGGTATGTACCCTTTGGTAGAAAGAAACCTTGTGATCAGAAAGAAACCTTGTGATCATCCTGTAGTCCTGATGGGGCTTGGTCTTCTGTTCTTCCTCTCTTTTCAACTCCCAGGGAAAATGATCCATCAATCCTGTGCCTTTTGGGCTGCTTTTCTGTTCTTGAGATTAAGAAGCACTGGCTGACAGCAAAGATAAAGGTGGTAGAAGCATTCAGTCCCTTACAATGCAGTAAGAGAACACCAGTGACGTGTGAGCACTCTTGACAGCTTGAGAGCATCATGTTGGCTTGCTGTGTGCTGAAGCACTTCAAAGTTGTGCAGCGGTTTGTGCCGGCAGTAGGGGCTGTGTTAACGAGCATCATCTTTAGTGCTTGTCAAAGCACTAGAAGTGCTGTTGTACTAGAGTATCCCAATCCTTTCCAGGTAGGGAAATTTGAAAAAGAGGAACCTTGTTTTAAAGCACAAACATGGCTAATAAGATGTGTGGATGTGTTTCATCTAATCTGAAGTTGAGTAGACTGTGGCATTTCCTTTCTTGTTTGTCATCACTGAACCACACAGGAAAGATGAGCAGTAGGAGGCACTTTAATACGATGGTGCTTTATGATCTTTTACTTCTTATGGGGCAGGTTAGTTGTGGCCACAAACTAGTGCTTGATGGTGTGTTAAGGAAATAGTCAGTGCTGACATCTCAGCCAGCTCTAAAGCAAATTGTTTTAATTTGAGGAAGTAGCAGGCAGTCTAGGTTTTGAACAACCTCACTATAAATTGGTCATTTTAGAAATGCAGAAGCCCTTGATGTATGTGAAGTGACCCAAGAATCTAGTATTTATCTCTTTGCTGTATTTCTTTTCAACACTGATTTCCTGGTTCCTTTAGAACCACTTCAGAGGCTGTTTCAGGTGGTTTTTAATCAGTGTTAAGAACCTTGTACTGCTTAACATTAACAAAATTCCTTTTGGTTATAACTTGATTTGTATGTTTTTTGATTTAGAGTCCTATTATTTCAGTTGCTTGGACAGCCCTGCCCTTGTTGAAACTGCTGGATATGCTTTTGTATGACATAGCAAGCCCATCAGCTTAGCTCAAGTAAAGTGACCTTCTAGATAAGAAAGCTAGCCCCAGAGGAGATCTAGGAATCTGCTCTAATCTGAAACAAGGATGATCTTTTCAAATCTCCCCTCCTACTAAAAATCAGGGTCTTAATCATATGAAGATAGTGAGGCTACTGGGATATTAGTGCTTCTTAATCTTCACCTTTCTTGGTATTGCCTGTAGCATAGGCATCAGGTACCTTTCGTATTTCTCAGTGTAATCCTTGGTGTACCCTCAGACTCCATCAGCTTGGAATTTGGGTTGAATCGGTGTCTTGCTGCCACTACTGTGTTCATCCTAACACTTGTGCAATCTGCTGGTTCATGATCTTGGAAGCTACTGTCATGGCACTGCCTGTTTCTACCTCAGTTGGGGGACTCTTAACACCCCCCAAGATCTTGAAATCCAGTTTTGTTTCTTCCAGAGGCAGTACCAAGGTTTGACAGCACTTAAAGCTTCCTTGATGGCAGTGAAGGCCAGAGAGTCAATAAGCACAAGTAAGGTAATGGAGTTCAAGTTGGAAAGTAGAGAGGAGGGGATGAATGCTGCGTATATGTTGTCCTTGTGATATAAAAACCATTTCAGATCTCATACTTGCCCAAAAACATGGGTTGTGTAATTCGTCAGAAGAAAGACAGTACTTGCATTGTTTGAAAGAATATTAGAGCAGGAATCGACTGAAATAGTGGGATGGGACTATTCAATTCTAGTGAAGTAGCTTGAGAGCTCACAGGAATGAGAGGTAGGCACAAAGTTAGCTCTTCCCTTGGACTGTTATAAGAGCTTGATGCTGAGCTTGGTCATTTTAGTAGCTTGAAAGTAGCACTAGAGCTATACAATTGCCTGCTTCTTGTATTTAGCAACAGTGGATGATTTTTATTTGCTTTTTTTAATGGAACAGTTTTAATTCTTTTTCAGGAGAAAGTTTAGATAAAAATTTGGTTTATAAGGGATTTTATATAAACCAAATGCTTCAGGCACTTGTGATTAGACACATAAAATTATTTGCAAGAGAAAATATGCCAACAGACCATTGGCATTTAAAATTAGTGTATTAATCAGAGCAGTTATTTATAGTTAGTGAACTGAATTGATTGTTTTTTCCTCTGACATCCTACACTACTCAGAACCAGTCGATCTCATCCTGTTGTACTTGTAGGAAAAAGGAAAAAACTACTACCATATTGCTCTTTCAGGCCATAATTAATTAGTTTATTAACTTTAATGAGATTTTAACCATGGCAAAGTCTTTTGATGTAACCTCTTAACAGGTTAGTGGGAGGTTGCTCTCACTGGATGGTTGGAAACCTTCAGTAATCTAGTTGTCTTGAAAAAGTAACGACATGCACTGGGTGGCTTTTTTGAAACCTTCAAGCAGCAAATAAATTTCACGTTAGATTATTTTTACATTTTAGAAGAAAAATGAATACTATTTTATGAATTTTTGTATGTACATAAATTTTTGTGCGTACAATGTCAAACCTTTATATGTGGACTATCAAGAGTCATCTATTATCACTGAACCCTTCTGGTTTTGGTCAAATAGTAATGAGTGTTTCTCCTGTGTTCTGTGCCTTGGCATCTGAAAGGTGTCACGATGCTTAGAACAGATTGCTTCGAATAATAAATTACAGATATTTGTAGTCACAAACTAATACAAATGTCACATTGAACCTAAAGATAAAATGTCAGAGCTGGACCTGATTAGAAAGGCAGGAGAAAGATGAGTGGAATGGTCTTCTGTGCAGAGACTTGGAAAAGACAAATGTAGTACCCAAAACACCGCAGAAGGTCCAAGCTATCTATAATCTCTCAAGAAAAAAGTTACAGTTAAGATAAAATTGCATTGTCTTCTAATGATGGATAACACTTGATGCAGAGATTAATTCCAGTTGCAAGCAAGATCCTATGAAGAGTTCAGGAAACTTCAGAGCTTGCTTTCCTCAAGCTTTTTCATTCTTTCTTGTCCTTCTCCCTGTATTCTCTTCCCTCCTCACACAGACCTTGTCCTTGACAGTGTAGTCTTCAGCATCAGTGAGATACGAACCTCTACAGATAAAAAGCCCTTTAAAATAGCCCCTCAAAAGCCATGAGGAATAAAAGCTTTGTCATTTGAAAATGAGAATGGCAAAACACTGACTGAAAAATCATGACTGGCTTGGCTCTCACCTAGATATGACAGGTTATAACAATCAGCCCATCATGCTCAAGATGCTCCTGACTGCCTGGTCTTTACAGCCATTAGGGCAAAACGACAGATAGACAGACAGTAGTAGCCAAACAGCAAACAAAGATGTCAAAAGTAAATGAACCTAAAAGTAGCCACTTGAGAGCAAATTCACTCTGATTGTCTTTGGTAAAAGACAAAAGGCTGTTTGTGCTTGCTGGAAATAAAAAAAGTCAAACAATAATGAAGGAAAATTTGCTTTCTAGCTCTCAGTGTTTGTTTGATATTGGTGCAGGAAGTGTGGTAGCAAACCATAGCTCACCGGTATGCTTGTGGTTTTGGTTTTGGGTTTTTCCCCTGCTCTATTGAAATGTGAGTGAGCAGACCCTGAGCATCTAGAAACGTGTGGATTCCAGTTCATGGCTCCTGCTTATCTCTGTCACCATAGGCAAATTTATTTGGGTGTCCAGTTCAGTGCGGTACAGAGGTGTCTGAGCTAGAGCACAATCAGGTCAGGTAATACCAGTAATTTTCTGGTAGCCTATGGTACTGCAGCTAGGCTTTTCTGCCAGCACCCAGTTCATGCAGTCTTTCTGTAGCTTTGTACACAGTTGCTGTATTAAAGCATCTAGATAAGCTGGGCGGTAACAAGAATATCCAACAGACTTTTTAAACTTTGACATATTTTGGGAGGTTTGCAGAGTGAATTCTGAGGTAGTTGCAATGCATTTCCTCATCTCAACAGAGAGCTCTCCTTTTACCTTCCCCTGTGCTTGTAGTCAGGTGCTTATCAACTGTTTTTTTTCCTCAGCCATCCTCAGAAGGCATTGGGTTGTTGGGTGTTTCTAAAGAGGAACAAATGATGAGAACCCTTCACAAATAAAAGTAGTTTTGTTTTCTACTTCAGTGGTATTAGTCCAGCATGCTGTTGCTGATTTGCTTTTACTCCCACTAAATGTTTTGGAGGCATTGCCATTGCAGTATTTATTAGAGAAGTGAGGAAGTGGAGCCTTCTGGAGCAGTGCTTCGAGGATTATGACTGAGAAAGGAAAATGTAGGTAACTAATTATTTGTTACTTAAACACTTCTGACACTTGGATGGATATGAACAGGTATTGCCTGTGAAAGACTGTTTTGTGAATATTCCACTGTTCAGTCAGGATTGTCACTAATTCTGGTTCAAAACATGGACAGTGGCCTTTAAGAAGTATCTTGGTATCAAAAGAAAGCCTGTGGTTCCTTTCTAGCCCTTCTCTACAGTTTTCTCGAGCTGGAACTTGGTATTTGCTTTGTTTTAGAAGCTGTGTTTTAAGGCTTAAAAGTCAATCTGTTAATGTGCATCCTGTCATACGTCCTTTCTGGAGGAAATTCCTTCCAGTCTGTTCTTTGTGTCTCCTTGGGCATCCTCTCATCGCTTTTATGGACACAGTTATTTGTTGTTAGCCATCATCCACCTAGAAATTTGTTTTCTCAGGTGTAATGACTGCAACAGAATTCTTCTGTATAAACACCATTTTAGAGCCATTTAACAGCATTCCTCACTGTCAATGTTTATTTCATCTAAAAGGGGCAAAAGAGTTAATTACATTGTCTAGAAATGGAGACAGAATCTTGCCAGCAACCACAAGGCATTGCTGCTCACTTTGATATAACTGAACTCACAGTAGTGACAGCTGGATTTAATTATAAGTTTGCAACCCTGTGGTTTCAGCAGCAGCTGCTGAAGAATGGATAATGCAAGTAGCCTTCGAAGCCATTCACATTAGAGATAAAACCTTGTCATTCACGGAGACAGCTGACTGAACAAGTATTAAAAAGAACAAAGATTTCCCCAGGGAGGCTGCAGTATGAGTTTTGGTTTTTTGTCTGTCTGGCTCTTGCTCAGATATGTTAGGCATTCGGTACTTTTATTCTGTGTTTCCACCTAAAAACATGAGGCTGTTTGCAAGTGAAAGTCCTAAGAGGATCTAATCGCCCCCGTGTACCTAACAGCACTGTTTGCACATGTGCTTTGTGTGATGAGAGACTTGTGTAATGCTGAGTGGTTGTGTGATTAACATGGCCCTAACAAGGTAGGAAATAATGCTAATTGGATTTTCTTGTATTCCTATAGCAGGTTTCTGAGGTAACTGCTATCCCTTCCTCAAGCCTGAGGAGGGAGGGGTACTGGAGGAAGGCTAAATCTTTACTGAAGACACTTCACAGAGTTTCACTTTTGGTTCTTTTAGTCAGTAATGTCAGTAGGAGACCACTGTGGCTGATACATTACGAGATAATGTACGTCTACAAGAATGATGTTTTCAGGTTTGTGATTGGGGCTTTCTCAACTTGTACGGTTCGGAAAATTTCAAATTCTGCAGTGAATGAGTCTTGAAAACCTGAACGAGAAGCTACAACATTCACAGGCAATTTCAAAAGTCAGACTGCAATAGGAGGTCAAGATAATGCAGAAATTCAAGGCTGCTTACAGGTTATGCTGATAGTGATAGTTCTAGACCTGCAGAAGAAAAAATGTCAGGACTTTAAATGTCAACGTGTTAATTGGGCAAAGCAAGTTTTAACTACCCTGGCTAAATCTGTCCTGGTCAGGAAAGCTTTGCAGCATCTCTAAAATGTTGGGTTTGTACTGTGTGGTTACAATCAATTACAGTCTTGAACTGTGGAGGAGATTTTCAACTTGACTCACTTCAGACTTTCCCTGCTGTCAATTTTCCAGGATCAGTGGTCACAGTTGCTTCCTAAAGTGACTTCCCATGCCCTCATAAATTTTGAGGTGAGCAATGTTTGGAATACTGAAAATCCATGAGATTTGCCATTCTTTCAGAATGGGTTCTGTTTAAGGTGTGTTTTATTTGGCACAAAAAAGATCCATGGAAGTTGCTCAAACACCTGATTTCCAAGCTGAGCCCCACGTGGCATTTCTTAGACCTGTTCTAGGTGCTCCCCCCTGCCCCCCGTAATAATGGAACCCTGAATAACACTGCTTAAAGAAAGCACAGCTGTTATTTGTCTAGGCATATATCTGTCACTTCTGCTTTGTCACCTCTTGTGTTGACTATAGATGAGCTGATCTCTGGAGGTGCCGGTCCTGCAATCTTTTGAAATTCATTCTTTTTTGGAGTGTCTTGATCATTCTTGTACCTTTTCCTTGTTCCTCTTTTTCTCCTTGTCCTTGCTACATTCCAAGCCTGCAGTTGTGACTTTAATCTTTAGACCCAGAAATGGTTTTGTGCTTCTCCAGGTACTTTCTAATAACAACTGCTCTGTGTAACCGAAGTTGAAAAGGCCAAACTTGTGTTGTGGCTACCTGGAATAAAAGTAGCTCCTCTTGTTTTTAAGACGTTTGAGAGATTCTGATGGTGTGTGTTGCTTGTAAGGTACTGAAACGAGTGGTGTCTGTGTTACCCTTTTAAAGAAAGCTTATTTCCTAGCTGGTTTTTTTGTAGAATTTAATTGTTTTCAGTTCACCAAAAATTTATGGGTAATTGCTTTTCTCACGATTCCCCACACTTGCTAGTATAGCCTTTGTGTTCAGGGTTGCTGACCTGAATCTGTTTGCTCTCACTGTAATCTCATAGTGTTTTGGAGCTTGGAGAAGCTGACAGGAGTTAGGGAAGGCAGTACCCATCTGTTAGTGGTAGCTGTCCCTTGCATTTATGTCACATGGGAATACTGGGAATGCTGCTAGTCTATGAAAGAGAGAGGGTGAAGGAATAGCCCTTCCCATTTGAGATGTTTTGGGCTAGTCTTTAATTTCCTTCCTACATTCCTGCCCCAACCTGTCATGTGCCTATCCTTTCCCCCTCCTCAATTCTTACTATGACCTCTATTGCATTTTCTTTAAACAATTTAGAAGCTGTAAATAGAACTTTGGGGGGTAGTGGTGGGGGTGGCGGTGGGGGCAGTCAAACCCAGTATAGAACCATAGAATCATTAAGATTGGAAAAGGCCTCCAAGAAACTTCACTACTATTTGGGTTCTTTCTAGTCTACGGAACAGTCTCCCAAGGGTGAAGACTTGCTTAACTCGATTGCTTTGTCTATTCCTTGTGGTACTGATGATGTAATTAAGGACTGACCATGGAATTGATGATTCCTATGCTGGGGTCTCATTGCATCACAGCTGGATCTTTGCACAGTAAAACTGAAAGCTCCATAATTTCTCTCTGTAGTTAAAATCTCCTTGTATTTTCTCAAAGGTGGCACAATATCAATGGATTTGGGAAGTGAATTTGGAATAATTTTTCACTCTAGCATAGTAAAGCAATAATTTCCACTTGTAATAATCTTTTAGTTTTTATAAGGTTTGTGAAGCAACAGGAAGGAGAATGTCCTGACAGAGCAGATAACACATAAATGTTCATCAGAAGGCAAATTTAATAAATGTGAAATAAGTGGAAGTATTAACAGTGCTAGCTAAATTCTTTGCATAGAGGGCAAATTCATCTGGCATGACTGTACAATTATCCCTTGATAGCTGCCCAATTGAACTTAACACCTCTAGAAAATTTAGCCACAATTTGTTTCATGTTCCACCTCTGTTCCAGCCAAATGAGTTTGATATAGGGGAAAATTGTACAGTGCATGGTGGAGGAGGGGAGAGAATGAGAAAAGAAAAACCTGTAGGTGTAGCTCGAAGTGTTGCTCTCGTCATCATCTTTGTATTTCAGATAGCTTTGTATGACGACCCATTTCTCATGGCAGTTGTTCATTATCCTGCCAGACACTTGGCATTATCATTTATTCTGACAAGTCCATAATAAAGCTGAGATTTTTAGAGCTGATCAACGACTGGATATGTGAACAAACACTCGTTAGATTTTTTTTTAGGTTGTGCAACTAATTCAACTTCACTCAAAAGACTTTAATTTTGGTTTAATCTAATTCTGTAAGAAAATGGAATAGCAAATAAAACGAGTCATCAACAAGTGAAATGCTATCAGTCCTGTCATGGGCTACGGACAGCTTTTTGGAAGTGAGGGATAAAGCAGTCTGACAACTGAGAAAACTGAAGGGTGAAGTGAACTAGCAATTAACAAAACTTTATGAAGGGCAATGTAACTCTAGAGTTTTAGAGAAAACTGTTGTCTGAAACAACAGGTCAGACTGATGTTTAGTCAGTACCTGGTGCTTCTCAGAAATGCTGTGTTCTTAGGTAGGCATCTGTAAGGTAAGGATGTAGGCTTTACTACAACAAAATAGTTTGCTGCACTCATGCTTGTGTTGTCAAAGCCTAGCTATGCAGTCAGTGACCTCCAGCACTTCAGTTAATGCATCCAAAGAATTATTCATTCCCCATGCTTTAGCCTTAAATAAGGAAGACTGTCTAAAGAAGAAGTTTGAACTACTCCAAAATATGTAGTTGCCCAGGGAAGACCTGCATGAGAGGAACTGTGAGAGGTTAAATGTGCTCTGATATGGCCTTGGTTCTTGTAATGGGGTTACTCTGTCAGTGCATTTTTCCTTATTAATTGGTGTATTGCTCTCATGGCCTCTTTATAAATGTTGATTTACTTAAGCTTTCAAAAGTGCAAATTCAATGCACATATATTTTTCTTTTATTTTTAATAGACATATCAAAGTTCCAAGAGAAAAAACTTGTCTAGGAACAGCACACTTGGATTTATAACCAAATGAAAATATGCTGTCAGGGTAGCATTGTGTGCTGGGATTCAGATGTTGAATATGCTGGAAGTGTAGTTCATCATCCTGAAGGTTATAGTCCAGTTACCTTGCACAAACATTTCTGGCTGACCTGTAATGCAGTTCATTCTGTCCACAGCTTGTTGGATAGAAAGCCTTGCGTTTCCTTGGCCCTTTATCCTGACGCAGGTACTTAGTAACTATCACCTGATGTGTTTTATTTGGCTTAGGCCCTTCCAATATCAAATTTCCTGGCTTAGTAGTTTTTTAACAGGTCATATTTTTTCTCTTCTGTTGGGAGGCCCATATTTCTGTCACCATTTCAAAGGTTTTCTGTGTGGTTATTAACCTTACTTGGGAAACCTGGTGGATTTTTAACTACTAGCAACAGACAAGAGCTCTTGCCTGCCTTGACAAATGTTCCAGTCTCTTCCTAATGACAGTCTAATGTCCATGGGCTAAATGAGTTGATGGCTTACACAGCTTTGGTGCAGTGAGGCATGAGGACAAACAGGAAGTTACTACAATCATCCAGAAAAAGCATCACTGTGGCTCACGATTCCTTGTGTGCACCTTCCTGGTTAAAACACCGTATGCTTTTGCAGAGGGTTGGATTAGATGACCTTGCAACCCAGTCTTTGATTCTGTGAATGTAGCCTTCCTGTAGGAGACCAGAGTGACTGAAGGTTGCTCCGATGCTCTTATGCTGGCATCTCTGTTGGGGGATCGTGATTGTTCTTTCTCCAGCACTGTACAGAAAGAATCCAGTACCTTTCTGAAGTCCTCCTGCTGCCAGTGCAGTTCAGAATTGTCTTTCTTCCACTGCGCTGTCTTTTCTCTCTTTTTGTTTTTACTCTATCTGTTTAACCTTACTGCATAAAGCTCAGTGGGCTTATTTGATTGTCTCTAGGACATGGGCCAGAGCAGGTTGCAAACTCCTGTGGAACATGCATCTTCACTGCATTTTGTTGCCCTAGAGTACAGAAATTCTGGGGAATGTATAGGAAGCATCACATCTACTTCCAAACCAGGACTTGTTGCAGTGCCAGCAACTCAAATCGGCTCAGGCAAATGCTGAGTGGCCATGTGTCCTCCGCATATTTCCTCCCTGACTTTCTTCCACTGTAAAAGATTGTCCTGTTGTATTCCCATCACTCAACACTTTGAGATTGAGGCGTAAGTGCATCCCCAGAAGAGCTGAGAACCATAAAGGCTTTTCTGTAGCTCTTCTGGCCTCATAATGAACAGCCCTTGGTAAGGAAGGGGTGGGTTTTGGGTGCACCCACCAACTGAACCACACAAGTGTGTTATACGGAGAAAGCCCCATCTGTGCTTTTGCACAGGCCTGTAGATGCTATTTGCGTTGTCTCTGGCCTCTCGTACCCAATATTTGAAGGTTTTGTGTGGCAGGTATTTAGCCATATTGAAACTCTACATCGGGTTTATTTTCTTTTGAGGGAGAAATGGAGCACTTAATCTTTCAACAAATTGTAGGGAAGAAAATTAGCTCAAAGCCAGTATGTTGTTTTTGATTGCTGCAATCTGCAGGCAGTTTGTAGATTGCAAAAAGTAGGGCTCAGTGATGAGAAGTGCCATATTGCATACATTGACATGAAGGATCTGACTCAGTTGCATATCAGGCCCATGTCTGGAGACAGAAAAGATGCAGCTCAAACAGAATGTGGGTAGAGTAAGATGACAAAACTGAGAGAGGATAACAATGAGAACCACCAGCTAAAGAGGATCATTAGGGTGGAAGTGTGTTTTCACTTTAGTTCCTCTGCCACAGGTTTGTGGTGGATCATCTTTAATGGTATCATGATTCATTCTTCTGGTGCCTCTGAAACCAAGTGTGGAGTGACTGCTTTGGTATTCATTGAAAACCCCCATGAGCCGTTTATGGAAAGCCTATGACTATGGAAATGTTTTCTTATGGCTCAGTAAATGTAAAGCCAGTAGTACCTAATAGGACAAAGGTTTTTTTCCTAGCAAGTTACTTCTGCTTTCCATGTCTGTCTTCACGTGTGGATTGTTGTAGGAAATCACATGGCTGAGTGTAACTAACCCAACTGGTAACTCTCCTGGATTACTTACTAGAAAGGAAGCACTTCTGCAAGTTTAAAGGCTTTTTACTGTTCTTTTTTCCTGGCTCAATTTCCTTATGATTTAAAGGTCTTAATGAGTAGAACTAGTAGGTGGCATTTGCATTCCTTCATTAGGAGTAATCTACTGCAATATTGTTGTTTTTTAAAATAAAAAGCAAATTCGATACCAATGATGAAAATCAAGCATCCTCCACAATAAACTCTGGTGAATATCCATCAGAACCATTCTGAACCCATAAGTGCAGAGTATATTTAGTATTTCTTCCTTTTCCTCTCTTACTGCTGTGTTTTGTTAGTTCTAGCCACATGTATCTTCCTTTTTACCTCATGATCTTCACTTTCTTTTTAACACTGCTCTTTACAAGACAAAAAACAACTGGCCTTCCTCAAAGTTTCGGTTAACAGCAATGCCTAGACCAGCAGATACTCCAGAGCAGCAAGTAATATCTATGCACGTATTATGAGTCTGGAGTGCCAGGGCTTTTCTTGGAGTGGGAAAAATAGCAGAGTGAGGAACTGTGTAGAACTCCAGCTGAGATTCCTAAATCTTCTCTGAGAATACTGGTTTTTCTAGCTGGAGACTCCCAGCTGTCTTCTCTGGCCATCAGGGCTCCTGCTTCCACATGAGGCTCAGCCTAGTTGTCCTCTTGGTATTAACTGTTCTATAGGGCTCTCCATGACACTCTGCTGTGAAGATGGAGCATGAAGATCCCAGCATCTGAGCTTACAGGCAGGAATAAAGCTTACTGACCTGTGAGCTATACTGACTGCCGAGGGGTTAAAATGAGTCACTCAGTCATAGGACTTTTTTCATGGGTCTGTCCTGGGCTTCATTTATGGCTATAAACAAGTTTTTTCCTCATCTTGTCCATCTATTAACCTGTTAAAAATGCCTCTTTTTGGAATAATTGCAAAGCCTTTCTGATTCTTACTTATTTATCCCCGTATAAAGGATTTTATCTGTGTGAAGAAACACTCATTAAAGCTCATTGTGCTCACGAGGAAGGAAGGATGATTCTGTGCTTTAAGAAACATTCTTTTCAGAATTCTCTTGAAAGTATTACGCCAACATTAAATCAATAAAGCACCTCAGTTTCAATGTGCACAACAATCTGGTGTTGTGCTAGGTTAGGCTTCTCTCTGTAGTAGAAATACATTATCGATCATTGTAATTTGGACCAGATGGTAATAGCTAGCAGAGCAAGCCTACGGGAGCTGCCAATAGCAAGAAATATTTGAAAACTTTTGTTTGATTCCAGCGTACTGTAACGATCTCATTGTTTCTCACGCATTGAAATAATTGTCTTCATCTTATTGAGAATAGATTTTAAGCTTAAAATGTGGGTTTGTATAATTGGCAGTACTTTGTAACTTGCTGCTACGATTCATAGGTAGGATAAAGGTGGATGCTGCAAATCATTTCGGGCTGAGTCTCTTCAATTATTCTGACTCGGAGCCCTGCTGACTTTGAAGAAGGGGTGTGAGGCAGCAGAGGACTTGATGCATATAGTTAACCTCAAAACAGAGGATCTTCTTGATTCTTAGATACATGCAGCTTCTACTGAAATCACTGGGAACTCTTCATGACAAGCAGTGCAACTTCAGGTTATAGTGTGTGAGCTGAAACCAGCTGTCAGCAGAATTTACCACTTTGCTCCTCCTCTCCTGATATTCCACACAGTCTATGAGGGACCCACCTGGCAGGCTCCCTCCTGACTTCACACACCCTAGGCATGTTTTGAAGCTTCCATATAGTTTGGGAAGATGATGTACTGCCACTGTGGAGGAAATGAGAAATGCTCCTTCTAGTAGAAGTGATGTTGGGCTTCGCAAAAGGCAGGAGTGGACCTTTATGTCCAGTGACTCCCAGCTGGTGCCCATTCAACCCAGCAGAATAAAATACATGCTAGTTCAGGTGGACAGGATAAAAAAATAGTTCCATAGAAGGGAGAAGTTTCTTAAGTGGATAGTAGTGTTAGGTGATGTGGAATGGCAGTTCTGCAAATACATGGATCTGGAACTATGTTGGCAGAGGGAATAATCCTGGCGCCAGAAGAATAAATGGTGATTAGGAGACAAGAGAGTGGATGACTTTTTTTCATTTTTATTCTTACTTATAGCATTATTTTTTTTACTGATGTATTTTGTTCCTCTGACTGGAGCCAGAAAGTTAGTGCTTTTCTGATAGAAGCTAAGATTCTGGTCTTGGCAGTGACATGCAGCTCCAGTCATGTATCTAGGAGTTTGGCTGAGTGGTTTGCTTAACTCTGCCCATCTGTCATCAGCATCCTTTATTCTGTGGCAGTGAAGCTGGGAGTTTGACTTCAGAGATGCTTGTTATGCCTGACATGTCACTGTTCATGACAGAACTGATGTACTCATGTAGCAATTAATGGTGGTGCAGATTTACTTTTGGCACCACCGTGTTTCATGACTTTTCATCATTCTGCAGTTAGTTTGAGGTGAACAAAATACTGAGTATTGGAGACAGTGAGGGCTGAGATTGAAGATGCCTTTGCAAATAGCAGGAGAGAAAATGTGCCATAGTGTAGGGCTGGCCAGGCAACAATATTTCTGTTCTGTGATCGTTTTCACGATCAGAGTTGTTTTGATATTGCTCTAATTCATAGCAGAGCACCAAAACACAAATGTTTGTGGACCTGAAGATCTCTATTATTCTGCTTCAGAGAACTTTGGAGAAAGTACACATAATTTTAGAAAGCACCTGCTCTGGCATTTGGTTGTTTTTTGGGTGTTTTCAACTTCCATTTTACTCTTGAATGATGAGCTATTTGGTCCCACAGCATGATGCATCCCTGGGTCTGCACAAGCTCTGTAGCTTGGCTGCTTGAGCATGGCTTCTAGATGCAGGAGACATCTGTCTCCTAAGAATGTCCAAGTTCAGTGACCAAAGGAAAATCCTATGGTTTCTGTGTCCATAACCCCTCCAGCTGGGCTCTCTTATGGGGTGATGCAGACCAGAGATCTCTAGCAGCCATCTGTGTGTTCTTCACTAGCATATGTTCCCTCTGTGTTTCATCAGAACTTGATTTCAACTCATGTGTTTTCTGTAAGATACTTATTTCAGTGGATGATCTAAAACCAAAAAAGCTTTTTGTTCTTGGAAAAGTCTCAATAGCCTTTATTTTATGCTTAATGTTGGTGATTTTTTTTAAGATCTGATTGGCATCATCCACTGTACTGGACCTCTTCTTAAAGGTGGTCAACAGAATGGGCTTAGTGCACCATTAAAATGGCTCCTGACAATGTAACTATTGCTTATTAAAGGAAAATCAGTAAAATAAACAAGCAAATAAGCCATTTTTTTGTCAGAAGGAGATTGTGTGTACATCTGTAGGCTAAAATATGAATGTTTTTAAGCAAGCTGCATGAATAGATGCTGAACATTGTAGAAGGTAGTAAAGCAAAGCTCATTTTTTTCTTCAACAAATAAAGTTCACAATGCTGATCTCACTTAAGCCTGTATAAATAATTACTCTGGATTAATTTTGAGAGCCTGTTTGTTTTGCGATGCTGTTTACGCGCAAGTGTAGATTTATAGCCTTAATTCTACTGCTCTTGATATGAATCAACAGAATTGGAAAACCTTCTCGTCTAGGTTTTTGGTGACTAGACAGTGTATAACATATTCAAACTGGAATGAGTAAAAGGTTGAAACCTGCATTACCTCTGCTGTTTTTACAGAGCATTACAGCATATTTCCAGACTGTTTTGTCGGCCTAATAATGCAAGATTTTGCTTACTGAAGTCTTTAAACTGAAAAGTAGCCTTCTAGGGTTTAGCTGTCCCAAGTCCAGTTTGGCAGCTGCTCCTCCATAGACTTTGTAGGCTTTTAAATCTTGTTGATAGAGTTATTCCACACTACATTACGAGTTTTTTATATAAATAACTTTAAATCTCAAAGGCACTGAAACCACAGTTGTGGCAGCCAATTCTGGACTTTTTTTCCTGACCTTTCTGTGCCTTTGCTGGCAGTGAGAGTGTGTATGGGGCCTGACTCAGCTACTGTGGTCTTGGCTGCTTTGGTTTTTTTCTTTTATAAACAATATGGAAAGATGACTTAGTCACCCCAGCTCAGCTCTGAATACCCTATTTGCTGGTCATTTTGTGGCTTTCAGCCTAGAAGGACTGGGTCATCTGGGCTTCAGAAAACACTTAGAGTAGGCCTTTAATATAGGACAAGACTCCTTGAAGCGCTCTCTACAGCAGAAACAGCAAGGGGGGACCTACCCCTAGGACACTTCAAACCCCAATTTCCCAACATTGTGCCAAAGGTTTAAGAGTTACAGATCTTCAGCTTTCTTGTGCAGACAGTTCTGCTAAGCTGCAACAGCAAACGCCCTTCTGGGCTCCGTATTCCTGCTACCTCGAACAGTCCCGGGGTCTTTCTCAGCAGTGAGCTATGACAACGGCTGCTTTTCCTGGTGTTCCAGGATGGCAGCCACTGCAGCAAACCAGCATGGACTTTCCCCCTGCAGCCACCCCCTTCTTGGGGAGGTTTGAGCTTTTGAGACTTTTTCGTTCTCTGTTTGCTCACCACTCCACCACTCCAGTGTCTCCAGGCTTACAAGGACCAATGTAACTGCTCTGCTGAATGCAGGGAGGTATCAGCATTAGTTGTTTGTCTCTGTGCTTGCCCACTTTATGGTGTGGCCGGAGGAAGGGCTTTCTGGAGGTCTTCCATAAAACTGGTTGCTTTGGCACGGCAGACAGGGCACAGGGTGTCCTGCCACCATGCCCCAGCCCCAATCCACCACTCCTGCCTCCAGGTGGGCAGTGGGGTCCTTACATCATGTGGGGTGACCAGGCCTCCAGAAGTGGGAAACAGTGAGAGCCCAGACAGCCAGAGACTGATCACTCTTAAGCAGCTTCTTTTATTGGGGTGTGGGGTAAACAGGAAGGCCCCCCTCTAAACCAATCACAAACTCTCAGTCCCCTCTGGAAACCCATTCACAGCTCTGATCCTCCTCCATGGCTCTTGTCCTGAACGGTTTCCCTCTGTCCACTGAAATGGGATTGATGATGCCAACTTCTCTGAGCTCAGAGAAGCTACCTGGAATGGGGGGTCTTTCTGCCTCCACATAGTATTTTCGGGAACAAAAGAAATGCTTTGTTTCCATGTTACTGATAGGAATGGGAAGAGACAGATGATAGATGAAGTCACTTCACTATTTGCATGATAGCCAAAAGCATCTACTAAAAATCACTTTCTACAGTGATTTAATGTGCAAAAAAAGAGCAAATATCTTTAAAATGGCTTTACCTTCCAACTAGTAAACGCTGTATGCCAGTCTTCTTGTAGTGAACATCCTTAAAATACAGGATCTAGAGTTTTATTTCCAGGCCACCTATGTTACCAGGTAGTAATTCTTTATGTTTCATTCCATTATTTTAGGATCACCTGAAATAATTAGTCAATGCTTTTTGCTCATGATTCTGCCATGCACAGAAATTGTGTCCTAGTGAGTGTGTGCTATGAAGTGTTGTGTGTGTGTATTGACTCAGCAGTGGTTGAACTTGGTGATCTTGAAGGCCTTTTTGTAACCGAATGATCCTGTGATTTGATACGCAATGGGTAAGGACTAAGGTAAATTCTATGAATCTATAGAGGTGGTTTCTTTAGTGAAAGATCTTAAAGCTCAGCTAATTGTGTATGTGTCCAGGATGTACAGGCACTGTTCAGTAATAGCAAGCTTGAAGTTTACTTGTACATGTACCTGAAGAGGAAAGAGCTGGAGAACCTGCTCTGGCAGAGGAGCTGGACTAGATGATCTCCCTTATAACCTCTATCGTTCTCTGAAAGCAGAGACACACAAAGACCCTTTTAAAGCCAGCATTTTCCTAGGTAACCTTCTGCTACATGCTTACAAGTAGAAGTACCTTTCAGGGCAATCTTTTTACTTTTTTTAAGAGTATCTGTTTCTCAGCTGGCAGTTCTTTAGTCCTAATGCTTCAGCACCAGCCTGGATACTGAAATCCAGGCGCCATTAGTTGGAGTGCCCCAATTACTTTAATTGACACAGACATATCTGAGGAGAGCAGCTATTTCCAAGGTTACCAGGATTTGAATTACAGCATCACTTTTAAAAGAAGAAAAAAAAAAGGCGAAGGAAAAAATAAACCTCCTCCTGCTTCTAAACTCCAGTCCTATTAGAAATCAAAGAAATTAGAGTAAGAGTAGAGTAGGCTCTTCACAGCACTATTAAATATGGTTCTAAGCAAAATGATTTGCTTTTGATTTATTTGAAAAGTATCAGTGTTATTACTCGATGATCTCAAACAACGGGCTTTGGATCGTGCCTGCAGCCACTGCGGAATACTGGGAAACGCTTTCTGTAGTGTCGGATCCATGTGCGTGTCTGACTCTGAAAGAAAACACGTCTTCTCTCATCACCCACTTTCTGCAGAAATATGTGGTGCAGTCAATAGAAACGAGAGCGGAGCCTTCAGTTCTGTATTAATGTTGAAATGTTCATCGTATAATAAGCTGGCATCATTGTGGAAATACTGTGTCTTCCAAACACTTTTTAATAATTCCTCAAAATAATTTCTGTGCTGTGAGGCAACCCCTAGTTCCACTGCTGCATTCCAACATCTGTTTCACTTTAGTGGGAATTTCAAATGCTATCTTCACTGTAGCATGTGAAGTTTTTAGAATATGAAGTTTTTAGAGTATAATTGTATTTATTTTCCAGGGACTGGTGCTGGAAGTGTCAGTAGAGTGGGTGCAAGCCCTGGCTTGTAAAAAAGGTTAATGCTGAAGATTTTTCTGTCCCAACTGTCCTTCTGCCCCACTGCTGCCAACTTGCTTCTCTGCACTGCACCACAGTAGAGTGAATATGGGTTTGTCATGACATCTGGAGCTCCCATCTGTCATACTGGTGGCAGTTTTCCTCTCTAATGTAGATACATACTTGAGTCATCCACCCCTTTGCCCTGCAGGCCCTCTTCTGTTTGTTCCTGAGGCTCACTGGCTGCCATGGAAACCATAAGGAACTGGCAATGGTGGCTGAGAAGGAAGAGAAAATGTTGGATGGATGGAAGGCAAATGCAGCAGGGGCAGGGGAGCATCTCTAAACCAGATCTCTGTGCTCTGGCAGGCAGTATTGCATTTAGTTTTGGGGGAGATCACTGTGGGAACTGACTCGGTGCTGGAGCTGAGCACTTGTTCTTGTCTTCCCTTTTGGTACCTTGTAGGCTAAGTTGTGCCTAGAAGTTCAGAGGATCTTTCTGTTTTTAATGCTGTATTTTCTGTAACAATCTAATGGAGACAGACTCTCTGCCTGTAAGTTCAGCCAATTAACTTTCTGTGAACTCTTTTGCTACATTTTCCTCTAGTTCCATCATTGTAAATCAGGAGCAGCTTTACTGGCCTCAGTCACTTTATGTAATTGAAACTGGAGAGTTTGAACAGCAGTTTGCAAAAGCTTTTGTGGCAGAAATTAAAAGACGGAGGTGTTTCCTGCACTGGAGATACTGTTTCCAGTATGTAGACTGTATGTTGTGTAATATAGTTATAGTGTTATAGTGTTATAGTTATTGTGTTATAGTTTATACCTCAGTATCTCCTGTAGACATGGTATCTCCCAGTAACTGAGCTTGCTGATTGAACACGTCCAGTATAATTTTGCTTTGTTCTCTGGCAGACCCTTCTTCCCAAAGTCCCTGATTGTCTGTAGCATAACGTCTCGAAAAAAGGCTGTAAAAGGCAGTCAAAACCTCATTGATTCAAACCTACTGCTAAGCGTCTGCAAGTGAAATGAGAAAAATTCCATGAGCTCTCCAGAGCTGTGGGGAGTTTAAATGAAGTTCAGCAAGACACACTGGTCTCTCAGCCTCAGATGATCATCAGTCATCTGTGTGGATGACAGAGTAATTGCTATGGGCACACTGTCAAGACTCTCATGCAGAACAGTTTGCAACACAGCTTCATCATAAACTTTGTCATGTAAGAGTCAAAACAAATTAGCTTTTTTCTTGCTGGACAAAACTAAAGTGCACGTGGATCTTATCCAGCAGGTATCTTCTTTTAAAGCTGTTCTGGATTGTATCTGCTTGATTAATGTATAACCATTAAAGAAAATTAAAGGCTGTTCTCAGAGCCTGAGATGCTTTTCGTTAGGGAATTGGAGAGAATAGGGAAGGGTTTGTGATGATTTTCCTTTCTAGCCCATAGTTCAGGTGTTTACCACAGGAAATGATTTATGAGATCAATCTAGATGGCGTTTGGCAAGAACACCCTCTCAATAGTGATAATGAAATGAAGGCATTTAATTTTTTAATACCTTCCTTCATTAAGTGAAGCCTGCCAGTTCCAGACATGTGCCATTATGGATTTAATCATATGAATGACACACAAACAGCAACAATACACAACTCATATTGTGTATATGAGGTTTGCAGGCTCTTTGACACGTACAGGATGCTTCTGCTAAGGACTGGACAAATGCTGAGCAAAAAAAAACTCCACAGAATTCTTATCTAGATAAGGCTTACAAAGAGAAAAAATTAACTTTCTGAAATCAAATGTGCTAAGAATATCTTCTGCAAGGCTGTCTTCTGTTTGGACTGGATGACCTTTACAGATCCCTTCCAACCCAGTGTATTATATGATTCTATTGAATTTAGAATCACATTCAAGTGATGAATGCATTCTGTATTTTAGAATTCAACTACCTCTTGCGCACTTTGGATAAATGACTAGTAAATAAGACCAATTCCCTTAATTGTGTTAGATACAGTGTTCCTCCAGTACTCTGCAACTGGGACCAGTACTGCTGTGTGTACATTGGGGTGGGTTCTGGGTTCTGCAAGCTTTACCAGCAAGAAATGTTTCCCGGTGTGTCTGAAAGGGCGTTGGATGCAAAATGCCTGTGGCAGCCCTGCTGCCTGTACTCACCTAGGGTAAAGGACAAAAGAGTGTGGAAATGTCTTGTAATGTCAGAAGTCCCATCTGTAAAACTGTCACAAGCATAACACTAGTGATCATAACTGAAATTAAGAGGCCAAAGTAAAAATAAATAAATGAATTTCAGTTGCAGCTATTTTTTTCCAAAGAATACAAGTAGAAACCTTACTGCAGATAAACCCCTTCAAAAATAATAAGTTCTGCATGCAGTGCTCTATTTGTTTTGACACTGTTTATCCAAATATTGCCTTTTTTCCTAGCAAATGTGGTTATGTGTAACGCACACACAAACACGTGTACTCTTCACAGACATACTGTAGGAGTTGCTTATCAAATCCATTCAGACTGTTTAGTCATCCAGTGAGACACTTACCCATACCAAACTGATTTTACAGTTCCAGTTTCACTAAAATGATGTTGGAGTCAGATTCCAAACTTTACTTTTGTTCTAACCTATTGGAAAACTGCTTCAGCACACTTTTCATCGTTTATCTGTTCATTTATATTCAACTGCTTCTCTAGGAAAAATCAGATTCAAAGATCTTTTTATTTTACTATTCCTCTGCTTGCTTAGAAAAAAAAGGGGGGGAAATTATGTAGTAGTTGGTTGCACTTCATAACTGTCTGGGGGTGAAGTCATGGCTCCCTTGAAATTGATGGAAAAACTTCTAGTGGAAGTGAATTTTCCTTCTGAAAGCAGTTTTAATAAGGAAAACCCTCCCCTTTTTCCTTCTCCTCTCTTCTTGCTTTACTTTTTGTCTTTGCTCGCTTAGCATTAAAAGCTCTCATGTGCATATCGTAACAAACTTGATTTCTTTTGGATGATCAAGTTTCCTCACTAATTCTTGTTCCCTTTGAGAAGAAGTAGCCCAATAGTTTTTGATGCTGACAGCAAGTAGAACATGGTACTACTGCTGGAAAAAGGTACTTAGATTGGGTGTTCATCTCTGGAGTTGTTTCTGAAGCCCGCAGGTGCTGGAGAGTATGTAAGTCTTGAGGATCTCCCCCTTGAAATCTCACTGAGCACTTCATTCTCCTAAAGACTTTCCAAATTAATTTAGTGTATACTAGAAGTTCTTAAGTAGCTGGTAGAGTAGAAGCCTGTTTTACAGCAATAGTGTTCTGCTTCCCTAGCAGAAGTGTTTTTTATGTCTGCTTTGAATAACTGATTCTACTTAAAACAGCCGGCAGGTATTTGAAGAAACTGAAGCGCAATGTTTGCTAAATGCAGGCACAGTAAATAAAGCACAGGAGTGGCTCACCTGAGCATTGTGCTGTTTTAAAGCCTCAGTATTGTAACACCTTTGTAAAGAGGGAATTGGATGTACAAGTTATTCCATTGTTGAGTAACCTCAGCAACCAGTTCCTATGGAAGTATACATGGAAGCCTCGTGTCTCTAGACATCGCCTTGCTGTTTCTATAACAACTTGAGGAAGCATTAATAAATTTGAAATGTACCTTCTCCCCCTAAGCGTTTCCTGCTGCAGAATGAGTGTTCATCCCTGGTTTCAAAGAAAGCATCGTGTTTACTGTTTATTACCCGAGTAAAATAAATGACTTTTTTCAAGCACAATTGAGCCAATATATTGCTATTAAATCTACTGATGGCTCTCAAAGTTGTCCAGTGGGTACCTTGCTTAAACAAGTCATTATTTCTAGCATTCCCTAAATTACCTCCTATAAAACATTAAAGTGTTTGCCTATTGAACTGTTCCCTTAAGGTTTTCTGATTTTTTTTTTTTGCTCATCTGTCTGGATATTTGAAAATAGTGGAAGATCTTTCAGGTTTTGTACCCACTTATTTTTATTTTTTGTATTGCTCACCTCTTAGAGTGAAGCTTCTGAGAAATTTCATTAATGATGCTTTTTGGAGATATGTATTTCATAGGATTATAAAAAAAGCAGCTTCTGATCCCATTTCTTACTGCCAGTCTATTCTTGGGCTTGTCAGTTAATTTGCCTGTTCCACAGTTTCTGACATAAAACCGAGCTTATCTTGTAATGAGATGTTTGACAACTGTTACAGAGCGAACCAGAATGAGAGAGGGTAGTCACGGAAGGGTTGTCAGAAAATCCACGAACCGTGTGCTTAATAGATTTATGTTCTAATAGTTCTTCAAAGGTTGTATCTTTGTGGCTGCCATGCTCTAAATAATAAAAAAAAGACCTAGAAGAGTTGTCTGTATGTTAGCAGCTGTTTATTGCCTCCCCAAAATTTTAGGTGGGGAGGAAATAAAGAACTTTTTATGTGTAGTGCAGCAACTTCCTGTCTGTGCTTCGACTTGATGATAGCTGCATCTGCTCACTGGTTATCACTTGGAAAAGAATATGATTTAGAGCTCTAATAAATATTGGCCAGCACTCAATCTAGCCTGACTTTCCATTGAAACTGTTCTTCCAATTTAATCTTTAGAGCAAGCAGCATTCATTGCAGACACATAGTCTTATCCAATAATGGTAACATTTCCTTGGTGAAAATGGGAAGGTGAAGAGCCTGTAGTTATGAGAGAGGTTTGATCAATATGTGTTTCCTCAAAGATATGCTATACCTTTCTTGCTAGAGAACTAGTGGTATGATTTACCTTCAGAGGACTGCTGTGTTAAAATGCACCAAGCGCAGCATCACAAAACCAGATAAGGCAGTTAATCTCAAAGTCTATTGCCAAATAACAAATGTTATTATTATGGCCTATGTAGAATGGTCCAGTGTGCTTCCAGAGAGCAGCTCGAATGATTCATGTAGCCTTTATTTCCATTACCACTGTCTGATATGAGTAACAGCATGCAGTCCGGAACACAGGATTCTTACAACTCCTCCTCTTCGTGAAAATCTGTTGCTCTGCACCATCTCTATCTGCTGTTATTTAAATGTCTCAAATATATACTTTCAGAGGACAAAAATATATAGGTGTTGCTGAGGAGAGTTGAGAGGAACTCTGATTCTTCCCTTGAACTCACTCAGGCTTATTACAGAAATAGAGGAATCATCTCGGGATGCAGAGCCCAAGTCAATCCACTTGAATCTTGGTTACTGTTAAATATAAAAGTCTGATTTAGAGCGGTCTCTTGTTTGCTGTATAATTTTCAGCCATTGACTCAGTTCTACGATACCCTCAGGAAGCTATTAAGAAAGTAACTTACTGTGGGAATCCAAAGTGTAGTGATAATAGTTTGCAATAAACTGCATAATGGAAGAACTTTATAGATTGCTAAAGCCTATTTTAACATTTTTTTTCTTTCAGTTTCTGCTTTAGATTAGTGCAACGACCATTGCAGACAAAGGATGGGTGATTGCTGCTGGATTCTTGAGCTTTGGATTGGGATGTTCTAGGAGCCAATGAATAGAAGCAGATGGCTCCTATTGGGCTAACAAGTTCTGGGAAACCAAATTAGTGGGTATTTTTAGTCATGTTTTTGCAAATTGTAAGAGCAGCAGTCATGAATTTCTAGGTCTCTAGTGGGCTTTTACCAGATACGTCTGTTGAGAAGTTCTTACTCTTGCAGACAGTAAGATTAACAGATGCAACCTGTCCAGCATACTCCATGTAGTTAGTAATGTTAGAAGACTGTAAAGTATTGGTAAGTGCAATAAACCCACGTTAGCATAAGCGAGTAGCCTGTAGTGAGCAGCATGGTATTAGAGAGGGGTGACTGAGGTGGGTCACTGGAAGACATGATATTTGATGTAGCAATGCCAAAACATAAAAGTTGGGTGGAGGCCAAAAGGTGAAGGAGGAGGAGCAAGTTCCTGGTGATTTGAGGAAAAGAGTGACAAAAATACAAGGGTCATCTACCCCTGTTGAAATTACAGGCACAACATGTTAGATTTGTGTCTTGTCTGAATTGTAGGGACATGAAGTATTTCACTTTATGGGTAGTATTTCACCTTAATGCCTACCATGGAGTTTAGGCTTGGATGAGGTCCTCAGGGTGGTGAAAATCCTTATCCCTACAATACCTCCCTCTACACAAGAATTGCACCTGAAATGTAAAAGAAGATAGAGGCAGACAGGGAGGCAGAACACCAGTTGGAGTATAAACTATTGCTTTAGGTTGTGGTTTTGTCATATTCATGATCTATTGAACTTTTTAGTAACAAAGTTAGTTGCTAGAGGGTTTTATGAAGTTGGGCAGTGATTTAGTTTTTTTCAGGGACCCATGTGTTCCTGCCTGGTCCCACAAGGTGAGGTGATAACATAAGGCAACAGGCAAGGAGAAATGCTTTCATTTTTATCATATGGGTAATGAAGTCTGACATAGTAATTGATGGGACAGAGCTGTTGGGGACCTTGAAAGTAAGGTAAGGCAAGAAAATGTATTCTTGATGTCACAAGGAAGAAGGAGCCAGCAGAAGAGACAGCAGTGAGATTTGGCTGCAACTGGCACTTATCTGGACTCATGCTTTCACAAGTCTGTATGAATATGAGCAGGGGAAATCACAGCATTCACTCAAAAGTGTGATAGAATCTTTTCACAGTAATCACCATGCAAAACTGATGAGAGCCTCAAGAAGTTGTTAAGCTGTCCAGATGCTGCTATTACTGAACCTGGTGGAGAGACCAGATCTGGCTGTCAGGACAGGGTGGTGGAACCAGCTGAGGTGTAGATCAGCAGATTGTCCTTTCACAATACAATGAAATAATTGGACTGGAATAACTTCAATTCCCATTTCTGTGAAAAAGCTGATTTAGATTTTTAAATGTGAATAAGAGCAATCAGTAAATTAGCTCCTGTTTTGAGTAAAACTATTTCAGAGATAAATACATATGAAACTAGTAATAAACAAAATCTCAAGTAATTAAATTAAATGGGAAATAAACCCTTGGGACTCGGGTGGGTCTTAATCTAGATTTTTCTTCACCGCTGGATCTGTTCTCCCTTTATTATGTGTGGCAGGGTCTGCCTTCATATTTTATTTTTCCTCTCAATATTTTTCTTTTTAGTGGTTAACAGTATGTTTGGTCTTTATTTTTCCCCACATTGTCAGTTTGAGAAAATCAGTCAAATGCCTGTGATGTAAACCACTAATACGTTGCTCAGGAAGGTTGTGGAATCCCCTTCTCTGGAGATGTTTAAGACCTGTCTTAATGAGTTTTTGTGTACTTGATTGATGCTTTTAGGTGGTGATGCTTTTCAGTAATCTGTATCCTGCTTCAGCAGGAGGGCTGGGTCCAATGGCTTTGAAGGGCCCCTTCCAACCTCGATAAACTCTGTAAACTGTGTAATCTCTTGCACTTTATCATTTAATCTTTTGCATTTTCTTTTATCAAGCAATTATATTAGCTTCAGACCTGTGTGGCTGACAGATTACTCTTCCATAAGGCTTCTCTATTTTGGAAATCCACAGAGACTTTCAAATAAATTGAATTGACCTGTGTGGCGCTCTGTGTGTTTGTCTCTTGCCTGACCCTTGTCTCGCATGGCCAGCATACAGATGTGGATGAATATGATTATATAGGAAGGCAAATTCTGTTCATAATTGCTTTTAATTTCTGTTGCTTGGCACTGAAAAGGTGCCAATATTCTTCAGAAATGGGTGTGGGTTTTTTCCTTTGAAATCATTATCTCAGTGCTTTGGTCCAATGACTCTGACACGTCTAGTTACTAGATATTATAACTGGTAGCTAACTGCGAGTGTTAGTTGTGTCTCTAACACTTGGCTTATTCAGAAACAAATACACTCTTCCTCAGTTGATCTGATTCTGGCTGGGGTGAAATTAGTGGCTCAGTGCTTTCTTATTCTGCCTTCTGATCATCAGCCCTGCAAAAGGAGCTTTTCCCTTTCATATGCTATCTGTAGGAAATTTGTCTCTGTCAGCAGTGTTCCCTTATTCTGTGAACCCAAGGATGTTTCTGTTTTATCAGCTGCTTCTGTGTTGTGTGGGAAGTCTCAGAGGAGGAATTTGTCCAGTCATTTGGGTCAGGGATCTTATCCATGAGCACTATTTTCAATCCAGCTCCTACAATATTATGCAAACACTTGCAAACTGGAAGGTAACATCCTGTAAATGAAAGGGATGTTTATTAATAGACTTTGCAAGCTGTAAATAACAACGGACAGTAACGATGGTGTGTCTGAGCTATATCTGCCAGTAAATTGTTTAGTATTCTAAGAAAAATTACTTAGATATCTCACTGAAAAAGTATTTTCATTTTAAAATGCCTACACATCTCATCTTCCTTTGATTTCTTTTCCTGACAGTGGTACTTTCAGGAAAGTTCTTGTGTATGAAACTTAGGAGGTAGTTTTTAGTGAAAAACAAAATTATATGCTATAATAAGATACAGTTTTGTTCTTTTTTTTTCCTGTGTAGAGAGTTCAACGATTTTCCCTTTCAAGCACCTTACTACAAAGTGAAGGAAAACATTAAATACTTCAGATAGCTGCAGCAAAGCTGAAGGTTGACTAGAAACCTTGGTCTTGCTGCTGGCACTGACAGTGCTTCTGATGTTTCTGTGGCACTTGATTTACCAGATGGAAACATTTCATTCATCACTATCTTTAGCTTTTTCTTTGTCGTAAAGAACAGAACTGGACTTCATCTCTTCATAATCATGCTTACAGAAACTACTGCAAGAAGAGCAAAACAGCGCTGCCAAGAAGGCTTGTGAATCTAACGCTTACTTTTCAAAGAAAAATGAACTTAGAATTGTGAAAATGCAACTTTTTCTCACCTTATCTTAATGCTTAATCACAGACTTTGCAGCTCCCATTTTCCCTGTGTGGTGCTTATGGTTTTGATGCGATTACTCGCACTGTTCTCCAAACTCAAAAGCTCGAGGGAATGCCTGTAAGCACATATTAATGATACAGTTTTTCTGGCTTAAATTCACTTATATCAATCCTAAAAAAGGAGATAAGCTTCAATTTCTAAATCTGCCCAATTCCTTTCTAGTCCGATGGCTTCTTTACACCTCAGATAGAGGGGAAAGTAGGACATGTGGCTTTATTTAAAACAAAAGGAATATTTAAGAAAACAGAGGTGCAAATATACTCAATTATACAGAAATGATTATTACACAGGCTCGAAGTTTGAAGGTTTCTCTAGTCTGAGACTGGTTGTACAATGTTGATTCTGACTCTTTGTTCTCTCTGAGTCTTGGCTTGTAGTTAAGTGTTCGAGCTAGAAAAGTGTTCACAAGATCTCCCTAGCATCGCAAAGTGCATCTTTTTCTTAGCAATGAAAGTGCCCTATAAGCAATTTGCAGAATGGTCACAGCACAAATCCCAAATACACTTAAAGTCCTTACTCCACGAAATCCACGTTTTATCTTCTATTACTTGCAAGCATCATTGTAGTGAAAAGAGACATAAAAGCATGTGAAGAGCTCTGGATTCTTCCATTTATCCCTGAATTGGAGTAGGGAAGCTGCCTGCAAGTTACTGGACCACCAGTGTGCCTAAATAATGCTGTCCCTGGTGGAAACCCTTCTAAGCAGAGTTGTCTTTGTTCTCACTTTAGGCTTCTAGTACAGCAATTTGTGTAAATTGAGGTTGTTGCAGCCTGGTGAGGTATTAACTGTAATCTGGGTTAAAGCCGTTTATGTGCACAGCTAGTACTGGGAGAGCAGGACTTACTTGAGTAGGAACTGTAGTGACTTTCAGTATATGTGTATGACTAAGTAACCCTAACAACAGCTGGTTATCTTAATTTCTTACTGCTGTGTTACAAACAGAGGTGCTATCAGCTCTAAACTTACTCGAAAGCTCAAAGGCTGTTCTACCCTAGACAGATTTATTCTCCCAAAATCTTGCACCAAAAGTGTTGCTGACCTCCCTGCTTGGTCGTAAGTCCTCTAAACTTCCATCACCTCTTTGCAATGATGCTGTTAATGCAACTCTGCAATTCACATCTGGTTTTTACTACCGTGAATGTGTGACAGGATACAAAGGTTTCATTGTTTAAAACTGAAGACCCAAGGCTTGTAACAAAGCAGTGGTAATTGGAAGTCACTCTAAACAGAATCAATTTTAAATGAATTCAAGCCTTTAAGAGAGCTTTTTGTGTATTTTACATATCAAAGGGTTTTCTGATGTATTTATGATAGGTAAAAACTGTGCAGGCCATTGCTTGGCATTGTTTTGTCCTTATTTCACTAATGCGTGGTTACTTTAGTGTTCTATCTGTACCTGGTGTATATGTTTATCATTCTTATCCATAAAGAGTCATCAAGTCTACATTTGCTGTTCAGGAAAGTATCTCTCTGTTTACATCATACCAAATATTGTTGGCCTTTGGGACAAGTAATGGGTACTGTTTGCAGTGGAAACACAATAGTTGCCTGGCTGGTGGCAAACCCTACAGAAACGCTTGTGTCCACTGGAAGGTTCCCAGACGTTGGGGAGGAGGCAGGTAGGGGCAGATCCAGGTGGGCTCTACCAGCTGATGGATCCAATACTTGTGGCAAAACTTCCTGGAAGTCAAAACTTCTTGTGTCTTGGAAGCGAAAAGAGGGGGCAGTTTAGAGAGCAATTAACCTGAAAGCAGCATCTGTGGAATGACTTTGCTGGTATTTTGTAGCTGTGAGGAGCATTACAGTCTTTTGCTGTCCAAGAGAAGGCACTTGCAGAAAGTCCCGTTTGCAAAGTGCAAAAATACATTAACTTCCAGAGTTGCAGTTTTTTATAACTCATTAGCATTCTTTAAGCACGTTTCCATTTGTTACAGAAGCGCTACTTAGGGCAAGCAAGGGGAAGCAGGAGACCTGGCCCTGTGTTGTTGCTGTAGGATTGTATTGGCAAGGGTTTTTTTTCTTGCTGTATTGTTGTTTTTCCACCTCCTACGAATTTGTTCTGGTTCATTTGAACTAATTCAGCTTGGGCACAGCTTCGTCCCACTATGTGCTCTCAGCTGTGAGCTTGGATTTTCCCCCAGACTACCTGTTGCTCTTTTTCCAGCTAATTGAGCTATACTGCTTCTGGAAGCTGAGCTAACTTGCTCAAAGCTCCTAGGAGGTGCTGGAAATAGCAGCTTGCTGTGCCATGTAGGTTGGTTACTTTTGTAAGGCGTTTTGCTTTAGTACAGATTGTTACAGCTGATTCATCTAGATGATGGACACCATCGTACTCTTGCTGGTTTAGGCAGAACGATTAGGGTAAATGTCCACTTGTCTTTTTGTACATTCCTTTGGTCTCTGTTGTTTCTAAGGCCTCGGCATTACATGTTTCATATAAAGAAATCAAATGTGATGGTTCAAGTGAACAGCATGTGGTCTGTGAAGCCACGAGGTGTGCTGTTAAACAGCTGATACTCCTGGAGAAAGAGAAAATTTGTGAAGTTGCACACAGTGCTACTGAGAGTACACTGATACTTCAAATGATAAAGCTGACCCCAGCGTGATTTTTGAATAAAATAATGTTTTCAAATGAAGAAAGACTGTTTTTTAACCTCCTGGATAAGGATTTAATGAGAGAGATCATCTGTGGAGATGATAAACATTCAACATTAAGTTATGTGAGGGAAAAACTCCCTAAAATTCTTGGATGCTGTACACACACTAATTTTACTTCAGTTAATTTTTGAAGTTGGAAACCAAAAGGCAGTGGAGAGGAAAAAATATGATGATAAAACTTACACGTTCATAGGTTTTACTCAAAAAGCAGCCTACAAAGGTTGCTGTGAGTTTCTAAGAACCATGGGTCAAACTTACATGGCTTGGTTGAGCTGAAGCCTTTTACTTTGTTTGCCATATGGGGTTGGTAAGTGCCCTAGTTGCTGTTGGCATCTCTGAGGGAGCTGATGGGATTTAAGGGGCAAGTAGTCTGTAGTAATTCATGTTAAGTTACTAAGGTACTGTAGCCTTTGATTCAATGTAGAGCGAGGAAGAAACAAATTGTAGACAATACTTGAACAAAAACCGAACAAGTTGACTTTGCTAGTTGAGTTTTCACCCACAAACACCTGATGGGCACAATTCAGTCGGTCAAAGTGTGAGCTTTGTTTGGCAGTTTGTTAGCGGTGTGCCTGGCTGGACTGTAAGTCCAGTCATCACAGGGCCTGCTGCCAGCTTGACTTTGTTGGGGCTGGCAGTCTCCGAGTCAGCCCCACCTGTGAGACAGAAAGGTCTGTGTGTCTCTGTGTGCTCCTGGATGCTTAGTCTGCTCCTCTTCAGTTTTCTGATAGGTGACAGCTGAGAGCCTGCAGTTTTGCTTTCTTGGAAATGCCATCGTATGTACCTCCTCTTCCAGAGAGGCTGACTTACTTTTTGTAATTCTTGCCAGTAAATGGAAATTGAGAAGACTCTTGTTCTCTAGTCAAAGCAAACCCCTGTGATTTGGCATCTGGACCCACTCCAAAGTGAGAAAGACCTACCCCTCCTTTTGGCTTTAGTCAGAACTATTCTAAGAGCTTTCAGTGCAGGCAGAGATTAATATTGTGAGGAGTTAATACAAACTTCTAGAAATGCATCTTGATCTGTTTTTTCTGCCACAGATGTGGATCTTCCTAGGTAAATTTTATTTAATAAGAGGTAAGGATTTCCAGTATCAGTACGATTTCGTACTGCGTTGGGGCATTTATCAGCCAGCATGAAGTGTCAAGAAAACATTTTGATAGTATGTGGCATCTCTGCTCCTGTTGTGCCACACTCCGTAGTGTTGGTGCTCCTGGGGACTTCGGTAGTGTGTACATACACTTGGAATAAAAGACTGTTTTCTCTGACTGGGGTTAGCATAATCCATTCTTAAAATTCAATATAGGATGCTTCAGCACCTCCAAGTCTTGAATAGTTGCTTTTGTAACACACAGTGTGCTGAGAAATGGAGCAGAGCAATCGAATGTGGGAAAGATCACCAAGGTCTGAGGGAAACAAATACAAGAAAAAGTTCAGTGCTGAACAAGCACAAGCCTTAACGTTGAACAGGCACCAGAAACAACTTCTGAGGGCAAAGTTTGTATGTTTGACTGTTTTCTACTTCTGGAGCAGATAACTACTTTGTCCAGGAAGGTTTCTTTTCCCTTCATTCCATCTCTCGTTATGTGACCTGGTTTTTGCTTCTTAACCTTTAATGCTTACACAAGGTTACAGCTTCGAGGATGTTTTGCTTTTCCCACTAAAAGCTCTGTTATGTGGAAAGTACAGAATGCAGGTTCATCTCTTGCAGCTCCTCAGTTGATACAAACTGCTGCAGAGCCACAGCAATTGCAGGGCTGGCTGCCAAATCGTTTTTATCTGCCTCTCCTTCTTCAGGGCTGTGTTGGAGGCATCAATACAGTAATGTTAGCTTTAAGTGGCATCCCTTACCACCTCATCTCTAAGCATGTGGCAGTTTATATAATCAAACTTTGTGATAAATGGGGTAAACTGAGGCACACTGATGCTCGATGTTGGTGGACATTCAGTGACTAAATGAAACAGTCAATAATTAACCTAAGTTTCCCAATCTGAAGTAGCTCCCGTGTGCCAGCCTGTGCAGGGTATCTGTTTTGATGGGAATTTGCTCACATTCTGGAACAACAGGTAGTTTCAGAAATGCTGTGTTCCTAAATAATTTGGAGTGGAACAGCTTTGAAAAAGGGGCTTCTGGGTTGTAAAGTGCTGCCTGCACTCTTCAAAAATGCAGTCAGTTTCAGGACGAGCAAAGTTTCATTTAGTGGTGCTCTGGTAGTGCTAAATATTCAAGGTTTAATCCACATGCTTTGGATTAAGTAAAAATCAGTGTGGCTTAAATGAGACCTTCAATAGCAAACTCATCCAAAGCTAAAACAGTTCCTCCTCCCCTCAGCCCTTCTCTTCTGGATTAATGATTCTATAAATAGAAACACATCTGAAATGTGTATCCAGGTCAGGTTGTCTTTGCTCCTCCAGTCTTCAGCTTGATCCAAATACTCTTAAATCTCTGCATTGTCTACTTTGGGAGTGGTCCAGACTCTAATTGTCCCTTCAGTGATAAAGTTGACCTTTTGACTGATTATTTTTCTTTTGTTGAAATAATTTATTTTCGTGTTCAGAAAGAAACCTCGGATGCCACTGCAGTGGTACAAAGGGACAATACTGCTGCATCTCTCCTCCACTTTCTTTTGATGTGCCCTGGTACAGTCCCAAGTGGAAGTCAGCAGAGTCTTCCTGTTAACTTAACCAAGGTCTTAAATAAATGGAATTTTTTATGAAGCTTAATAATGACAAGTTCCATCTTCAGATACTTTTCTTTAATCTGTTCCACAGTGGGTTGATAAAGCAATTTGCTAAAAAGAGATTAAAATACTTCTTTGTCTATTCCAGCCAACTTTTCCTCAAAACTGAAGCATTTTAGATTTGTTTTTCTGAAGCTCAACTGCATCAAAAGCCTTGGAGAACTTGCATGTGTTAATGAATGTGTATTTATTGTAAAAAATGAGTACAACTTGAAGCAATTACAAATTAGCATTAGAAAAAGAGTACTTTATAAATAATACACCTCTGCAGTGACTCTGTGACATCTTAATACTTTAAGTAGTGTTTTTTCACCTGGGAATTCCAAGAAACAGAGACCTACTACATATTTTTTTCTGAATTTTTATATCCAGGAAGGATGTTGGGGTCACCCGTTTGCTTGAATTGTCTTCTCTTTAGCTCAGTCACAGGCATTGTTATTTGAAAAAGCGAGTGATATAATGAGATGCTGCCTTCTTCCCCCAAAAAATCGGAGCCAGGAAAGAAACACTGGAGGGAAAACCAAACCATCTAATTTTATGAAGAATGATTTTTCCTTGAGGGTTGCTATTTCATGTTTTCCAATCTAATAGCTCTTGTTAAACAATGAGGTAGGTAACTCTGCCCTTACTTTTAATGACTGGTTTCAAAAAAGTGCTGCTGTTCATCAAGTTAAGTGCTTAATTATTGTTCCCTAGGCCATTTACAAATATGCCCTGAAACAGTCTATCAGTGTGGAGATTAATGGAAGTCATTTTGTTGTCAGGGGAAAATTTGAAGTAATTTTGTTGTCTAGAGAGAATTTCAGGAACTTTTCTTGCTGTTCTTTGTTTCTTCAACTAGACTCACAGGTAAAGCGTCACCGACTTGTGTTGAGGCTGTCACGTGTCTCATACCTTCTTTTCCCCCCAGCTTTATAGTCTGTCACTATTCCTAAAACTGTATAAACCTTTGTTCAGGAGTTGTCCCAAATCCCTTGTCTCAGGCTTTCCATCAACTCATGCCATGTGTTGACTTCCTGCAGTGACTCTGAGTGATCTACTCTAGTGATCAGCAGGCTCTGATACTGAGCAAATGAAGTGACAGTGGCTTTTCCTTTAACAGCTAGCAAAAGTTGCTTCATCCAACCAACATCAGTACAAAAACATAGGCAGAGCCTTCCTGCTAAGAGGTTGGCACCCTGAATAATGTTTTGCATTTGATGTGCATTCTGCCTTTTGTCAGTGCCTTGGGCTCTATGAAGCGTTTATGAAGTCCTTTGCTTCTCTCGTTATGAAAATGGATTAGCCTCCAGGCTGGAGCACCTCAGTCATTACATCACATGCCAGTAGCCATAGAGAAAACTGAGAGAGAACGTGAAAATTATTGTCTCTTTTGATAGTGTGTAAAAGTCCTGATTGAGCTTGAGCCCTGCTTTACTGAGCACCCTACAATTACATTGAGCAACCTACAATTACGTAACAGGAAGACAGTTTCTTTCCCAAGTATTGTAATAAGATAGATAGAAACTTAACAATAACAGGTGGAGGCAACAGACTGAAGGAGCACAAGTTAATGATGATATTGCTATAATTAAAGTATTAGCACTGCCTTTTTTTTTTTTACAGCAGCTGCTTAGTTGTCTGGAACAAGTTATTCAGCTGGAGCAACAATGATATAGGTGAGAATGCAGCTTCTAATAGTAATAGAATCCCCTCAAGAAGGCTTTACAGTTACCATCTTGTCATGAATGCAAACTTGTTAATGCAGACTGCATTCAGTTCTGGAGGCCTCGATATAAAAAGGTGTGGAAGTGTTGTTCTTGTGAAGGTCTCAAAGCATCTAATGTCACGATGAGATGTGGGTTTGCTCCTAACCCTTGTTAGTTCAGAAGTTTATTTTGGGGACACTTCATTAAGGCTTCAGTAGTGAAATTGTAAATAATTATTCATTCTTAGACACACTTTGAGTGTAGAATTTTGAGAACTGATGGAGAGACAAAGACAAATCATGTATCTGGGGAACCATGCTGAGTGAAACCCTCACTGAGTGGAAAGTGAGGCTGAAAGCAAGGCGTAGCTGTTCCTTATTTTAGTCATTGCCCTCATTAAGACACGCCTGTGAAACTCATGTCTTGCTGTTAAGACAGGGAGGGATTTCTCAGTGTGAAATATCTGCGGGTAAAAAACACCTGTTTAAATAAAATTTGTGCATCTGTCCCCATCAAGAGCTAATGGCTTTAGTCCTCAACCAGCTGATTTGTGTGTAATGAATGACTGGACCCAACATCATTAGTGACTAAAATATTTATCATAGCTCTTGCTACAAAAGTGACAGCTCCCGGAACAGTATAGGGGAGTGGTAACACACACCGTCTTTACTTCAAAGTGCTGCCATGGGTATCTGCTGCAGGGGAGCTGGAGAAGCTGTTGGCATCTCTCCATGCCAGCAGAATCAGCAAGTGTCTATTAATCATTGTGGCTGGCTCAGTCCTTTGCAATTCTTCAGTGGTTTCCAGTGCTCTGGCTGTACCTTGACCCTTTGCAGATGGTATGCAGCAGCAGCTGCTCACTGAGAGCTATTCCCTGGGAAAAGAAATATCTTAAGTATGGATGTATTTTTCAGGAAAAAAAGTGAAAAATACCCTGTTTAGATAAATGCATTGGAAGAAATTTCTTGAAAAGGCCGTCTGCTAAGGTTTAAGTACTGTAAGCTCTGCAGCAAACCATTTTGCAATGTAAGCTTGACAGACCTAAAGCATATTGTCTTTGCTCAGCACATCACATATATTAATAATTAAAGTTGGATTTCAAGGGGCAACTGGGCTTTGATAGGAAACTTCTCTGCCTCTCCCCTTTTTTCTACATTAGGGATGTTTGGAGTGAGAGAGAGGGGAGATTTCCATTGCATTTGGCTTTGCACAATGAAAGAGCAGTCTTTGAACTGTGTTTACAAATCTATTTTTTTCATTGGACTTGCTGATTGGATTAGCAACACTGCTGGCTTTATTACCCCTGATTAAAGTCAGGGCATTGAGGATCTGACAAATGAATTCCATCTGTAGTTCACCCAACACATACTGTTTAATCCTGTTGATTGCAGGGCTTACCAAAATTCAGTCACCTGGCTAGCTGGGGGAGTTGTTGAGGAGCAAAAAGGTAAATAAAAGATGACTCGGGAGGAAAGGAGTTTGTAAATTATGAACAATTTTACAGCATCTACCAAAAGCCCAGAAAATCAGTGTTAAAAGTTTCAGCCATTCCATCTGTCCCTGCACTGATGCAGGATTACTCGCATGGTATCCATCCTTTAATTCCTCATAAAAAAAGACTTTAGGAGTGATTACTCTGCCCATGACAATTGGTGGGGATACGAAAGCAAACATAGTGCATACTTCACTGGTACTGTCTCCTGTGTCCCTGGGATCTCAAATCTCCTAAATGTGGAGGAATGATCAGGTTATTTTACTCCTCTTAAAGTGTTTTGGGCTTTTTTCCCATAAAACTGAACAGAGTAATGGTTCTTTGCTAAGAGTATTAGTGACAGACAAATTAGTAACCAACTGTTTTCAGTTATAATTATCTTTGAGGTTTGAGGTTGTTGTTGTTGTTCTCCAAATGCCTCATGTCTGCAGTCCTCAATTTCTGCCACATTTTTCAGGCAGCGGCTCCACTTGTTTCCCACCATGTGCTGTCAAGTAATTAGGCAGACTGTAGCCAGATTCAGTGGTGAACCTTCTATTTTGCCAGGATTTTTGTAGTGCATCATTCAGTCTGGCCTGTTATCTGTTGCCTCTGGCATCTCCTGCTCTTTCACTGCAAGTGCAACTGGTTTGGTGAGATTTTTTGGGGTTTTAGGGTTTGGCAGCCCTTGGGAATCATGAAAACAAGAGAGAGGCTCTAGTGGAATGCAGGAGTAAAACCTGCACTGAGTAGTTGGTTGCTGAGAGGGCAAGTTAGAGAATAGAGATAATAACCTCTTAAAAAAGCCCAAAATATAAAGCCTACTCTTGAAATATCTTGTTAAAGACTTGAGGACATGATGGTGTGTGTTTTAAAAGGTGAAACACCATCATTCTTCTAGTGAAAGTCGTGACTGGCTCATCCTGCTGCAATGATTTGTTCTAGAGCGAAAACTGGGGAGGCACAAGCGAGCGTTTGGTGTCTTTATTTGTTGTGCCCTGCTCAGCAGCTCCGCTTTAGGAGTTGTTGGCCTTTGACTTTTGAGTTTTATTGCTTAATTCAGTGCAGCAACATTAGAAATCTTCTTTTAGAAAACATTAATTAGCTCTAGTCTCTGGAAGGAGGTTATATAAACGAGATATGGTAAATCAAAGGGTTGGGTTTTTTCCTATAAGGGTGTGATTTGTACTGAATACCCTTGGAATGAGTTCTGTGGCTTTGGAAGCTGGATATTACAATTTCAGAGTGGCAGAAATAAGTGTTGGTGAGAGTTAATTCTCAAGTAACAGTTTATGTCGACTATGTTTGTGACTACTCAGCCTCTGTCCTCTCCAAGGCAGCATTTGGCTTATTCTCCTCCACAATTTTACCTTTGGATAAAGCCTGAATAAGAAAACTTTGGGCTGTGGTGCAGTTCACTAAGTAACTCAGGGACCAGTCTTGCTTTTAGATACTTTACTAGCTCATTGCTGTAACAGGTCCTGAAAAAGCTCTGCAAGTACCCAAATACAGGGCTGATGCTTTTGTCTCTTTTTCTGACTGCCTGTGAGAATTCCCTGCATAGCTGGACTGGATTTGGAGATGACAAGGCCCAGTGTGGACCAAAGATCAAGGAGAGTTTTCACTGCAGCAGCTTTTCCTGTGAAACAACTTCTGCCCTCGCTTTCTCCTCACCAGAAGAGAGTTAAGGGGAAGCTGGTAGGATTGTGTTGCCTGGGCTTTCTTTTGTGCCTCTGCTTCATCAACATTTGCTGAATGTTTAATAATCCTGCAGTAATGAAGCATAAGAGATGGGAGCAGCTCTGTTTGTCTTAGATGAGAGTATCATCAGCCCAACAAAGTGCCTCTCACCACGGCCTTGTTAAAAGCCTTTTCCATGGCTTCTCCTTGTCATGTTTGGGGTCTTGCCTTTTGCATTTCTGTTAATAAATTGAAAACACAGTGGTGCTCAAACCTTGTTAAATGATGTTTGGGTTGCCTCGTAAAACAAGGTAATTGTGCAATCATCGAATGGTTTAAACATCTGATTTGGATTTGAAACAAAATGCTGTGTAATTGCTCTCTAAAACTTGCAACTTGTACACGAAATGGATGTTATCAGGCAGATGTTCTTTTATTCACCAGCACGCTCAGGATCTCTGGCTCTTAAGTACCAGGAGAAGTGAAACATGTTCAATTAGCTCAATTGTCTGTGGCTAAGCGTTAGCCCAGCGTCTGGTTTCTAGGTGCAGCTCTGCAGTAACTCCTGACAATTTGCTGGTGTTCTTGATGGAGTGAACAGGACATAAAAGAATGTGGCACTTGTGGGAACACTGCCACTTGACAATTACTCCCTGAAAATAGAGGAGTTTATGTTAAATGGGCTTAACACTGCATCAATATGTACAAAACAACTCATAGCTTGCTATAAAGTTCCTTCGATTGAAACCTTTTCTCTCATCAAGACAGAAAAGACTTTAAAAAACGTAATTATTTCAGGTATAAAACTTTAAAAGCCAGCTGAAGTTTTTTGCTCTTGCTGACCCATAATTGAGTCCTGTCAGCTCTGTGTGCGTTTTCTCCTTGGTTTTACTCCTGCTTGAATTTTCTGAAGTAATTTCAGGCACATTTATTGTGGGAGAGCCACAAACCTCCCAAGCAAATGCTACTCCTTCCACCAATCTGTGAGCAAATTCCAAAGAAAACTGAAGTCTTTAAGTAGCATGCGAGGGGGCTGTTGACAGGTCTTAAATTATTATCCTGATAGAGCACAATTGCTGTTGTCTGTTCGAAATTTCTCTTCTGAGAGACTCTAAGTACGGAGCAGTTCTCAGGTAGTTGAAGATGATTGGAGAAAAAAGAAATCCCTATTAACCAGAATTTCTAGCACATCTTAGTGGCTTTTCCATTGTCCTGTTGCATGAATTGTTGCCAAGTCTTCAGGTCTTCTTGCACACAGTTTCACTATATAAATATTTTTTCCTCTCTGCTGAAGTCCATTGTCATTACATTTGCAGCACATATTAATCTCCAGTCAAGCACGTTCTTGTCCTGCCTTTAGCAGTCGCTTGCCCGTGGGCTGCTGCTTCACTGGCCACTGTGCGCTCAGAGATATGTCCATCATCCTGTTAAGTGCATTTGAAAGGCTCTAGCTCGCTGGATATAATAAATCTCTTCTTTCAAAAACATTGGGCAACCTCAAATCTTCCTTCCTTTTGTCCCTCTGCTCAAGTTTACATATACATTTTTAAAAACATTCGTGTAATAAAACATTCATAGACTATAAAAAAGAAATAAATCAGAAAGAAGCTTAACTTACAAATAGCCTAACAGTGACTTTTCGTTTTTAAAGTTTAATTAGGTCAGATCTGGTTAGCAGTTAAATTAGGAAGTCACCGTGTGAGGCAGAAAGTGCTTTTCTAAAGTCTTGTGAAGAGCAGGGATTGTTTCTGGTTCTGTACTGAACAAAAACCTCCTCTTGGAAGTAAAAGACATAGGATAGTAGTAGGTGAGGGTTTGGGGCACCTTTAAACCTCTTTCCTGTTGCCCTTTTGTGCTGTGTGCACCAGCTGAAATCTAAACTGGGGTGTTTGTCTAGATAATTTCCCTTAAGGTTTCAAATGAGACTCTTCTTCCCACCCAGCTCTCTGTTGCTGCTTGCTGGCACATTTTTGTTTCTATCCCTTTGTCACTAATTGTGAGAAGAAATGAATATCTTCAAACAGCAACTCTTTTATTGCATAGGTGGGACCATCCTCTTACGAGCTCATTTTCTTTGTTGTACATCAGCTCCTAAAGGCATCGTACATGATCCTAAAAAATACAAAGGCAGATCTAGTAGCTGTGGTCTGCTTTACTCACTAATAATAATAGGCTCGAAATAAAGCTCTCCACAAAACCCACTCCTGAGCTGTAGATAAGAATGTAGATGCAGTGAAGCAGCACAAAGTATTGCACGTAGGCATGTCTGTCTTCTGCAGGACAGAGCTTACCAGAAGTCCTCCTTCCTCCAGGAGAATTATAGAATCCTCTGGCTGAATTAATTATTTACTGGGAGAGGGAAGTTTAGGTCTTAAAATAAAAACAAAACAATAAATCACCATAGAACAAACAAAGCAACAAAGCACCTTCAGATTTTATCATAAATCCTGCTCATGCTTAGAAGCATTTCTGGGATAATTTTCCAAGTAAAATTAACATAGAGGAAAAATAATCGTGTCCAAACTAATTTTGGAAGACTGAAACAATGAGCAAATCCCAAGGTGCAGCATAAGACTGTGAAGGAAATGTAATGTTGACAATTTGAAGAGTCCATGTGCAGTCATCCTGAAATATTGTTGAATTAACTAAAGTTGCCTCATGATAAAAATTGATGGGTTTTTCCCTTCTTATCAGACTTTCTTTTCCTCCAGGAGAAAGAAAACCAACATTGTATTTGTCACATTTAAATTGTGCCTAGGTACCTTGAAATCTTGTCTGTGGATTAAAATGAGTTGGGAACCAAACCAGAATGTACTAACTGACATTTGTGGTTATTTGAGGGTCCGCTCTGGCTGTGCAGGAAGAGTTCTCCCAGAGAAAGCTCTGGCTGTGACATGCCTGTGCACTGCTGATCAAAATGAGGTATTTAACCTTTCTAGCTGGCTCAGGTATTCCCAGCAGTGAAAATGGACCAGCTCTTACAAGCCTCCACCTCTTCACAGATTCATAGAATGGTTCAAGTTGGAAGGGACCTTAAAGATCACCTAATTCTAACCCCCTGCCATGAGCAGGGACACCCCCCACTAGACCAGGGTGCTCAAGGCCCCATCTGTTCTGCCCTTGAACACTTCCAGGGAGGGGGCAGCGACAACCTCCCTGGGCAACCTGTGCCAGTGTCTCAGCACCTTCATCATGAAGAATTTCCTCCTGACTTCCAGTCTAAACCTCCCTTCTTCCAGTTTGAAACCTTTCCCTCTGGTGCTACCACTCCAAGCCCTTGGAAGCAGCCCCTCCCCAGCTTTCCTGTAGCCCCCTTTAGGTACTGGAAGGCTGCTGTAAGGCTCCCCAGAGTCTCCTCTTAAGTGTTGCTTGGGGGGAGCTGAAGGTGAGGGCTACCCCAGGGGCAAGGTCTTGCCAGCTGGTTTCCTTTAAAGTTCCTTAGTGGCAGAACTGGTTCAAACTGGTTATCTGGTTTGAAGCTTTCTACTTGAATCGGTCTGCAAAATGGGAAGGTGGTTATGAATCCTTAACAGTTGGAGGACTAGACGATACTGCAGCTGATTTTTCCACTGGTTTTAGTGCCTGATGGGTTACCTAAGAAACTAAACTTCATTTCTAGGCTCTTTAAGTCGTGTTGCTACCGCTTTCCATAAAATTGACTTCCTTTGGGCTGGGGCAGAAGCAACTGGGTTTCATCACAGAAACTGGTGTCTGTAAGTTCATGTTGGGTGGCCAAGGCTTTTGGGGATTTGCAAAGCCCTGAAGGTTTCTGAAATCTGGGCTTGGAGATGGAATACCTGCCCCACTGAACATTAGTCTTGTTGTTGTCCTAGCTGTCCTACTAGTCTCCCTGTATGAGTGTACCTTTGGAGAAGGCATTGATGAGTACTGAGAGGACTGCAGTAGTGGAACCTGAAATGAAAATCAAACCCCTTCAGTATGTTGACACTTACTGTTTTAAGATGACGGGTAGCATTCAATAATGCTGCAATGCCTCTTTAACCCAACTAATAGTCTTTGTTTTTAGATCACAAACAGCTAAGATTTGGCTGTAGATTCATCCAAGATCCAGATATTCATCTGAAAGGATGAGCTTGTTTGAAAGCTGGAGATTTAAAAGTTGTTCTTGCTGGTTTTACTTTTGTTGTTTGAGGTTTTTCAGGCATCTGCTTGTTACTCGACATACACCCCACACACCAGAAACAGAGGAGCCAACCCTTTATAGACTTAAAACCAATTTATACTGTATATTTTATATAAGTCTATGGTCTTGGATAGATAGAGAAGGAATTTGACTTGGCAAAGCTAATCTGTACGTTACGAAGCAGCATATAAAACCCTTCCACTCAGAAGCTTCTGCTGACTTGTTAATGGGTATGAAGGAGAGAGGAAATAATTTTGATAGTCATACTGTGTACTCTGATGAGAGTCACACTAATGAGGGCTGACTGAGATTCATTGATCTTGGAAAAGGTAGGACAATAGTTAATTATTTCATCTCTGAGATGACTAAACCACATCAAGGGAAATGGGTGCTGGGATGAGATGAGTGTTCCTGGGATCACGTTGTTAGAGAGGAGGATGGGATCCTTCTCAGAGGGTCAGAGGGGGTTGAAAATGTGCTGCCAGGGAAGGGAAAACAAACAGCTGGTATTTGCTAAAACAAATGATAGAAACGAGCTTGTAAAGCCTGGGATAACTTGTTAGAGTTCCTAAGGCTTAGGAAGATGCTGGTGATGCTGAAGGCAGGCAGTTGCAGCTGTCTAGCAGCAGCCAGGGAAGGTGTGGAATCTGAGACTTCACTGTGAGTAAAAGAAACAAAAAACGTGTTTCAATGCTGAAATGTTCAGCAGCTTGTGAAAGAATCAAATCAGGCCTGAGAGCTCACAGTGTGCCTTGTGCACTCATTGGGGCAGGAGACTTCTCCTTACTCTGCAAGTTCACAGAGGGCCCTCCATCTCCCCCTTTCCTTGGTAAAATTGAGAGATTGATGTTTCCCTGCCTCGCAGGTTGGTGGTAAATTGATGGTAAATGCATGAAAGTCTGAAAGATTCCCATTGAATAATACAGACCTTAGGACTAGAGGGAAACTGCTGAGCCACTGACAGGATTTGCAGCTAGCATGAGCACTGTGTCTTATTAAATATCCCTTTATAAACCTGTTAGCCAATTGCTTAAAACCCTTACGCTCCAGTATTTGTATCTTTATTTCAGATCTTACTGTCAATATATATATTTTCACTGCTGTTGCATCTGACAGTGGATGCAGATCTTGAGCTTTTCCAAGGTTTTCCCTCATCTCTTGTTGTTGGGTTTGGGTTTCTGATTTAGTACTAGACATAAATCCAAAGAAATGAAGAGCTGAGGGGCTAAAACAGTATTCATTCTCCTATGAACTGTGTGCAGTCTGTTTTGCTTCAAAATGTAGTTTGAGCATTCACTGTTGTGGTGGAAGTTCTGCTTTTTCGTTGTGTTTAGCTGAAACACTTCAGAGCACAAAATATTACAGACCCTGGACTTCAGTGAAGTTGTTCCTTTTTCTTTCAGGAAATAAGCAGAAAAAAATAGAGTAAGAAGGATAGGTACAAATCTCATTCCTTTCCCTGCCCCGTGTGTCTGCCTTTATGCCAGCAGGAATGTTTTTCTCTGTGTAGAGTTGGACATGAAGGAAAACGTTCTCAGAGAGGAGGGCAAAGCAGCCTTCTGGTAGCAGAGTGCGAAGAGTTGTGCAACTCCTGGTGCCTTGTAGAACAGGACGAAAAGTCTCTTTAAACAAAGCACTCCACAAACAAATAGTGTAACTCTGTTTCGGTGAAATTATGAATGAAGCTCTCTGCTGATACAAGCCGTGACAGAACATCTAGGGGTGACTGATCAGCTTGTATACGGCACTGGGCAGTGACTGGGGGAGAAATGCTGGTAAACCTGGGAAAGAGGGGGCCGTGGGAGGAGGTGAATCCTGTAATGTTAGTTCAGTACAAAAGAGGAGAGGATCCTTAAGAGGAATATGAAATCCAAACGCTATAACATGAAGCAGAAGATAAGAAAACGGAGTAGTGGACAAACAAAATTGTGTGTGCAGTTGGTATTTTTGGTCAGTAGGATATTAAAAGGTTTGAGATGTGCAAGGTATGCACATTCGATGTAGATAAACTGCAAAACATTTAAGAGCAGCTGGCGAAATGCCGCCTTTGAATTTTACGGCGTGTGTGGACACAGGTACAAATTTCATGTGGTGTGTTGCTGTTTTGCTCTCTTTTTTCATCGTAGCTCAACAACCATACTTTAGTTCTGGTTTCGGAAAGCAGATTTGTGGCATTAATTAAACATTCCTTGGTTCTTTATCAAATGTGCCGTGGCCTAAATGCAAAACACAAGGCTTCTTTGTTGTTGCGTGTTAAAGCCAAATCTATTTGCCCCGGGGGAAGATTAACTACCACAGAAGACTTTAGTGAAAACATTTTTCCCTCCCTTCAGTGCTGAGGGCAGTTCTTACCCTCCTCTTTCACTGTCTGGTTCAAGACAAAGCAGAAAAAGCTGATGGTCTCCTCCCATTTCTCACCACATCTTTTAATTTGCTATCTTATTTAGGTTGGCTTTTACTTCGGTTAACGAAGGTCACACTCCTCTTTGATGTTGCCAGCTGGATGAGACTTTTTGAAGAAGTAATAAATTTTAGAGATGTCAACTTGGGTGCCAGAGAGAGCCCTTTTGTTGTCCTCCTGTCCTCAACGTTGCTCATTTGCGGACTGAAATTACACTCTGTATTTTTTTTACTTACAAGGTCAGCCCATGACCCCTATTTCCTACCTTGCCATCCTGGTTTGAATTGCAGCTCTAGCAGTTAATGCTGATATTAGAGATAGCTGCTTCCCCCTCAACAGCTGTAAGAACAGAGGAGTCAACTGAACAGCTCAGTATCGAGTTCTGTTGATGCCACTGTCATTCTTCAAGCCAGTTTGAATCACTCTCTAGGTAGAAGTTTCTATCCCAAGCATTTGTACATGGTGCCTATCAGCATTTCAAATGTTTACTTGTATTTGTATTCCATTTTGAATTGCTTATTGAGGCAGAATTTGCTCTAAGTGAAACTCCAGCAGAAAAAGAAGTATTTTGGTGCTGGAGATTGCATCTGTTGATTGCACATCCTGTCTCCTCTTGTGCTTGTGGATGCTCTTCTCTCAAGTAAACCAAAGACTTGACACCATACTTGCAAGAAAGACTTGGTGTGAGCCACGCAGCCTCCACGCTGGAGCTGTGATATGTATGGCTGCACTGATTCTCAGTATTTAGCAAAATGATCAATGTGAAAGAGGAGATATCCCCGTGGCAGCTGCTGCTGTTCTGGCTTCTTGGCCAGGATGGCAGCAGAAGTGCATATCAGCATCCCTGGTGCCATACGGCTTGAGACTGTTGTGTCACACACCATGTGGAAGATGAGAGAGAATAATTTCAGCTGAGTATTCAGGGAAGGCTGCTGAGTACTTTAGGTGCCTCTGTGTCCTCATGTTGACCCTTTCTCCTCAGTGTATCTGCTTAGTTAAATCTTGGCAGCATGAGGGGGTGTGACATGTACTTTTCCTTCTACGGGATAAATTAGTCTGGTGAGAATATTACTGCAATAATAAATTTTATCCTCTGTCTCCCTTTCCTCGTCGCTCCTTCCTGTTGTGAGCACAGTTTACATCCTGAGACTTTACAAATGACTCAACTTTCTTGGTTGACGAGATTGGCATTGCTGGTGGAGTTGCTTTGTAGATAATCAATTATATTTGATCTCAAATGCCCTCTTTTAAATGCAAACAAAACATACCCTGCCACAAGGAAAACAAAGTGTTTTGAGCAAAGACCAGGCACAGAGGGCTTGACTGATGTTCAGAAGTCTCTTTTTTCCTTCTCTCCCTCCCCCCCCCACCTCTTGTCAAAGACTAGAATTCATGAAAGCCAAAAAGAGCCTTGATTCACTGCACATGCCCTTGGGGAATACATATATGGCAAAAGAGATTTAAAATTCTCATCTAACAGCTTCAAAAACATGGCATCTGAAATAAATTATTTTGACTACACAGCAGCAAGTGAAACTTTTACACTGGAATTATTCCTTTTGAACTATGGCATGGTGTGTGACACAACTGTCTCGAGCCACATGGCACCGAGGAATCATCCTCCTTTGATGTCATAACCTTTCTGGCTCGGATTCATACAACAGCTGTCAGTCTGCTGTCTCCCTTTTTTTTATTGATAATTTGACTGGAAAGTGAAAAGATAATTAACAGCCTGATATTTATTATTATTTAATTGAGCTTTGTTTTAAAACCAAGGTGGGACCTAGATGGAAGGGATTCCTGGTGGGAATCACCTGGAGATTGTGCCTTTCCTCGTAACTGCAAATTTGCCTCGTAAATCTTAGCAGGTCTGTTCCATATTAAATGAGTTTGGTGTCAGCAAATTTTAAAACTACGTCTGAAATGTCTAATGAGTTTATAAGCCACTAGAGAAGATAGGATGCTTTGCTTGCAGCCTGAAGCTTAATTTGATATTCAAGGTCAGCACATCTAACTTCTTAATCACGGCCATAATGAGGAAAACATTTCTACTCGAGCAAAGGAACACAGAACAGCAACGGTACAAGAAGGAGCATTTACGCAGCTGATGAACATGTTCTTGTTTTAGTCTCCTGTCGAAGTTGAACCAAAACTTTTCTAGGCTCCTCTGTTAAACTAGTGCATTAAAATGTAAAAGAAAAAATTACCCTAATTTCAAAGGGATTGGTAAATGGATGTGAAACCACTTCATTCCATTCTATTAGCAAAGTGACAGTGTGCTGGTGCCCTACATTTCAAGTGGAAAAACCTGAAGCCTTCAAGGTTTAATGCATTAAATGTTCCCTTAAATTTTGCCACAATAGAAGCAGAGCACGGGGAAAGAACTTCAGGAACAGTTTGCAAAGGAGGTGGGAGCTGCTTTGGGGAATTAGTGAAGGTATTCTGTTTATATTAGCAAATGAAGATAAGAACTCATCAGGTTTTTAGCAGCAGAGTTAAAATCACAGTCCTCAGGGCACTCTTTTCCAATGAAGAAACAGTCTGATGCTTCAATAATTTTATTTGTACAGTTGATAACAAGAATTGCTTCTGTCTTCACTAACTGATGACCAAGGGCTGAAGCAGTAGTGCCACAGCAGAGCTGCTTTCTGTCAGTGCTTTAGGCATCTGACCTTCACTTTGCCCTTCAGCCGGGTGTTCTTGGCTCTCTATCTGCAGACTACAGAAGCGGAGGGCCCAAAATTGTTTCAGTCTGAGATACTGTCAATATGTCATCAACTACAGCTCTACTGGGGAGTTTTAAAATTCTTTCCAGCACATAATGGATATATCTGTTTAAACAGTTCTTAAAATTCTGAGGAGAGAGAAATCCGGCAGAAAATCAATAGCATGTTGCTAGTGGCTCTATTGTTTATTAATTTCAACACAACCCAGTGTACTGCTGGGTGAATATCAAGGGGCAGGGTTTGTTGGGGTTTTTTTTTTAGTACATTATAAAGATAATAACTTCAGGGAAAGGGGGCTAACTTGAAAGTCTCTTGTCAGGTAAATAGCTCCAGAAGGTCCATCAAACTAGAGTCCATTCCGTTTGAAGTCTGAGCCATTTAAGAGCCAAATATGGGCACCTAGACTGGTATTTGTGGGATTTGTGCCGAGAATACCTTTCTTAATAGTGTTTTACTTTCTCTGAAATGATAGTTTAGGGTATGGAGCCTTTAGTGTGAGCCTTGTGTCAGTAATGCTCTGCAATCTTTCTAGGAAATGAAGTTGAAAAGTCTGATACACAGAAATATTTCCTTTCATTTATTGGGCTATCTGATGTGTCTCGTAAATAAAGATTTCAGAAAAGCTGTTTCAGTAAGTATATTTATATTGAGAATAAATCTGTTTTATCACACCACAAGCCATTATTGCTGAGCACGGATGTCCACTATAAATTTGCGATAGCTTGGGGCAGCTTTTAAATGGTGATTATAATGATATTAAAGCCTGGCACCATCCTGAAAATAAGTGTGTGATGATGACACCCTCTTACTTGTGGTTCTCCTTCCTGCATGTATTTACAGTCCAACCTGCTGATGGGAGAAACTGAAGTAGATGCTGTTTGATAGTAGCTCAGCAATCGGCACAGTCCTGGAAATGAGAGTTGGGCTTTTCTCAGGGCTTGGCAAATCTGCCCCACAGGAAAGCTCTGATAGCAGGATCTTCACATCCAATGACAAATTCAGCAAGAATTAAAGAATTTGGAGGGGTTTTAGATGGAAAAAATAAAATTGCTAGGCTGATGGAAATCAATGGGAGAAAGCCAATAAACTGATCAAGATAAATCTGAAGATCTCTCGGGAACGGGGCAGTGTCCAGGGCATCTACCAGAGTATTTTATAGCTAACAATAAATGGCTTTTCTGCAGTCCCAATAGGTACTAGTAGCAGAGAGTGTGCTGCTTTGATGCAGAAATGTCCTGTTGCGGGGAGTTTTGTGGGGACTCTAGTTGTCAGTCCTCAAAGCTAGAAAAGAAAGCTTAGCCTTGAACTAAAACTTGGTTCTTCTCAGAAGACCAAGAGAAGATCTCTTTGTAAAGAAGTTTGTAAATATCTGAAGGGTAAGGGTCAGGATGATAGGACCAGGCTTTTCTTGGTGTGGTACCCAACAAACTAGAACACAGGAGAGAAAACTAGAAAGTTTTACTATGAATACAATAAACTGAAGCTTTTAATAATAAAGCCATAGCGGAAGTTATTAATTTAGAAGAATTTGTTCAAAACTGTGAGTGTTTTGTATTATTAAGTGAATATTATTTCAATATTGTTTCATTCCTGTTGTTGGAAAAGTGCTGTTCTCATTTTGGCTTCAGTGCTTGATGTGCTGTTTGTGTCATGTGTCAGCAAAAGGTAAAACCATGACAGGATATAAGTTCTATTTAGATGGTTTTATGGACATTATAGATAGTTAACAACTTAAGACATAGGAGTAGCTTAAACTACTATAATTTGATAGCAAACTATCCAGTTAAAGTCAGCCTCTGGTACAGTGAAAATAGATTTATTGTTGTTTGAAATAGAAACACAAAAACCCACAGAAACACATGATGATAGTTTTTAGAAGCATATTTGAAGTTTGACTCTCCACAGTTGTTTTCTAGCAAATAATAAATCCAGCAGCATTGTAATGTATTTATGTATTTGTGTCCATAAAATCATCTTACAGTTCTGTACAAATTAGGTCAAGTTTGGTCAAGGAAGAGCCTTTGCAGAACACAATAAACAGGAAATCACTCATGAAAATAAGCTTTAATCCACTTAGTAGTTTCTGTCTGTGAAAGCTGTGTCCATCTTATGAACTGGGTAGTGGGGCTTAAAGGAAGGACCCCTATGAGAAAATCGTGAATGGATACTTTGGAGAGAAGGGACGTGCTGCAAAGGCAGGAAATCTCACTCTTGCAGCTCTCTAACACTCTTCATTCTTTTGCCAACACTTTATTATTTTAACAGTGAAGTGCAAGCATAGTTCTTTTAGTTACATCTTTAAGTGGATTCTCTTTGCCAACTGGACTGTGTATCTACGGAAGACTATAGTGCAGTTGATTGTTTTACTTGGAATTCCAATTTACACCGGTAAGTCATTTCTTAATGCAGCATTTGAATTAGCATCCTTTTCTGCACTGTGTGTTTGAACACGCAAAAATTAAAGTCCAGTGTATAGTATCAGCATACCTGTTAAATACACTTTTATCTTCCCCTTCACTGCAAAAGTCATTGTTAGCTGAAATATATGGCTTCTTTTGTTGAAGACAGAACTTATTTAAGACCTTTTCATTTTCAATAATTTATTACATATAAATCTTCGCTTATAACTTCATGAAGCCTTCAGGCTGGAGGCATTATTAGAGGAAGAGTTATAGAAAGCAATCTCTTTTTTTTATATGCTGTTAATAAATGGAACTAGGCCAGGTAAGGGTATAAAAAAGTCAATACCTAAGAAGCAAAGATGTGAAGCCACTGGATTTTATTCGTTTTGTAATGTGAAGAGGAGCCAGTGCTCAAACAGGAAGATGAAGATCTCGTGAAGTTTACCCTGCGTCTAGGCAGACAGTAAACTCTGTTAAAGCCAACCTCGTATATTTTTAATGAGTTTTATTACTTCTAAGCCACCCTCTAGTGCAATAATTATGTATAATTATGAAATTATTAGAATTTATACCCACTCTACATGATCTTACTTTTCAGATAGATAAATACTTCTCCAGTCTAAGTTTGCAGGAAATGCAACTCAGTGTGCAGCTGAACTGTGGATGCAATTTTTTTACTGCTGAGCTGCAGGTGACTAAAGAGGTGACTGAAGGAAGGGCAGCCAGGATTTACTGAGCTGTGAGGTTATAAAATATAACTCAGATTCCACAGGCATGTGTTTGTATATTCACAGAGAGAGAGAGAGCTTTGAGGACAGCCTCAGCACAAGTAGAGTTAGGAGCTGGGGGAGAGTTCAAGGCTTGTGGTGTTCAGGTATGGAAATAACACAGAAAACAATGAAAACAAACTTCAAATTGAATTCCTCTTTCTTGCAAAGTGATAGGGAAAAAATTGTGCCAAATCTACCAACTGTTAGACAAAAACAACAGGAGTAGTTATTTCTTGGAGCTTCTGCAGTGTCAGACTGAAAACAGGGTTAGGATGCCTCACTCTGCCCCGAGCCAAGGCTCTGCTAATTGGAGGGATGCTTGGTCTGAGACTCTACCCAAAGGAAAAGATTAATGTGTCAGCACTGCTTAAATTGTCAGGCAGGTAATATTTATTTTTTCAAAAAAAAAGTAATTACTAGTGGAGTAAAGGATAGGTTTAGGCATCCAGAGGTTTAAAATTACGTGAAGTATTTCATGCTGCTATTAGAAGAGGTCATTTATCCCAGTGGATCCAGAAGGTTGGTGCAATGAAAATATTTCTGGTTACTGTTAGTGCTTACGATGCATAAAGTCCCTGAAAGGGAAATATCTGAACCATCCCAAAGCGTAATCCTGAAACAAAAACATCTTCTGTGGTACTTCACAGTTTGCATTCTTTATTCTTCATTTTGTTCTCAGACTTTTTTTTTCTTTCTTGAAAATTCCTATAAACTGCGAATAGTTTTTATTCCCGACTAAAAAACAACCCCTCCCAACATTTTCACTCGGTTGTTACAACTGTAAACTGCAGACCTGTAATTGAAGTGAACGCAAGATTATTTGGCTGATTACCCATTTTCACAATGATATTAAGTGAATATTAGTGTGAAAACTAAATGATAATGTTTAAGTCACGACTGCACCTCGGCAGCCTTTGAATTGGGATGTGCAGAGCTTTTCTTAAGGTAATATCAGAGCCTTGTAGCATAAAGCAGTAATTGATGTGACTGATCCGCCAGCGAACTCTGCGAGGTGTAAGATGAATAGCAATGAAATTGCCAAAGCTGCAGTAATGAGGCAGGCTGTGTTTCAGGCTAGGTGTGTGCAGCTGCAGATTACACGGATTTACACTCTGCTACCTTGTAAAGGGCATCCTGACGACAACTTGAAATTTTAGGGTTTGTTTCTGGCAAACAAACCTCCCACCTGTTTGGTGCTTTTCAGCAGAGAGTTGAACTACAAATTCTTATGTACATAATGTCGAGCTAGAAAGGGGGGGTTATTTATTTTCTTTCCACAAGTTGTCTTTCTAAGGTGGAGTTGGACCGTTGCTTGTGGGGTGTTCACCACCAAGTTACAGCATGGTTCTTGCACGAAACAAACTCAAAACAAATAAAGCTTTTCTTCTGTATAGTTGTCCTTTAACTAATAAAGGTGTGACCTCTTCTACCACTGTTTTGTAATACTATGCTCATTTGTTAATTGGACCATAATATTTCTTATAGAGACCTCTGGAAATAGCTTGTTTCAAATGAGGGCTCTGAAATGTCAGGCTGGAATTTCACATTCAACTATTCTATTCCCCAAACTGTGTATTTCAGATTTGAAGTTCCAGTTTTGCTTTGTGATGCAAAACAATTCACTTCGAGAACCTCTTTTTTTCTTAGTAGTAACTGCTGAAATCTGCTTTCTAGGTCCCTTGGGCTGCAGGAGGTGCCTTCCCGTTGGTGCCACCTTAGCATTTAGCAAATAGGTTGTCATTTCAGTCTGGTATTTGTGCTGCTGTGGTGGAAATCACATGGAGCATGTCAGACAGGACTTCCTTTTCCAGTTTTATCAATTTTTCTCAATGAAACTGTACATGAAGCCACAATGTGAAAGCAGAAAACTGAGAAGGATTAACAAAATGGGTGTCTGTTAAGCTGACTGAACAAGCCCATCTCTGAATGGTTGTGTATCACACAAATGTTGGTTTGGGCAGAGCTTTGGCAATCTGTAACCCTTAATTCCCTCCGTTTCTCCATGTCCTCTGTGCACAGCTACAGCCCCAGCAGCACCACTGAGCATGATTTTCTGTTTGTAAAAATTAAGGTGACAGGAAGGGGAGTTTGTTGCTGGAGATTCTTGGCAGAAGTCTCATTGACTTGCACGGGGGTGCGAAGACAGTGAGCATCAATGGGAGGGGGGCGGGGGGAAGGAGTGATGGATCCAAGGGGTGGTGAGAGTTAAAAGGGTCATGAAATTTATGCATTATTGACAGAAGAGCCCTAATGACTCCTCAGGAGTTATTATCTGGTGATATCTGAAGGCCTTAGTTGGGGATGATTTAATTTATGAATCATTTCAGTGATGGATTTCCTGCTATGTCAGGCTGTCGGCTGCACTAACATCATGTTCTTAATTCATTATGAAAGACTTCATGCAAAGTAATTGCTGTACAACAGCCACTCTTCAGAATGAAATAACGTGGATGCTTTTTGCCTCTTCCTGTCTCCCACTAGCAAAAGCTTTTGTTCACATTGTGAGCAGTATTCAGATTGTGAAATATCATCTGGAAGAGCTTTGCTAGGAAGCAGCACAGCTACACAACTGAGCTTCTGAAATGGCAAATGGTTTTGCACTTTGAGGGCTAATCTTTCATGTTTTGTGTTTGCCTCTGCCTGATGAAGTCTCTCGTTAATTCAGGCATAGGCAACATCTTGAAGTGCTTCATTCACAAACCCTCCAGAGGATCTCAGGAATTGGGTCTAAAATATCAGAGGTGAAATTTAAAAAGATCTTTTTAATATTTGGGTGGTTTTCCTGAACGGTCTCAAGCGAGGCTCATAATCTGCCTTTTTCTTCCTCCTGCCCACACCTCCATTTCAGAGAAAGTGAAAAATCAGTTTTTCAAACAATGCAAAATGAGGGACCTCACCATTCACAGCATGTGGAGCCCCCAGGAGTTACAGGTGGATTCAGAAGGACTAGACCCAGTCTCAAGCCTGCAGCAGTTGTTGTATTCCATCGTCCAGATGCATTTTTTGCCTTAGGAAATTCCAAGAGAACATGAAGAGAGGAGAGGGTCTCTTCCTGACCCAGATCACATAGGGTTGGAAAGAACCTCCAAAGGTCATGTAATCCAACCCCCTTACAACAAGCAGGGACATCATTTGCTAGTCCAAATTGTTTGGACTCCCGTCAAGCCTGATACTGAATGTCTCCAGGGGTGGGGCCTCCGCTACCTCTCCAGGTAACCTGTTCCAGTGGTCCACCACCCTCAGATTAAAGAACTCATTCCTGACCTAAATCTACCCTTTTCCAGCTTAAAAGCATGGCTTCTCATCTGACTGTTCCTTGCCCTTGTGAGCAGTCTTTCCCAGCCTTCTGACAGGCCCCTTTCATGTCTTGGAAAGTCACTATAAGGTCCCGCTCAGAGCCTTGTCCTCTTCAGGCTGAACAGCCTCTCAGCCTCTCTTCATAAGAGAGGTGTTCAGACCTCTGAGCATTTTCATGACTGCTTTGGACATGCTCCAACTGGTCCTTGTCCTTGTGTTTGGGACTCCAGAGCTGGAGGTAAAGTCTCACCAGGGTGGAGTAGAGAGGCAGAATCACCTCTCTTGATCTGCTGGCCATATTGCTTTTGATGCAGCCAAGGATGTGGTTGGCCTACTGGACCACATCATCAGGGATACTCCAGCTCTCCTCTTTTCTCATGTTGCAGCTCTTCCCAGCAGAGACTTTATTTCATTGCATATTGGCAGCATGTGATGAGAGCCCTCTTCTTGAAGACATCAAGATCATCTCCAAGCAGTGCAGGGGCATGCAGAATAGTTGAAGTCAGCCCCGGAATAAGCAGCTGTGTAATATGGGACATGCTTAATTTATTCTGCTCCTCAGGGGGTGACTTGCTAGTCATTATTTGAGAGAGAGTATAAACAGAGAAAACCCACAGCATGGTTTTGATAGTTATTTTTTATTTAAGAGAAATCTTAATTCCTTCATTCTGCTTTCTTAATTCAAAGCAGGGATGAAATTGTAATATATTCTTCTGGGAAAGACAAAAATGGATTCCTCTGGGTCAAAAAATTCTGGTGTGAGTATAAAAATAACTAAAGTAATCCTTTTTCCTTCGATTAATATGTCCTATTTCTGAAGTCTAGAGATGAAAATCTTTAAGAATTTCCCCCCCTCTCAGATGGATGAATAACTTAAAAGTGCAATCCCAGAAATATTGTGAAGGGGGTACAAGCTTCTCTGCCTTGAACAAGATTGATGAGGTTAGCCTGGCTGGCAAGTGTGCAGTTTACATGCTAATAGCAAATAGGCTGTCTTGCAGCGAGAAAATACGTTGCAGAGTAAGTGTGGAATGTTTATTAGTCCCAGTAAAGTGCAGTGGAGAGACAGTACAAATTATGTAAGAGGAATGTTGTGCAGAAAATATAGGTCATTAGATCAGGTGAATGTATTTCTTGGCCAACCCCCCATTGGTTTATAATCAATCCGTAAGGACTAGGTGCAGACATCACATGCAGCATCTTCTGCCCCACACTGGCTTCTGCAAAGGTGCAGCAGCTTGCCCAAAGGTTCCCCATGGCTCCAGAAATCAAGAGTGGGTAAGACCTCGTAAACAAACTTTAAGGCGACCCATACTTGGTTTCAGGGGCTGTGTGGCCGTCGTCACTGCTGGGTATCAATGTGTGTGTATATGTCCTTGGGTTTCTTACACCTAATGCTACCTGTATGGCTAATAGAAACAATTCTAGTTTTCCTCTGCTTGCCACAAAGCTTCTGGCAGTGGAAAGCTGAATTAATTGTAGTAAGGTCCTTCTGCAGTAGCAGATACCAAGCTTTTCCTGATGAGGAGGGAAAGCAGAGGGTTTAAACTTTCATCCTCCTTTTTATTGTACTAGTCATAAATCTGAGGGTGAGTTTAAAGCACAGTGTTTAGAAACAGAATGAAACTTATCCCTGCTTCTTTATACACAGAGTAGTTTTAGTAGAAAACACCTTGCCTTTGTTAGCTGCAGTTTCTTTGCAAAAATAGGAAAACCTTCCTTTTCTTTGCAATTTTATGTAACCTCCTGCATATTCATTTTCTTGCTTTGATGTTGGTGTAGCTGTAGAATCACAGAACGGTTTGGGTTGGAAGGTACCTCAGAGGTCATGTAGTTCCAACCTCCTGCCATGGGCCAGGAGACCTTTTACCAGACCAGGTAGCACTGGGTTTTCCAGTGATGGAGCAACTGCGACTTGTTCCAGCGCCTCACTGACCTCATAGTAAGGAGTTTCTTTTATAGTTTTAGGAGGTGGAAGGGAGTCCCAAATTTTATGCTGTGACTGCTTTTCCCTACAGTTTCTTCTGAAGAGCAGAAAAATCAGATGAGTTTCCTTTTGAAGCTGCAGTTTTATATGAGTTCCATCAAGAAGTGTCCTACAATAATGAGTGAACCAAGTTTTGTCTTCCAGTACCAAAACTTCCTGTTTAAGTTTGCTGGACAAGTTGTACAAGGTCATTCAGCACAACTAGAGATTTACAGCAAACGTGACCGTTCTGGTTTCCTGTGGAACCCTGTAAATCCATGATACCATTTTTGCTGGCTGTGTAGCTCTTGGAATTGACTACTCCAACAGATCTTGGATTTGGTGCCCTTTGAGGCAGCTGGTGAATGTGATGGAACACGTAATCAGCCCTTAGCTATGGAAAATCCAATCCACGTCATTGGGGTTTGGGTACAGACAGAAACATATTCATGAGGGAAGCCTGGACAGTTATGAACACACCTAGGATGACCAAGTTGACAATACACTTAAACAAAAGTGCTCTAAGTGTCTCCTGAAATTCACTGTGGGTGGCTTTGTCAACTCAAATGTTTAGACAAGAAAGTAGTAAGAAGAATTCTAAATGGATAAACAGCAAGTTCATGTATTGGAGGAGTCTGGCAGAAAGGGTTTTTTTTAAAAAAAAGTAATTAAAATCACATCCCTGGCTTATTTATCAACATCCTCCCTCATCTGCATACTGACAATCAAAATAGCCTACTCCCCACTCTTTGAATAGGCTTTTCAAGTCTGGGGTTTTATTTTTAATGGCTCCATTTCCTTCTGGGGTATCAGATAAGGTCTTCTTTTTTTTTTTCTTCATATTTGTGGTGTAATAATTTTAAGAGCCTTGCTTTTCTAGGAATACAGCGTTTTGGGCAGTACATTTTTAAAGCTGATTTACTGTTTTTCTTTTCCTAGCTGACGGGTTAGAAGCTTTGGGCAGATTTTAAAGTATGCGTTTGATCTTTTCTTTCCCCTCTTTTTCCTATGAAGATGACAGTTCGTGGCAATCAGTAAGCTTTATCTCTCAGGGTTCTCTGCAAAATAAGTATCTCTTAATGTGCAAGTATATTTTAACATTTTCAACAGAGGCCATTTCATTTTTCAGTTTGAAAACCAACAACGTTCAATGATAAAAAATAATCCCAAATAAATAACGATCTAAGCTTCTTTCTCTCCATTTTCTCAGCATAGGTTTTGCAATTCTTAAGTAGAAAAAACAATGTAATACCTGGAGTTTGTAATTGCAGACTGGAGGGGCAGGTACACTTAGAAATAAATATGGATGCTGATCATGAAGATCTGTCCTGTGCTGGTCTGACTGAGTGGTCTCACTTGGTTCAGGTGCCTCTTTACTGTGATATAGTGGAGGACATGAGAAGGCATGTCCCTTATTTACCCAGGGGATATCTGCCCTAGGCATGCTGTCTTTTTCTCTGGCATGTTGGTAGCTTCTATTTAGAGAGTATATTATCTGTAAAGATTAGGTAGGTTATAGCCTTTCCTTTTGGATGTGCCATGATGTTCTGCTCTGGGTACTGCTCCAGAGCTCTCCCTGACACTGCCCCAAAAAGCAGAAGGGTAGAAGATGTGGACAGTCCTAAGCAGACAATCTGGAAATCCATGGCATCAAATTTTGTAAGGAAAAAAAAATGCCTCTTCTCTTATTTAACAACCAATCTTCTGCTAGTTCTCTATCTTCTCTTGATCTTTCATGTTGTGTTCTTTTGCAGCTGAAGCATCAGTGCTGTTTATTTATTGAACCTCTTCCCTCTTTTACACTTTTCCTTTAGAGAAATACCCTTCGTTGTTTTCTGTATGCTCAGTCTTCCCTGGATGCATGTTGTTATCCATTACCCAGGATAGAAGTGCCATAGTCTCTGTTAGTTAGGACAGGGAACTGCAAGGCAACACACTGCGTCTTTGGGGTACAGATGAATTACATCAAGAACTGTTGGTATCCATGAAACTTAAGAATGTATTTGAACAGTGACACATCTGAAAGTGCTGGAGATTATTACTCTGTTATAAAATACTTTGATTGTAGTGAAGAATTATTTGTAAGAGTTAATCCCATTCTTTGTTCCTATTGAAAAGAGAATCTCTCTTGCTGCTTTGGAAAGCATTTAGCCATTCAATTAGCAAGTTCATCCAAAAGCCAGGGAAGAAAGACAAGATTCCTCCTGGGTCTGATGTGTGAATACCAGTGTATTAATTAAAATCAATCTGAATATGTCAGTGTTCTGCTGTTGGGGCCATACCTAAGCTGTCAGGGGGCCATCTTTGTTCATAAAGTTCCAGTGTACACATACAGCATTAAATGTTTAACTTTATTTAAAAATCCCCACTTTATGTGACATGGAAAAACCTGGAAGGCTCCTGGGTTTATACAAATGTCTTGTAGCTGCGAAGAACCATATTGTAACTGCAGGGAGGTCTGCTGAGATGCCTCTGCCCTGGGCTCTGTAAAAGCTGTCGCTGCTTGGGTTTGGCCATACAGTCTCCTTTCTTGATTAAAACTATGAAGTGCTCAGTGTAAACATGCAGCACAAATGGCCAAACCCAAACATACTCTACAAACTTCGTTGCTTTGGGCTTTCATTGTTTTCAGTGCCTCTGAAGTGCAAGTTCTCAGGCCTCTTAAACTTTGTGCTGAATCAGCAAAAGTGTCCTTTTCATCTCATTAGGATGATCTGTTCCACCAGGCTTGGGTTTTGTTGTCACCTTATCTGCTTTCTGTCTACCTTCTCCTGTTCTTTTTACTGCAGTACTTCCTACCTGACTTCTCAGAATTACTATTTTAAGAGTCCTAAACCCTAGAGCAAGTACAGATGCTGGGTGCCTCGGGGTCTATTGCCTCCGACTTCTGTGACACACCTCCCTCACGTAACCCTCTTGGTTGTGGCTCACAGTAAGTAGGAGGGTGTTGCTGAGGGTGAAATAGGATGCTGTACTGGAAAATAGTTAATATTCATATGTGCTCTATTGTGTATTAGTACATGTGCTGGAGGTGTTTTGTAGACGTGGTGCTTAGGGATACATCTTAGCACTGGGGACTTGGCACTGTTAGGTTGGATTCAATCTCAGTGGTTTTGTTTTTCAATGGTTCTATGAAAACCCAGGAGCAGCAGGATGGTGGGATCTGGCCAACTGAGAGGTGTTTGCACCATGAGGCACATACCTAAGTGGATGAGAGCAGGGTCGCAGACACAGATGTTCACCTGTTGATAGACCCTTCTCTCCTTGGCAGGGTCCCTTTAAGCAAATCTACGTTGCTTTCAAAAGTTTATGAAGTTTTCCCATTTGATTTGCTGTTGCTAGGTACTGGGTGGGTTGGTGGGGTTTTTTTCCTCATTGTGCTTGTTATGAAGAAGCCTTCAGCAGGCTAAGAATATTTTATAAGGTTAGCAAATGGTGTTAAATGTTAATTAGCAGTTGCATAATCCCAGGTGGCATCCTCTCACATGCACTCGGCAATTTTTAATGAGTGTCACTCGTGCACATCAAACTCAAAATTAGCTTTCTTTCCCAAGCACTCTGTTTGATTTTCACACTTGCTTCCCCTCCCCTTCTCCTTTGATGTTACTGACACAATATATCATGCTGGCATTTGCTTTGGTTTCATCTGCAATGCATGTTGTCATGTAGCTAGTTAGTTATCTGCAACAGACACACATCCTCAGAGCTATAGCAGCACATCTTCATGGAGTAGCACAAGGCATCTTCACCTTTTTTTTTCCCTCCTTTGCTATAGCCTCTAGTAACTGGAACAGGGAAAAGGAGTCTTAGCCTTTAATCTATGGGCTCTGAATATGACAGCAACTCTGAGCTGAGCTGGAGGTGACCCTTACTGCACCAGTTGGAGCCTTGGTGTAGCTCAGATTTTGGTCCAAATCTGAAATTTGGACCAAAAGTCTCTGGAGTTCATACAATCTTAGAATGTGTTGGGTTGGAAAGGACCTTTAGAGGTCATCTAGTCCAACCACCTACAGTGAGCAGGGACATCAACTCAAGCAGGTTGCTCAGAGCCTCATCCAGCTTGATCTTGAGTGTCCCAAGAGATGGGGGCCTCCACGACTTCTCCGGATAACCTGTTAAAGTGTTTCACCACCCTTGTTGTAAACATCTCTTCCTAATGTCTAGTCTAAATCTCTCCTCTTGTAGTTTAAAACCATCACCGCTTGTCCTGTCTCAAGAGCCTGCTAAAATGTCTCTCTCCATCTTTTTGTAGACTCCCTTTAAGCACTGAAAGGCTGCAATAAGGTCACCTCAGAGCTTCCTTTTCTGCAGGCTGATCAACCCCAGCTGGTGCAGTCTGTCCTCATAGGAGAGGTTTATTAAATTGTTTTTGGGTTTGCTCCTTTGAAGGACATCTTGCTGCTTTCCATGGCTCAGCATAGCAATTAAAGACAGCTGAAAGGTTTCACAACCCAATGGTTAGCGTCAGGGTTTCTCTCAGGGCTTCTCTTTCTATTTCCATGACATTTATCACAAGTTAAACTACCAAAGAGTGTTGTGCTCCCCTATCTGCTGACTGGTGGCTACTTCACCACCTTATCTGTGCATTCAGCTGATACAAAAGCAAGACCAGGCAGAGGTGGAAAGGACATTTAGCATCCACAAAAGCACACTAAGCCTGGTTTTGGAATGCTCTCTATAGGTTGATTTTGTTTTTGAAGAGTGTTGTAAATGAGAGAGGCCAGATGTTTTGCAGACCTACAGGTGCAATATCTTGATTGGTACAACCCTCGCATGGAATCTTTGCCTGCTGTAATAGTGTTAGCCACATGGCTGCTATCAGAGACAGCACCCACACTTCTAAAAGGAGTGCAAAAGAGACAGTCTGAGTGAAATTATATCAACACCTGTGGAGTCTTTTATCTTGACTCGCTCTGTTTGAGCAGAGCTCTAGACTTAAATCTGTTTGAGCAGTTTCTTGATAGATCATGGAAAAGCTGAAAAGAAGCTCGGGTAACTCAGTTTCCACTGTTGACCATTTCTGTTTGTATTATAGCTTGTTGAAAGCAAAACTCCTCCACATACTCACACACTGTGCTCCTTCAGCTTCAGTCATGGAGACTATTTTACTAACGTCTGTGCTTTGCTTTCATTTTTATTTGTTAAGGAAATTGTTCTAAGCATCAGGCTGATTTTGTTTTGTTAAATGGAGTTGTTAACTCACTTGGCAGGAGTCTCTGTATAGACTGCTTGTTGATTTCCCCTAAGAATACTTTGTGTTTGAAAAAATATTGGCTTCTTGACACCATGGTGCCAATGACCTCTCTTTTCAATAGAACAAACTCAGCTTTATATTATTTTTATTAATCAAGATTTTTATCTCCTACCAGAGATTGACAGTTTTCCAAAATCTTTTTGACAGCTCCTGTTACACGCAGGAGGTGAACCAGAATTAACGACCAAGGGTTACAGGCTTGATTCCTGCTGTTACTTACCAAAACGTAAATGGGGAGTGGGGGGGAAGCTCGCTGATCCTCCTGCAGTTACACCAGCACAAATGAGATTAAAATCCAGTCGTGTATGCAGGAAAATGAAAATGTCATGGCAATGACTTGTGTCCAGCTTCGGAAATAAACAGATCAAGCGGGAGTAATTACATTCCTCTTTCAGCCTCTCTGCGCACAGACACTTTTCAGCATCCTTGGACAAACTGTACAGAAAATATGGGAGACAACAAATACTTCCACACCCATTGCTGTTTTGCAAGAGCAGTGGAGCAACTTAAAGAGAAGAAAGCAGTGAGGTGATAGCCAAGGTGTTGAAATGCCAAAAGGCTAGTGTATTTTCCGAGTGTCCTACCACTTAAAAATGTGGTTTGTTTTAATAGTAGCAAAGGAAAAAAAAGGCACCTAAACATTGTGCTGGGTTGTTTATATCTATAAATACCCCAGTAGTACATAGAAGCCCTTACCATGCACTGACACCAGTGCAAGAGCTGTGTGAGAAGGAATACTGGTAAGATCAAACGGTGCAAAGGCTGCCAGCTCCCTGTCTGTTGTTCTCCAGTGTAAGCAAAGGTACAAAGCATTCAGATGTGCTAACTGAAGTACGTGGTGCTTTAACTTCAAAGTTCTTTCTGCATGTGAGGATTTATAATTCTAATATTATTCCACCCGGGTTTGATCTCTTTTAAGTAAAAGTAAAGTGTTCTAATAGGAATCCAACCCTTGCTGCTCCTCAATTCACATTTGCTCTAAACCCATTTGGAAACTCGAGGTAGATGACTCGCAAAGAGAAATGATCCAGTCTAGATCAGAAGTTGAATGCTAAAAATTTAATGAGATAACTTGCTATTGTGGGATTTGGCACCCCAGTGGAGTTTCTTAAACAGCTTTGGCTGGTGTGCGGTGTTTATTAGGTCTGAGTTCGGGCTTGTTTTGACTCTCACTGTCAGTTTTCATACTGAAATTTGGACTGTCCATTGAACCTTGGAAGAGAAGAGGTATCTTTTAAAGGTTGTGTTTTTCAGACTCTCTTTGTTGGTAGATTATTAGAAAAAAATATCAGCTTCCTCTGGGAGATCTCCAGTCGTTTTATGTGCATCTGTGACCCAGCACATACTGCCAGGCGTGTGCCTCCTAAAAGCCAGCTCGGGTTTTTTTGTGTCTGCTAAGCCAAGCGCATCAGGCTTAAAATGCTGCCTGAACCCTGACTCAGCCTGGGAGAGAGGAGCAGAAAGGTGTTTTCAGTGCATTACTTCATGTTCTGTTTCCTGACACATAATTATGTGTTTTCAAACATGTGAACTGTAAGTGAAACCTACTCATTTGGAGGGCAGGAGTTTTTTTCCCCCTCCTTGCTTTTCAGTCCTGATTTACTTAATGTAAGATCCTCTGCTTTCCAAGAAACAGAAAATTGGTTGCTTCTGCCAGTATTGGGAGTTGTAAACCATTGCTTGAACTTCATCGTGCATTAATCCCAGTGTCTAGATAGTTACTATGGTTAAGGCCTGTCTTATCAGCACTAACAGCCCTTGGTGTTGCTTCAGGCCATTAAGCAACAAATTGTCTGTAAAGAATAATTTGTCACATTTCTTCTGCCTTGTTTTATAATGAAAGGCATTCTATTTAACGTAACGCTTCCTCAGGCTCAGTTGTCACCCCCAGACAATGCCACCAGCTCTGTGGTCTATAGAACTGCCCAGACATGCCCTCTCTTGGGGAGGATTAATTTAAAAGTGGGTTGAAATAACAGCAGTTTTGCTAGTTGAAATAGTGGAGTTCAGCAATCCCCTGAAATCTGAATTCTAGTGGTTGGGGTTTTTTCTCCAGGACAGACAGATACAGCCTTCAGTCTGTTTTGATCACCAGTTTGGATGCCAGTGTTGAGTTCTGTGAATGCAGAGGCTGCATGACAGAAAGTTGTGACAGAAGAGCAGCAGAAGGCAGAATTACAGTGGAAAAGTCATTATTAATAAATAAAACGATTCACTGAATTTGGAAACATGGCAAAACTACAACATGACCCTCTTCTGAATGAAGACTGTGGAGATTTCATGCTGTCTTCTCACTTGTATTGTGTTGGTTTGATTTAATTGAACTCTGATCAATTCTAAGTTGCAGAATGAAAAGGAGAATCAGCCTGTGACACCTGATGGGTTCAGTCTATTTTTATGGCTTGTTTTTCTAGAGAGAGAGGAAGAAGGATTTCTGCAACCTTTATAACTTCCAGTGTGGTTCAAAGGAAAAGCAGAGATAGAGGCTCTCAACACATGGCAGGATGGATAGGACTTGCTTCTTAGCAGCAGTAATACCGAATTGCCTCACTGTGAGTGCTACTGACAGGCAAGGTCCCTCCTGCACATTAACCACACTGCTGTCCCCATACCTTTGCACAAGTGATGGTAAAGCAAATACACTGGTCTTTAGCCAGAGGGTTTCACTCAGTTCCCATTTCATTTTATTCCTTCACTATAATTAATTTTGCTTCTCTGGAAATTGACTGAGAACCGGTCCGAAAGCATCTCTGAAAATAGGCTGAGGAGCTGGGAATAATAACCAATTATGTTGTGTTATATGAAGAATCCGCATGGAACTGAGAGTTTACAGGTGTCAAAAATGTTGTGAGAAAAGGTAAGAAATTTGTTTGTTGGATCTTTCTTCCTTCTTCCTGGGCCACCTACTTCATGTGGTTCTCTTTGAAACACATGCTGGATTCAAGCCATCCCTCGCAATCTGCTCCAGACAGGTATTAGCATTTCATACCCTGATTTGGGCAGGGTGATTTGAAAACGTGTTAAGTTCCTTTTCCCCTTCTGCTGTTAGACTTGAAGAGCCAACAAAACCAAGAGACAGCCCTGTAGAGAAAGTTGTGTGTTAGTGAAGTCCACTGATTTAGGTGGAGTTGCCCTCACTGACACCACCCAAGGGGTTTGCCTGAAGTGAGAGGTGGATTTTGTTTTCCTTATTATTGAAAGAATTGGGATTTTTTTTTTTACATTTCAGTCATCTTAAAAACGTGTAAAATCGTTGAGACCTTTTGGTGCCACAGAGAACAAGAATGACATCGTTTGGCTCTGCAGGGCTTTAAGCAGGAAGGTGGGAAACTGAGGGGTTGGGTGATTTTCTTCTTAGGGTAACACACATGAGAAATAAGCAGTGAAAGCAGTGAGCTACACAAATGCAAAAACTGGGGAAAGCAAAAAGCAAACCTGTCCCATTAGCATTTTACTTGTAAACCCAAAGCATCTGATAAAGAAATCATTTAGAAATAATAAGCATGCCGTACTTACAGTTGCATTTCAGAGCAGAACCACACTTCAGGGGCTATAATTATGACCTACATTTTGAATTATTTGATAAGGCTGACCCCCCCCGATGATCTCAAATTAAAATCTTATAAATTACCTCTTTCTGCCAAATGGGTTTGCTGTTATCATTTCACTCTGACATTTATTTTTTGCTATGGGTCACTGCTTTATTACTGTAAGAGCTTTTGGCCAAGTGCTGTTCCCAAAGCATAGGAAGACATTAAAGGTTAATTTCTTGCAAACTCTGTGAGAATGTTATTTCTCATCTGTTTAGACTTGCGTTACCAAATTTGCATTCTCTTTATAGTATGTCTATTAGTATGTAGCTAAAGCCCCTCACAGCAAATCAACCAATAAATTACACTGAATTACAGTGCAATAATGAATTGCTTGTCATTTGGTTTCCAACAACAATAACAAGAACATGGGGGGAGATGGGGGGGGTGTGGGGTGTGTGTGTGTGCTTTTGGCCAGACAATTAACATATTACGTCTTGGTGTCATTCTGAAGTCTTTGGAGCTCTGCCTGCAGAGTACTTGGCCCAAAAGTTGCAAGTGCTGCAAAAGTTGATTGTGGTGTCTTCATCAGCATGTGCTTCTGTAAAAAGATGATGATTATGAGTTCCACTGTGTGCCAGGTCTTCAAATGGGCAGGCAATTCCCCTGGAAATTCATAACTTTAAGGTAAACTAGTCCTTGGTTGGCCCACACAAGAACAGGTGGGCTAATTCTCTTCAGGAAGAGCCCTGTGAAGTGTTTGTTCTGCACATATACAAGAATCCTTTGGGATTTGACAAGGGGACTGTATATGGAGGACTTATTGGGATTTGTCAGACCTGCCTTTCAAGGGGTGACAGGGCCAGAAGGCAACAGGAATTATGTGAATGCGTAATTATGCTCTGAATATATTGTATTTGATTGAGGGGGGGGGGTTCTAAGATATTAATGTCTACCTTCCCTGCAGGAAATGCTGTAGAGGGATTTGTTAATTATCTCCATGCTCAGTTGGGATTAAGGAGAAGGAACTGAACAGTTTTGCATCGCCTGTGCAAGCATTTCTTCCATGGGGAACTGAGGTTTGTCCTTATAAAGAAGTGGGGTACAGCATAGGGTTTATAATAGTAAAGGCACCCCCCGCCCACCTGAATCCCTTCGGTATTACTCAGAGGATGTTGGATATGTAGAGGAAGAGTTAGGGACTAGTTAATCGGTCTGGATGTGCATAAATCCATGGGTCCTGATGGGGTGCACCTGAGAGTGCTAAGGGAAACAGTGGAAGTCATTGCTAGGCTACTCTCCGTCATCTTTGGTAAGGTGTGAGGAATAGGAAAGGTGCCTGGGGACTGGAGGGTAGCAAATGTCACCCAATGTCTTCAGAGCAGGCAAGAAGAAGGACCCGGGTAACTATAGACTGTTCAGCCTTCAGGGATTGGAGTGCACTGTCAGCAAGTTTGCTGAGGAGACAAAGCTGGGAGGAGTGGCTGACACACCAGCGGGCTGAGCTGTCATTCAGCAGGACCTAGACAGGCTAGAGAGTTGGGCAGGGAGGAATTTAATGGAATAAAACAACGGCAGTGTAGAGTCTGGCGTCTGAGCAAGAACAACTGCAGGGACCAGGACAGGTTGGGGACTGACCTGTTGGAGTGCAGCGTAGGAGAAAGGGACCTGGGAGATCCTTGTGGATAGCAGGATGACCATGAGCCAGCAATGTGCTCTTGTGGCCAAGAAGGCAAATGGTATTCTGGGGTGGATTAGAAGAGGGATGATGAGTAGATTGACAGAGGTTCTGCTTCCTCTCTACTCTGCCCTGGTGAGACCACATCTGGAATAGTGTGTCCAGTTCTTGGTCCCTTGATTCAAGGAGGACACAGAACTTGTTGAGAGAGTCCAATGCAGATGGACACAAACATGTTTAAGGGAGCATCTCTCTCATGAGGAAAGGCTGAGGGAGCTGGGTCTCTTTAGCTTGGTAAAAAGGAGACTGAGGGGTGACCTCCTTAATGTTTATAAATATGTAAAGGATGAGTAATCAGGAGGACAGAGTCAGGCTCTTCTCGGTGTCATCCAATGATAGTACAAGCAGAAATGGGTGTAAGCTGGAATATAGGAGGTTTCATGTGACTATGAGAAGAAAGTTCGTCACAGGGTAACAAAGCACTGGACGGGCTGCCCAGGGAGGTGGTGGATTCTCCTTTGGAGATATTTAAAACCCTCCTGGACATGTTCCTGTGCAACTTGATCTAGGTGATGCTGCTGTGGTATGAGGATTGGACTAGATGATCTTTTGAGGTCCCTTCCAGTCTCTAACATTCCATGATTCTGTGATTTCTGTGATCCTTCCCAAGGATCTTATTACTATTCTGTCTAGTCTTCATTCTCCCCAGTTATTTTGGCAACCGTGTAGTCTGCCTCTGCTGCCAAGTTTGGAGCCTTTAATAAATAGCAAATTAATTGTGTGACCTGCATGTAAGAAAAACCTATGGGACAGAAAGGTTCTGCATTGCTTTTCACTGCGTGACTCACTCTTACACTCACTCCTACAATAAGAGGAAGATTAGTGTTGTTAGCTAGGATTATGGCAGGTTTTCTTCAATGCTAGCTATTCCTGACTGTGGGTTGTCAGGGAAAGCGGGCAGATTGCACACCCCAGGCCTGTTTTTGACACTGACAGAGGTTGGAGTTGGCTTCTAGTGAAGTTGTTTGGTACCAGCATCCATAGTTCATCATTCTTAACGCTGAATGAAGTTTGTCTGCGAAGTTGGAGTGGTAAAATATTCTGTGTCATCTTGTATTGTGCAGCATCAATGTACAATAGGGCATATTGAAATAAAATTGGAGCTTCGTGCCTTACCTTTCTATGGCTTCATTAGGGTTAAGGTATGTTATTCACCCCAAAGTAAATACAACTGAAATGTTCTATTCTTCAATTCATGAGTGTATCGTGTGTGTCTGCGCTTTCATCCTGGTAAACCTTATAAAGCCTAAAGGCTTTTATTTGGAATTAATTGATACTTGTCAGTAAAGGGTGGCTATGGAATTGAAGCAGCCACTGATATGCTAATAATGGCCTCAGCTATTGTCTGTGATGTTCATTCCTCACAGAGCTGGAGTTTTTTGATTCTCATTCTTACCTAAAGAAGTGCTAATGAGAACATTGCGGCATAACAAGCTACAGGATGAAGTTTAGGTTGGACATCAGAAAAAAAATATCTGAAAGGGTTGTCAAGCCCTGGCCCAGGCTGCCAAGGGCAGTAGTAGAGTTCTAATCCCTGGAGGAATTAAAAAGCTACGGAGATATGTGAGGGACTTGGGTTAGAGGTGACCTGGCAGGACGCTTATGATGATCGAGTCCAACCGTTAAGGTCTCTTTCAACCAAACCGATTTTATGATTCTAAGTTCTATAACTTTTCACTGCCTGCTTTATTAAAATGTGGAGGGTTTTATAGGTTTGTTTTACAACTCCAAGTGATTGAAATGTTTTTCCATTTGTAAACAGCAGAGTCTGCAAGAAGGATGACAACAGCACATTGCAATGGAAACAGATCAGTATTTGGCCATTTGCACTGTTGAACTGGGAAAACATTTCGTTCTTTACTTGGTTGATGTAAAGAAGTGTAAAGGTTTTGCCATGCAAAGTTCTCATTTTACATCAATATACACATTGCCTTTCAGACTAGTTTGACATCATGCATGGTTTCTCCAAAGTGTTCCTAGACCCACAGGTCATAATATCTGTGCCAGTCTATTTGTTAAAAGGGTCAAGTGGTGAGGCCTTGTGACTCAAGGAGATCCAGCTTCTCCGTGATAGGCAATTTTCTTAAAATGCCTGAGGACTCAGCATCCAATGTATTTTCTTAGTTGCCAAGTCTTCCCATCTTAGTGCCACAGTACAAACTATGCTAAAGAGTATGACAAAGGAAGTGTCTTAAGCTTACAGTTCTATCACTTGGGTGACAAACTTCTCGGTGCATCCTGAGCTGCCTTTAGATGCTGCATCTTAACTCTAAATTTGGAACTTACTGTGATTAGGTGTCAACAGCAAATAATCCTTTTTTAACCTTTATGCTAATTAAATCTCAAAGTGATTTAATTCTGATGGGTTTTAAACTTCTAAGTCTGAATCAAATTAACCAGTTCCATTTTTTCCTTGCTAAGATGATACACAGTTGTCTTCGGTGTCTTATGTTCTGAAGAGGTAGGGCTTCTGTATTTCCCCAGAGTTCTCAGCCCAAACTTACTGTAACAGAAATGCTGTTTGGATTTGATTTCAAAGGCAAGCAGTGAATGGAAAAAGCCATGCGGTTATGTAGCAGTGGGCTTGGCACGTTGGGTTAATGGTTGGACTCAGTCTCAAAGGCTTTTTCTTACTTAAATTTCTATACTTTGATAAGTAAAAATCATTCATAAAGTATACAAGTACACAAAAATGTCAAGTATATGACTTGAAATTCTTATGCGTTCTCAAAATTTGTATTACAAACCAGCTGTACCTTCCCCTCGCTAACACTGTCCCTTGCATCACAGCTCAAATTAGGTCTCTTATCAGCCTGCAGCATGGACTACAGCTGTATCTCCATTATCCTGCCAGGAGAGGAGCCCACACAAATATGGGGGGACAGGGCAGTACTTCCATTTGTTATAAAGTGTATGACAAGATGAAATGAAATTGTGTTAGTGATGAAATAGGGTCCTTTCAAAATCTTATGCCAGGAGAGCAAGCGAGTGTTTCTTAGCTCTGGAGAAGTAGGACTAGTAACAACTGTCAATTGAGTGGATTAAGGAGAATAATGAGTGTCTCTCTTCTTGTATTGTTCTGCCATCTTGCCTCTCCAACTTCTTGCAGACCCTCATTCTGGATGCCTATTATATATTTCATTGATAGAAGACTGTATGAACTTGTTCTCAAGGTAAACACGCTTCTGTTTTAAAGAGTGGTGAAATTGTTCCAAGATACAAGTAAATGATCAAAATATGCTATCAGCTTCAGGAGTAATTTTGGGGGGATCAATTTTGTCTGTGGTTAGCTACAGTACATTTAAAACCAGACAAATGGGGCAATGGAAAATAGAGGAATAACCTACTGTAGTCTGTCCTGGCCAGATGACACAACAGCTCTTCTGCTCTAAATCCTTGTACAAGTTTAAATGAAAATGGAGATTTCAATTTTAAACATGCAACTTCAAAGTAAACAAGGCAGAAGCAGAGTATTAAATCTAAGTATTCAGTGCTGTTTGATGATGTTATTATTCTTCTAAATTTAAATGCGCAGTGGTGCTTTTTGGAAAGCATTTGCACAGATGTGCTCCTTTTATTTGCATAATAATGATTTACAAGGGGCAGTGGGTGCAAGCTGGAACATTGGTGGTTCCATATCAATATCAGAAGGAACCTCTTCACAGTGAGGGTAATGGAGCATTGGAACAGGCTGCCCAGGGGGGTTGCGAAGTCTCCTTCTCTGGAGACATTCAAGATCCGCCTGGATCTGTTCCTGTGTGACTTGGTCTAGGTGATCCTGCTGTGGCAGGGGGATTGGACTAGATGATCTTTCGAGGTCCCTTCCGATCCCTAATGATTCTGTGATACCAGGTTTGATTTTCTCTTTTGGGGCTCCAGTGCAGTAGTGTTACCTCACTGAGACTACTACAGATTCCTTACAGCTCATTTCATCCTCTTTGGTAACATCTGACAAGAGGAAGAAGAACCTTACCTTTCCAACCTACAAAATACCCACATTTCCTTATGAGAATATTGAAATTCTATGGGGCATATTTTAATGACTTCAGCCACACGTACACAAGGTAGGCATAAGCAAACTGTTAACTCATTCAGTGTTTATATGCGGGAAGTTTTGGTATTTATTGTGTAGCGATGACTTAGGACCATTTCACGGAGATTTCTAGACCCTGAGATTTAATAGTCTTTCTGACTTGTCTCTCTGATGGGATGAAGTTGCTCATAAATTTACTGAAAATAGAATTTTCTAATCATCCTTAGGAAAATTAGAAATATATGGTAGATTAACAAACCAGTCATTCATCTCTTGGGTTAAACATACTAAGGTGATCTTAACAAGCTGTGTCGTCTTTTAACACGTGCAAAGGACCAAATTATCTGCTGGAAGACTGACATTATGTAAATGTAACATTTGCTAGACCTCTAAACCCTGTGATTAAATTACTGTCTACATTATTCTGCAATATCAATGTCGCTACAGAAAGAAAAGCCGTAAAAGAAATGACTGCAACATCTTTGGGGTTTGCAGCATTTCCATAATGAGCGTTTGAAATGAACAGCATGTATATATAACTCCAAACCTTAATGAAATAAGAAAGAAGTGGAGGGTGTGACATGACGAGACCTCACCTTACAAAGAGGCAAATTTATGTGTGGGTTTTGGCAGGACTTTGTTAACAGTAGAAGCAGGACTCGGTGAAGAGGGAAATTTTATCCAGAGATCAAGACTTCTCACTGGAGAGATGCTTCCCGTACCGTTCTCTCTGGATGGGGAGTTAGTGGCAGGTAATCTGCTTTCACTTAAGACTTCAAGTCACCTTTTTAAAAATAAAATGGAAGAGCGTGCTGAGACTCTCATCTTGCAAGTAATTATGTCCCTGAAAGGCTGCGTGTAAATTGTTCCCTGCAAATAGATACCTCCTCATGCAGAATAACTGATCAGTTCCCTTGTACTGTATCATTAACTCATGTAAATTATCTTGCTTGTATTTCACTCATTCAAAAAATTAAAATCTAGCAGAACAAATGTGCTTCAGCAAATGGAGGAACTGAATGTTTTATTAATTGGCTACTTAGGAGTCTAACAACAACAGAGACAGGCAGCACTTGGAATAGAGCCTTGTACTCCACCTGCAAGGTGAAATAACTGTCCTGATAGACCCTAGCACTAGAGACCATGGTGATGGGGAGTTAATGTTCCCTGGAAAATCCATAAAGGCCAGATTTTTTGCTCCTCTAGTGCTCCATGAAGCCCCAGGTGTAAATTAGCACAGATGGAAAGGAGCAGAACTGAGATGCTCAGATAAACCACTGGGAAGTTAAAGATTCCTGTAAAACTCAACTCTATCTCATTGTTGAAGCTTTTAGTCTTTGAATCATAGAAGCATTCAGGTTAGAAAATACTCTTGAGATCATCAAGTCCAACCAGGTTGGAATCCTTTATTTCTCGTGCATGTTGATGCCTCTTTCTTGGAGGTAGGAGAGAAAGGCAGCTCTGGTATCGTGGAGATGGAGTCCTCCTGGTCCCTCTCCTATTCACCAGCTGGTACATGTATAATAACAAACAAAAAGAGAACAGTATCTGTTCAGTTAAATGAGGTAAGATGTTACACAACTGTTTTTAGAGTGGTTAGTTTGAGCTAACCACTTTTCATCATCCAGATTAGACTTTGTCCCCAAGAATGTGTTTATTTTTGTGGAGTATTTATTCACAAGTCTGTATTAGAAAAGACAAGATGGTCACTGGTTTTTCTCAGCACATGGAATTGCAGGGTCCTTTTCTTTGCATGGATCTTGCTGACTTTTACCTCAAGGTTTGTTGTTATCCTAAGGTGACCTGGTCCAGAGCTCCACCATCTCCAGTGATAGTTTAAAATCAGGAAGACCTGGTTTCATACATGGAAATCTCTCATTTGCTCAGTAGCTCAGTGGGACTTCTTGATTCATTTTATAAATGTTTATGGTAGTAACTTGTAATGACCAGAAACATTTTTCATAGAATCATTCAGGTTGGAAAAGACCCTTGAGGTCACTCGATCTCTCAATTTTACTTGCAGTACATATGTTACCTTTTCTGAGACAGCAGCAAAGTTTCCTCTCGGACAGTGATGTTTCCATAGGTGCCTTATTCACTTGCTTGCCTCATCTGCCACGTCCTATAACATGTGTTAGACATACCTAACTTATTCAAATGCTGGGGAAATCCAGTTTCAGATGAAGCAAATCTCTCTCAATCCTAAAACAGTTCTCTCTCTCTCAATCCTAAGGCAGTTCATGAAATCTCATCTCTTTTCCCTAACACCTCCTCCTCCATGTGATCACGTTCAGAGAGTGCAAGAATGAGAAGGGGGTTAATTCAGGTGATTTTATAGTGATGTTGCCTGTTTCACCACACTGCTACCTGGCAAATAAATGGGATGTGATGGTTTTATTTCTTTTTTGCTAGAAAAAGCTGGGTTTTGATGAAAAGCCTGCAAGTAGTCCTACTGGTTTCCCTTCATTCAAGTCCTTCCCGTTGTGCAGAAAGAAAAGTTGAAAAACACTGAAGTGGGAATAATACAAATGAAAATCAGTAATAAAAAGAAGAAACATTTTAAACTGATTTCCCTCTCTCTGAACTATTTACAGGTTCAACAGAAGTAGGCTTCTTAGGGAAATTTTGTTATTTAGGGCTTGTCCTCATTGCCCCTGGTTTGCCATGGTCCCCACACAACTGAGAGAAGACACTGCAGTGTGACTTACTGGGTGGTAGATTTTCCTCTTCTAAAGTGGCAATAGGATTTTGTGTGCAACTGAGCCAAAGTTTTCTCCAGGATTCGCTTTGTGTTCTGTCTGAAAAGTAAATATTTCTAGTTTTCCTTTCTCCTTTCCCTGTTCATGTTTGGTAGATGCCCCATTAGTACCTCTGAAAATAGCCCCTGCTCTAGGTGGTTCTGAATTTGTTGCTGGAAATATGAGGGAAGTTAGTAAGAGTAAGGAATTGGTGCTATGTGCACTCCCTGTTTTTCCAGTTGGTTCCAATTTTGGAGGAAATGGGCAGCAGAGCAAAATAAGAGAGTTAAAATGCTTTAAGGATGAGAACTGGTCCTATATTTGATTACCTCAAATGTCTGTTGCTATTAGTTATATCATAATCCCCAGTAACTGAGAAGTTCACTCATTTCTGGCATAGCCTTTTCTAATTTTTCAATATCATGCTGTTGAGCTTAAATTACCACAAGTTTACACTTATGTAACTATAAACCGAACTTTATCATTAATTTTTCAGCATTAAAAAGAAAAAGTAGGCTAAACTTCAGCTGTAGATGAAGAATTTAAAATAATTTCCCAAAGCCCTTCATAAATGTGACATTGATTCATTGATATACAGACCATTAGCAGTTAGTCTCCTCTGTTCATCTATCATTTCAATTATCTCTAGACTTCCCCAGGGTCTTTGACAAATGGGAGACAATTTGCATTTTGCACATTAATGACCTTGGGTGAATTTGTAATTTTATTCTTCCCCCCCCATCTTATAATCATACTATAGCATTCCAGGGGAAACCCCCACAAAGCTACACTGGGACAGTTCTTCGTCAGAAGTGTGTGGCTGCTGAAGTAGTGGAAAATAAGAAAGAGAAAACCCCATGTTTAAAAGTAGTTTGCACTTTGTGAAGGACTTTTACCTGAGGATGTAGAAGTTTATAGTGAGTTAAGTGTGTGGCCTGTTTTAGAGGGCAGTGTTACCTCTTTGGGTCAGAGGCTGAGGGGACAGTAAAGAGCACAATCCAAATCTTGGCCTCACAAGAATTGTTGTTCTTATAGAATTATAGCATCGCTGAGTTTGGAAGAGATCTCCAAGATCATCAAGTCCAGCTGTCAACCCAATGGTTCTCCTTAAGCAAGGGATTTCTTCCGAGAAAAGCTGTACCTTAGTTCCTCTGCCACTCTGTAAAAGGCATTCCAGGAAATGATCCTTTAGAAAGGAAAAAGGTAGAAGGAGCCATGATTTAATTTTCCTGTTTCAGAGGTCTATGGCATTGTTGGATGTCTGAGCATCCATGATGGGGGCGCAGCGTACCTCATGGCTCTAACACCGTCAGTTGTCTGCTACCTGGGGTGGGGATCATTCAACCATAAGAAGGGAAGTAGGGATGGTCATCATGGAGAGTATTTCTTGGAACACTTTTCTTCAGAAATCATAGAATCACTTAGTAAGTCCAACTGTTAACCCAACACTGCCAAGTCACCGCAAACCACGGCCCTCAGCACCACATTTCCATGGCTTTTAAACCCTTCCAGAAATGGGGGCTCCACCACTGTCCTAGGCAGCCTCTTCTAGGATTTGACAGTTTTAGTGTTACTTGTGTTGGTCACTCTTCTTCCCTTTCAAAAAACATGGAAATATTCCTGTGTTACCAGTTCTCACTATTAATGCTCATCATGTGGGTACCCTGGAGAAAAGGTAAAATTATTTAGTCAGATTAAGATTTCTAAGCTTCTGGATGGGCCAATAAAGTGGTTGCAGTGAGAGCATCTCATGTGATGATGATTGCTCCCTTCTCTAGGAATGTTCTCCAGTTGTTAAAAATTCTCGGTTGCCATCAGTAACAGCAGTATGGGATCTCCAATACCAGCGTCTCTGCCTTTTCCTTTGAACATGAAATCACTGCAGTCACTCAGACATTAGGTGGTAACTGTTGGCAACAGCTCTGATGTTAGGAATGACGTATGTTTCTGGCTGGATTTTTGGAACCATCCATAACATTATCCTACATCTACTTTGCTCATATATCACACTTTCCTTTTGTGCGTCAGGATGAATTTGGCTGTCCCTTCCATGCAAAAAAGTAATTAGCCAGGGTTGAATGTGAGGAATTTATTTTTTGATTGGAACCGAAGGGTGAAATTCCAAATGGGGAAACGTGAGCTGTGAACTGGCATCAACCTACAGCCCTGGCTCCACTGCTCCCCTGTCTAGATGCTCATGCTTAGAGCTGACTTGTGCATACAGCAAGAAAGGTTGTGGTTTTCAATAGCGCTCAGTCCAGTCTGGGGGACGTTTGAGCTGGGCTATTCAGCCTTGGATTCTTCCAGTGTGCATTGTGCAGCTGTTTTTCTACATGCTGAAGAGCTGGCAGTGATTAGTGTGAAGTTAAATTGAATGTTCTGAGGGTTCTGTTAGAGTGAGCTAAAGATCAAGGTAAACATTTATTGACTTATTTCCTCAATCTTTTGCAAACACAACTCACACTCCAAACAATACCTGTGTCTGTGGAATACACTCATCTTTCCTTAAGTTCTGCGTGCTGCAGACATGTGCCCTGTGGATATGTGTTTTATTTCTATACAACCTCTGTAACTGTGTTGGATTTTTGTACCTCAATAGCATTTGCCCTCTCATGTCTGTTTTGAATGTGTTGAACATGTAGGATAGATCTTAAGAGCTCTGCATTTATTCTAATGCCTGTTCTTTTTAAGAGTGTTGAATTTGATCCTTTGACCTTCCCGCTGCTCAAAAACCCCAGCTGGGTTATCCCAAACTCAACTATTTAGTAGGAGTTTGGTGTTATTTAAGACTTTACAATAGTATGCCCTCTGTTAATAATGAGGAACGTTCTAAAAAGGCTGTTGTTTGCAGGGAGAGGGGAGAATGTGTGTTTTAAAGTGTAAAATGATTTGAAAAGACCAAGTAATGGAGTAACTTTGAAGTTATTTACACCACCTCGATGACGTCTTGCTGAAAGCACAGATGCCAATTTCTTTTTGGTTATAACCTCTGAAAAGCATAGCCTCTGGCTCTCCCTCAAAACCAGATGCTTGACATAGAGATAGATTTAAAAGGCAAATGCAGTTTGTGCTGGAAACCAGAGTGTAAAGTTTGGATTATATAGAAGTGGTTCTTTCTGGCTCTGGCATGAATCAGTTTTAGCAGTGCAGGTTTAACAATTTCAACCCTCTAATTTCTGCCTGCGATCACCTTTGACATTTGACAGTTGGAAAAACCTTGACATCACATATTTTTCTAACCGGAACTCCCAGGCTGTAAAACTCAGTCTGCTAATGACAGCGGCTGCACGTGGTGAACACATGTGCTTGCAGAAGCTGTGAAGGTCCCAGGTTCAAATGCTGGTGTCAGGCTGAAGTAACTTTCTGCCAAACTGTTCTTTCTGCAGAGTGTCTGACTTACACAATCACGCGCAGCCTGATTTATTTGTTTTAAAAGAGACCTCTGTGGTGTTCTGCTAGAAAAGCCCCAAGAAATCCCAGCTGTTCTCTGCTACTCGCTCTTATTTAACTGTAAAAGAAAACCTTATTTCTTCAGTCATAGAATCATGAATTACAGAATCATTAAAATCGGAAGAGACCTACAGGATCACCCAGTCCAGCTGCTAATGTGATCTCAGCACATCCACTAAATTATCTTTCCCAGGATCACACCTATTCATTTTTTGAGTGCAGCTAGGGATGGTAACTTCACCACCCTTTCAGTGAAGAAATTTTCCCTGATATCCAATCTAAACCTCCCATGGCACAACTTGGGGCCATTCCCTCTTGTTCTGTTGCTAGTGACGTGGGAGAAAAGGCCATCCCATAGCCAAGTTTAAGTGTCCTGCTTGAATTTCTGTGGGAATCTCCTTCCACAGCTTCTGTTAGCTCACATCACGGACAGACCTTTCTGAAATACTGAGCTGCTGTTTAGCACTAAATGAAAGAGCTGCCTCTCCAGAGCACCCACCGGTCCCTTTCATGCAGCTGCTCTTGGTGCATGTGGGCTGTTGCTGCTGCTCCTCAGCAAACCTGCCCTGCAGCCACAATAAACTGGAGCTAACAAGCACCCATTGGTGTCAGGTAGGTCAGAAGACAAATTAGGCCGTGAAGTCCCTGGGAATAATGGCATCCTTTGGGTTTCCTTACAGATCAAACTGATTAAGACTAATTTTTTTTCATGAGTTCCTTTGCCCTTGACACACAACATCAGTTAGGAGAAGATACAGAAGTTCAGCCAAGTGGTTGCAGCATGTCTCCACGTAAACCAAATACCGAGCCCTCATTTACATCTCTTGGAAATGAGTGACCTGGCTGTAGGATTGTGTTTCAGCAGGGAACGATTGGAGGAAAGTAATTTTCTGTGGTAGAAAGTGAGATGACTTTACAGCTATAGCTAGCACAGGCTTTTTGGCAGGGCAGTGAGTAGTTCTGCTTGTGGAAGTGTTAGGAAGATCTAGAAATGGAAAGTAAAAGACGAAAGACAGTATTCGGGAGAACATAGGAAGAAAGGAATATTTAACCCATTAAAGACAGTGGTAGAGGGGTGCTGGCCATTGCTGCTTAATCCAATCCCAGCCTATACGTGATGGGAAGAGTCTATTCTGCTGACATTGAGGGTCAAGGACGACTGTTAAGAAAAATTCAAAAAGAAAATAGCAGATTCCATTTAAATCTCAATAATGAATTCCAATTCTAAAGCAAAAGCTGGGCACACATTAGCCTTTCTCCACAGAGAAATCCAGTACATTTATTTCAGTTTGTAATGGTTTTGGAGGAAATAAAGGAAAGAAAAAAAGGTTTTCATTATTCATGTAAAAAAAAATGAATTAATGTGGCCACATGGTTAGTCCTGGGGTTAATTATATTATGAAATAGAATAGTTAATAAGGAACTGGCTAATTACAATAGGAGTGCCCTGAAATTTAAACTGTTTAATTGATTAGTTTGCTCAGACCATCCTGTTGTAATAGCCAGCCTATTTGCACGTTAAGCAGCAATGCCTGGACTTGCAGCTTGAGTGGTAAGGTGAGGTGGTCTGATGAGGTCTGTGCTTGTGGGGTTTCTCCTGCAGCAGCATCGCTCTGCACCTACACCTCTGGCTATGCTGCTGTCATGGCAGCACAGTGGGTTTTGCACCAGGTGAGAGCATGCCTCCCTGTGAGTGGAAATGTGAAAACGTACCATGGAGTGCTTCAAGTGTCCCTTGCAAGAGCACTCCTGGATTCGAGGCATTTATTTTAGAGCCTTAGAGAAAAGGACTCATAGACTTAGATTGATCAGTTCTTCTTCTGAGTACAGAATAAAGACAAAGAAATAGAAAAACAAAGCTGGAGTAAACACTTCTTTCTGCCTTGTAATAGCACTTTTCTTTGTCGTCCTTTCCACAACTGGAGCCTAAAACTGTGATTGATTTTTTTTTCTTTATGTGAATGGTTGAAAACCAATTTCTAGATAAGCCCCTCTTGCAGCTACCAGTTCCCCATTCCTGGGTCCTGCTGGCCTGAGCTAACCCTGCTCTGACTCCTGCTGTGCATAGACCTTCAAGTAATAGCACAACAGAGCTTTTAAACATCATACATTGCCCATGGGTGCCACTGCTGCATCCGACCCATCATTACAGGTTTCACCTGGAGCAAAGGTATTTATTTCCGCTTGAAATTGTTCACCTTTTGTCTTGGTGAGTCTGAAAGGCATCAGCAACCTGCAGCTATATCTTTATCTCTGCTTTTGTTATTTATGTGTTGGATTATTGCAGTGATCTCCATCGGACAGGACACCTTTAAATCTCTTACAAATACAGTTTGAGCAGAATGCATGAGCTGCTGCCCTTGTTTCCTTGCTGCTCTTTTTTGATGCCTGGGCTGTACAGCTCTAAGCTTGTGCTTAGTTCTGAAGATGCTGGCATTAGCAATCCCATGGGTACCTGGAGGTTACTTAGGCTTACGTATACTGGCTGCCACGCTCTAGCTCTCTTGGCCTGAGAGCCTCCGTAATTTTGTGTAGCCTTAATTTTTATGTATTTTTTAATATAGAAACAACTAGTTCTTATGCAGATTTATAAAACTTACCGTGTTTAATTTGGGCTCCTCACTCCCAGAAGGACATTAGGGGGCTGGAGTGTGTCCAGAGAAGGACAACGAAGCTATGGTAAGTCTGGAGCACAAGCACTTTGAGGAGCAGCTGAGGAAACTGGGAGGTTTTGCCTGGAGAAAAGGAAGCTCAAAGGAGACCTTCTCATTCTCAACAACTCCCTGACAAGAGGTTGGAGTGAGGTGGGAGTCATTCTCTTCTTCCAAGGAACAAGTAATAGAATGACAGGAGATGGCCTCTATTTGTGCTAGGGAATATTTAGGTTGGAGATGAGGAACAATTTCTTCTCCAAAAGGGTTGTAAAGCCCTAGAACAGGCTGCCCAGGTCAGTGGTAGAGTCCCCATCCCTGGGGGGATTGAAAAGCCACGGAGATGTGGTGCTGAGGGATGTGGATTAGTGGTGCCCTGGCAGTGCTGGGGTAATGGTTGGACTTGATGGTCTTTTTGAACCGAAATGCTTCTGTGACTGTCAATGCTAAGCTTTTAGGAAAGACCTAGAGTAGCTGTTTTTAATATATCTTTTGTTTTTTCATCTCAATTCCAATGACCTGATGTGTAGGAGATCAAGCTGTAGGGAAGGCAGAAGTTCTTTTGTGCAATGCGGACACCAACAGAGGGAAGTTGGACATAGTGTTGGGAGTAATGGCAAATACTGGGAAAGCACTGCCTTAGTTCGTAGCCATGTGGCTGATACCTTTTACTGGTTTTCTTACCCAGGAAAGCAGAAGGCAGCAAGTCACAAGCCCATTTTGGTTTCAAGGTTGACTTGGCTGGAGTCAATTGCCTGCCTTGTGCATGCAGCTCATGCTTGGGATTTAGCACTCAAAGCATAAAAGGAATCCGTCGCTAAGAGTCATGAGGTCTTGCTAATAACCACTGCTTTGGAAATGGTCTTTAAAGAATATTTACCTGCCTGCAAAATATATGTAATGGCTTGGATTGCAAATCAAACCTGGGAAGTTCAAAGCTGTGTCGCGTTTGTATGTGCATAACCAGCACTTGTTGGTGCTGGACGCTAGAAATGCCACAAAGAGAATGTGTTTTTAGGGCAAAAAGCACTTTTAGACAAAAACAAGGGCTTTTAAGGATGCCATTGCAGAGTCCTGAATTGTTTCTAAAAAGGCTCCATTTTGTGGCATAAAAAGCCACAGAAAAAAGAAACCCATCTCAGCAGGGCTCTGATGGAAGGGAAGTTGCAGTCGAGCAAGCGCTGCTTTCTTTTATGTTTTGCTCAGAACCAGCATAGCAGGCAAAGGCAAACACTTCTCTAATTTGATAAAATATCTTTAATTGCAGCCTTAGTACTTGAGGTTTGTGCTGGCTGCATAAGCTCTGTTTGTAATCATAGCTCCAGCCATGCTCCACAATCAGCTCCAATCATCGACAATTAGCAGCCGTTACTCTGTTGTTCCTTAATTCAGATGCTCCGGGATGTTTAGTTGCATTATTCATACCTTGTCTGGGAAAATGCATTTTAAGAATGACTACTATTATGCTCTGATATTTTTGATTTTTTTTCCCTGCCTCTCATGTTAGTTGTTGTAATTGGTGTAGAAGGAAAACTTCGTACATTATCTGTGTCCTGTGTTTCATATTTGGAAGATAGAGATTTTTAAAGAGAGATTAAAACTAAAAAAGGAAAAAAAAAAAGCTGGGTTGGTGGGTTTTTTTTTCACATAACAGTTTGGTTTTGGAAGTCATTGTTGTAAAATTATGATCTTAAAGGAATTTTCCAACTCAAAGCATTCCATGATTCTGTAAAATGACATTGATGCTCAGGACATTAGGAAGGAGAAGAAGCAAAAAGTCAGCCTCTGTGTATATGCTATAACCAGTGACAGAGACTTTTAAGTGCCAATTTACAGAGCAGAGTCTTAGAGTCTGGTCTCTCTTCACCCATTTAAACTTTTAGCCTGGTTTTTCCTCTACAGAATTTTATTCTGACTTCAGAGGAGTTATTCTTAATGTGAGCAAATGCAAGTGATTCATGAATTTGGTTGCTTCTTAACCTTCTAATCCCTGAAAAAGGCCTTTAATAAGGCTGGGGAAGAATTATTCAATAGGGCATGGAATGGTAGGATGAGGGGTCATGGTTTTAATCTGGGAAAGGGTAGACTTAGGCTGGACATCAGGGAAAAGTTCTTTAATAGGAGGGTGATGGATCACTGGAACAGGTTGCCTGGAGAAGTACTTGCGGCCTCATCCCTGGAGATGCTCAAGGTCAGGCTTGATGGGGCTCTGGGCAATCTGTTCTAGTTAGAGATGTCCTGCTTGTTGTAAGGGGGTTGGACTACATGACCTTGGGACGTCCCTTCCAACTCTGTGATTCTCTGGAGGATGATTCTGGTTAGGAAACTTTAATACTAGTGAAGTATGTTTAACAAGAGACTTTGGTTGGTTTTGGTTTTGCATCGAAGTTTCACGAAATGGCATTTTTTTTAGTGCTCTGGTAACAGGAAAAATAAAACAACCCCCTGGTAGAAACCCTGATCCCCGGGGAATGTGGGCCATGCAAATGCTCATTACGTGACTGATGTTTACTGCCTGTATGAGTGTGACGCGGGGCTGAGGAGCAATGACTGCGGTGGTCATTTATTTGATAAAAAAAAGAGGAGGTGATAACTTGTGAAGCACAAGTCCTAGAGCTGCCAGTAGAGACAGCAGCAGTGATAGGTGTCTTCTGGGAATTCATGCACCAAGAGTCAGTGCCAAACTCTCAGCCAAGTTTGCTCCACTAATCAGATGCTTGTTAATAACAGCTCAGATTTACGATACTTCATAACAGCACAAGAAGAAATATTCATCCTGTTATTGACTTTGTGGAGGAAGAAAACCTAATAAAGCATTAAGAGTACTTAATCAATACATGTGTAGGACTGTGCTTGACTATCAGAATGAGCAGCTTTGTTTTCTATTCAGGCAGATAATTTATGGTTGGCGCTGGGAGTGATGGATGTAATTTATGTTTTACAGGCAGTCACTGCTCAAAGACAACTGTTACAGAGCTCTCACATGAAATGAAGAAAAAGACAAATGCAGTCTCTGGGGTGTGAGCCTGTGACAGCCTGTCCACTCACTGCATTTTATTTACGTGTACTGTTGTGGTAATGTATGTGGTATGATGTATGTGCCCGTGCATTTGCGTGGGCCACCGTGTATCGTAGCAATGACTGCCCTTTAAAGTTCAAATCAACTTTCTCAGGTTTCAGGATGTATTTTTTTTTTCAGACATATGGTTTTGGTTGCAGACCATCTGGGCCAGAATTTTAAAAAACAGTGTCTGAAAGCAGGAGTTGAAGAGCTACCTATTCCCTGGATCTTTATCTCTAAAAAACCCAACATATTATTTAGATCTATGAATGAGGAGTTGTCCACCTTGCATTATTATTTGCTGACACTAGTCTGTAACCACTTCCCTATAACAGCAGACTATAATGCTGTTTCATGTCTTCCAATCCTTAATGATTGTATGATTCATATCCCAGAATCTTTCAGATTGGAAAAGACCCTTGATATTATCAGCATATGGGTATGGGGCCCTCACATATGGTAAGGTACATACACAGGTGCATTTCAGTTCCATGCTATAAATATATTTAGTCTTTGATTCTAACCATTATGAGGGCTTTGTACCCAAAGGCATTCAAGCCATGTTTTCTGAGTTAGGCATTTCCATGCCTAAATTGCTGTTAGAGTCTATCTGAGCTGCCGGTGCCTGTTAGAATAATCAAATCTGTTTCTTAGATACAGATATTTCACATGTAGGTTCCTGAAATCAGACCACCTTCATCATAGTCTTTGAGAGAAACTCCCGACTGGGAAGAAGTGTTAGTAGTGAAATGCTGTCTGAGCTCTAAATAAACATGTTCTCGTTACTTTGCAGCATGGTGCGTTAGCCTAACGCTTTTAAATGAATCCAAGTAACCCCCTTTCTCCCTGGCGGTGGCCTTTGTGCTTTCCACGGTAGTGGGCTTTGTTCATGTGGTATTGCAATAATAACGTGAGTGATTTTGCAGATCTCACTGCAGTGATTTATTGGGAGTCCAGCAAGCTCAGACCTGCACCAAGGTCAGCGGCTTTACGTGTCAGAGCCTGGGTTAGCCCCAAAGGCTGGTCACTGAAACGGCAACTTTGCATGCAGTTGCATTACATAAAGTTGCTTGTAAACAGCTGATAAATAACAAACCTTGCAAAACAGCTTTGATGTCCTGGGCTGCAGTTAGGAGAGTCCCGATGTTATCTTAAAAATGGATCTTTACATTAATGCGCATCGCATAAACTTGTCATAAAGAGAGGAGATACTTAAAAATGCTTTCACCTGGGTTAGCTGCAGTGTCCCAGAGATCCGAACATCTCCTTGCCAGCATTGCGTGGTGATTCACTCCATTGGTGTCCCGCTGCAGAACTGCTGCGCTTACTTGCAGGGTGGTTCCTGCTCATTGCAGATACTTTAGCTTTCCTCATGTCCACACAGTTGCGCGGTCAGGACAGGCTTAAAGACACTGAAATCCACTCTGTGTGGAGGACCTGCAAAGCTGCAGCCCTCACCTGTAGCTCAGTGTAGAGGAGACTTCTGCCCTGATGTATTTCTGCTTTTCAGACCAGTTTTTCTTTTTCATTTCTTCATCTGTCGTGGTGTTTGAGAACTGTGTGGTATTTTCAGACAGGGAGTGAGTGGCATTAAGTAAGAGTACAGAAGTAAAGTGTTTGGAATTAGTCCTCCTCCATTTAGCAAGTAGCTCCTAGGCATCTTTAATTGGGCAAAGGCATTCCGTTTCACGAAGAAAAGGCATGTGCTCCCCCATATAGCAAACATTTGATGAGATTTTTAGACAACAGAGCACTTTTTACATAGTGCTGCTCTACAAATACCTTACGTGCAGGGAGTGTGGGACATAGATGTGTGGCTACAGTCCACATTTTGGAGTACTACTGGATTTAAAGCATGCCATGATTTCTTTTCTCCACACACACAGGAGGCAGATCATATATAAAGCTAACACCAAGTTAATCAAGACGAAGGGTTCTTTTCTTTCCCGAACACTTCACATGGCAGGATTGAAAGCTCACATGGAGTATGTCCTATGGATAATGTTTTTGTGTTTCAACATTGGCTCTATAAATAAATGTGAAGCAATGCAGTAGCAAACATCACATTTTATGGGTTTTCTTGAAGTGCCTACAGCATGTCATTACAGATGGATTGATAGGCTTGATAACAGCAAACCTTCGTCAGACCTAACCTGACAGACGTGTTACATGTCAAATTTTCTGTCATTTTTCTTGCTGTTCAAAAGGCAAATACATTTGCCACCTTGAGTGACATTGAATATGGAAAGCAGACAAAAATATTTCATTTGACAGAAGAGTTTTTGTTGCTTTTTTGGGTTTGTGTTTTTACTTTTCCTACGATGGCAAAGCTGTAATTGGATTTTAAAATTCTGACTACTCTGTGTTTTTGGAAGGTAGAACAGCTGATTTCATCTCCTGACCGGTATAGGAACTGTCTTTTTACAAATACAAAGCACACTCTTTATTACTTCACATTCAAATCATTTATTTTTGTGCTTCTTGGACTGAGGCAACATCTGACCTTTATTGCCGAGCTGTGCAAAACACCTTGGCAGGGTACAGGAGGTCTGGTACAGGAGACTGTCCAGTGGAGGATGCAGATGCTTCAGGAGCAAATTTTTTATAACATGAGGGTTAAACCCAGTATCATTTGTACCCAGCGAGTCTTTCCATCACATGAGAGCACTTTGTAATGAGGGCAGCTGTATCAAAAAGCTTTTTTTGGTGTTTTAAAATAAATTATAATTTACGTTTGGTGATCAGCTTTAAACGAGGTCTTTGTTTTAAAGAGACGTGTGGATGAACATTGAAAATTCACAGAGGATTTCTGGTGTAAGAAGCAGCAAAGAAATGGCTGAAAACATTTCATCAAAGGATGAAAACAAGGATTAAGGCCAGAGACAAGGAAATCCTGGACAGAGCATTAAGACAACCCTGACTTGGAAGGAGAAGATGAGGTTATCAGTCATAGGACACTGATTCTGTCTGGGGGGCAGAACTCCAAGGTGGACCACAGCATTTGACAGCGAGTGAGAAAGAAAGAGAAGGATTTCTGATTGCTAATAGAAACGCGCCGCAATCAAAAGGCAAAACTTTCTACACATTAGTATGCAACAGCACTCTGCACTTCCAAAGGTATTATACCCTAGTGAAATCAAGAGGATAATGATTAGCTCCTCGACTAGAAAGGTTTTCTTCCAATATTTGGTTCAAAATGCAGACACTGGTGTTAATAAATTGGGCTGTAGATCACAGACCACATCACTTAGTCGATTTCATTCCAGGAGATCGTGTTGCATTGTAGGCGCTGAACAGCATAGAAGAACAAAGTAGTTGTTCCCGTTGTTTCAGAAAAAAATTTAAGAAGCAAGAGATTTTATTAGTTTTCAATGGTGTAAGTATAAATAGAAGTTGAAGCTGTGGAGCAGGGTTATTATGTGGCTCATTACTGTTTATTACCACAAGGCACATCAAGATATCTTCTAGTTAGAGGGAGTAAATCACTTGGAACATGCCCGGTTTGTCGATCTTCCGCATGATGCTCAGCGCTAGAGTGGCTTCTCTCAATGCTTTGAGGAGTATGTCTGAAATCTGTCGCTTGTCATATGTTCTCTCTGTCTCACTGAAGAGAACAGACGATGTCTTATTTTGGTATGACTTGTTTTTTTCATTTTGGGGTGGAAGGGAGTGTTTTCCCTCTGAAAAGTTTCTGTGTAAACTGTGTTCCCATGAGGTCAAGAAGAGAGCCTTGGTGATTTCGAGTTAGGGATTGGTTTGTTGTGTTGCTCTAAGATAATGTAATGTTTAATTTCATTGTAATTTTTAGATTATTTTTCAGTATCACTGAGCACAACAAAGTTTCATTGTTGAAATGAAATGAACTTAGTCAGTTCATTGAAATGAAAGTGAAATGAACTTAGTGAGTTCATGCCTGTTTAATTGCATTTTAGTCACTATTAGTATTTTGTGAGATACTTTGCTTTTAAGTAGTTTAAAGGTCCCAGAAAGGTTTTTAACCTCTTGTTTTCAGCCAAGACCACAAATGAAGCTAGTAAAGTTAAACTTGAGGTTAAGAAAGAGCTGATAAGCCTTGGTAAATCTTAAACAGCCAAGAAATGCGGTGGGATGGGTCTTGTCTCTCATGAACGTGAAATGCTTTTAATTTGCCTTTCCAATTCTCCATATTGCTTATGACCAGAGACTAATTAGGAGTTTCTTTAAAAGCCACATTTCCCTGTTGGGAATGCAGAGTGCCTATATGAAGTAACTGCCTACGATTTTTACAGTAATGCTGCTGCTGCTTCTTCTGTTGTTTAATCTTCATCCTCCTGCTTCTCTTGCTTGGTATCCCGAACATAATGCATGACCTTTGGCAGTGCCAAGGCCTTGTGAATGTGAGATCTATCACTGGCATCCTCATGCCATGTTTTGAGGTCACAATGTGGCCCCTCAGTCCTGCCTTTCTGATTAGGATCATAGAGGATCATAGGATTTGTCTAGATGTAGATCTGTCAAGGTCCTTTCTGATCCTTAATGATTCTACATCCAGGAATGGTGATTCAACCCCAGGGCAGCCTGTTCCAAGGCCTGATGACCTTTTCCACAACAAAGTTTGTCCTTATCCCCAAGCTAACCTTACCCTGGTACAACTTGAGGCAGTTTCCTCTTGTCCTATCATTTGATACTTGTGAGAAGAGACCAAGTCCCACCTCTCTACAACCTCCTTTCAGGTAGTTGTAGACAGCAATAAGGTCTCCCCCAGGCCTCCTTTTCTTCAGGCAAAACAGACTCAGCTCCTGCTCTACCACTGAGCTGGTTCAAAGCATTCATCAAAACTTGAAAAAAAAGCCTGATGTTCTTAGGGAGTTCATTGCTGTCCCTGCCTACCCCGCACTGATGACATGTGTCTGTGTGACATTAACACTTCAGAAAGAGCAAAGCGAGCGCAGAAGCATTGCGCACGCAGTCAGCACAGCCAATACCTGCTGGGTTTGTTACATTTACTGTCCCACTTGACAAATTTTGTAGTTTGGAAACGATTCTGTACCATCTGTTGTCTCTGGTCCTGTTCTACAATGTGCTCTTACTGGCCTGATGATTTCTATCACGTTTCTATAGAAATTCTTCTGTAGGGTGTAGAAGTCCATGAGTTAAAAAGCAAATGTCTCCACTATCAATCTTTTCTGCCATAGAGCAGCCTATTCACGTATTGATTTATGTGGTTCTTTCATGTTTGTCACAGTGTCACAGTAATGATGAGGCTGGAAAAGACCTTAAAGATCATCCAGTCCAACCTAAAACCAACCAAGTCAATCTAACATCTAGCTCATGCCACTCAGCACTTCATCCAGCCTAATCTTAAACACCTCCAGAAATGGTGACTCAACCACCTCCATCATTTATAATAGGTAAAGTTCTGGTTTTGCATGCACTAACTTGATCAGGTGAATGAGTAAGTAAGGTGTATAGATATTAGTGCATGCATATCTGAAGGAAAGGAGGACCACAACTGGTTTAAAACACCACCATTAGTTTGAAACACCACTGTCTTACAGAATTGTGCCATCTCTTCCATGATACCTAGAAGCAACTGCATACACCAGTGATCCCGGTGGAAATGACAGTATAAACATAGTTCCTGGGTTTGCTGTGCAGAGGTGGAAGTTGACAAGTTAGGGTGGAGGCTGTATCTGGAGCTGGGTGGGTGCTGGTCTCTTCTCACAGGTGATCAGGGATAGAATAAGAGGAAATGGCCTCAGGCAGCACTAGGGAGGTTTCAGCTGGACATTAGGAAACAGTAGTTTTTACTGAAAGAGTGGTCAGACACTGGAACAGGCTGCCCAGGGTGGGGGCTGAGTCACCATCCTTGGACGTGTGGAAAGGTCATTTAGATGTGTTGTTTAGAGATCTGATTTAGTGGTGAACTTGGTAGAGCAGGGTTATTGGTTGGACTTGATCTCAAGGGTCTTTTCCAAATGGAAGGACTCCATGACTTTGCATCTCGTGCAGAAATGGGGAAGGAAAATCCCATTTCTGCACCTCTGGTTGAGTTGGGGGTGCAGCAGGGTGGCTGGGGGTTGCTGCTGCTCTGGTTGCCGTCAGGGTCCATAGCTCTGTGTTTGAGTAACGTTTCCATTTTGACACACCAGGACAGAGCACAGTTGTCCTCAGCCAACCAGGTTACATGGTCAGTGCTCACTTTATTGATGGCTCTGTGCTTTCTTCTGGCAGACGTCAACGAGTGCAGCACTGAGAACGGCGGCTGCCACGACCAGTGCTGCAATACCATCGGCAGCTACCACTGCAAATGTCCAGCTGGCCAGAAACTGGAGGAGGATGGAAAATCATGTGGAGGTAATGTTTTATGTTCTGTGTTCCGCTGCTATTAAGAAATCAGAGAAGATATTGGAAAGGAGAAGGAAATGTTAGCTTTTATCTGTAGCCAGCTGAAGAGAGTATACTCAGAGTTGTCAAGAGTGCACATCTTCTCACGGCTGGATTATGAAGACATAAGTGTAAGAACACTTCAAAGGGTTGGGCTTTCATTTTCCTTTTTAAAAATTTTATTTTAAAATGTTATCGCTTAACCTGGATTTGCTGTGCCATGTTCTGCTTATGGAATTTCCATCTTCGCTTTAAAAAATGTGAAGAAAGAGTGTAGGTTTGATAACATTTTGTCTGTTTCTAAAACAAAATGCTTCTTATCAGGAAATACATGTACTTTTTTGCATTTCAATCACAGCTCCACAGCTAGAGATTAACTGAATAAAAAAGGATTTCAAACCGCATGCTACATAAACCCATTTGTCTCCTTCCTAAGGAAAAGAGAAGTCTAGTTAGTGTATTGTGGGGTAAAATTTGTTCTTACGCAAAAGCTTGACTTTATGTAGAAGCAAAATGTGATACAAGCTTCTGTAAGAGCACGTAATGAATTATGGTTGGACTCCTTGAAGATGCACTGGTAAACAGAGCGGATGTAAACAAGTCCACCTGATCTTTAGACCCATAGTCACTGTATTTTTTTACAGCATCAGATGCTGCAAAGTTAGAGGAGATCAGGTGTGGAAGCCAAGGTGCCCTTGTTGGCAGGCCAGAGCAGCTCTACTTGAACTCTCATCTAACACAGGTAATGACTGTTGGCTGCCATACGATCTTGTGTGCACTGGCTGTGTGCCTGGATTGTTCCCTCGATTGCTTTTCATTGGCACAACAAGAATATAGTTAACAGCTTTTGATTATCTCAGGATGAGAGGTGCTGGGTAGGTTTTCTTGAACTCTATTATAATCTTTTCACAAAAAAACATCTCTCCTGGCTTTTTGTGCTGCATAGCATCTCACAAATTTTCCTTTCTTCAAGGATTTCATTTTAGCATTGTTCTTCACCCCCTTACTTCAGGTTTGTACAAAGCAACTTATTTCTTGGTGGTCATCATATGTTTCATCCCAACTATAATTTATTTGGCTGCACTCCTTCTGTCATGAGGTGATGGTGGTATCAACTTCCACAGCAGCCTGTCATGTGATACCCAGCTCGACAGTGTAGATGCTTATTTTGTGTTGATTGAAGGTTGTCATTATGGTCCTCCATGCTTTAATTTTGACCTTTTCAGAGCTCAAGCCTGAAAGACTATGCATGTCTCTCAGATTCATGCTAATTCACCTCACCCTTCTCTTACTTCTCTTGGGGACTGGCAGGTAACGTTTCCATGAACCAACCAGTGCCTAGGTTTGTGTCCTCCTGCTTTCAAAGGAGCGTAAAAGTTGTCCCAAATTGTAGTCCTAAATTGCTCAGCATGCAAGAGCTAATAATGAGTTAATAAGCTGTTAATAAATGAATGTTCCTTCTGCATTTCTATTCTTGAAATATACTCGAAATATTTTTCACATTTGTTAAACACTTGGAGCTTAAGGCATTTCATTTTTGTACTACACACTATTTAACCAGAAATTAAAAGAGAAATGATTATCGCCCATTTTGAAGCCCCTTTTTGAAACAATCAGACAAAACTGGAAACTCAAGTTGTAGAACAGTCACCTTTGTGGTGATACTAATTATACCTGAACTTCTGTGAGAACAGTAAGGACAACGAGCCTGTGGCCTTAGTGGCTTACCAAAGGGCCAACTTCAGCTGACCTCTAGCCATCAGATCATAGAAGCAGAGACTTGTTTAAGTTGGAAAAGACCTTTAAGATCAAGTCCAACCATCAACGCAACTGTCTCAAGGCTACCGCAAAAATTTGTCCCTAAGCTGCAGATCTCTAACTTTTAAACCCATCCAGGGATGGTGATTCCACCTGGGCAGCCTGTTCCAAGGGCTGATGACCCTTCCCATAAAGAGGTTTGTCCTTGTGTCCAAGCTAACCTTCCCCTGGTGCAACTTGAGGCCATTTCCTCTTGTCCTATCGTTTGATACTTGTGAGAAGAGACCAAACCCCCCTCTCTTCAGCCCCCTTTCAGGTAGTTGTAGGCAGCAATAAGGTCTCCCCCAAACCTCCTTTTCTTCAGACTAACCATCCCCAGCTCCCTCACATGCTCTTCATAAGGCCTTAGTGGTTGTTGCTACATAAAGGGAAAGTGAGATTCCACACAAACTCATTTGTACAGCTGGAGGTGCTGCTCTTCCAAAACGGAACACTTAATCGGGGTTTTATTGATGCTGCTGCATTGCTCAACAGGGTCATGTTGCAGATTGAGAGTAAAACAGCTCCTCATTCAGGTTAGCTGGCATGTTTGGAGGAATAAAGCTGATAGTTGTTCTGAGTAGTTACCTGCTTTGCTTTATAGCATCATTGTGCTTTATGTTACCCTTTAGTCTAAACTCAAGCATTAAACACATGGCTACTATTGTTCTACACCCATTATCTGTCTCGTGGTTGGTTCTGTTTCACTGGTGACTGAAATGAACTATTGGTGTACAGGGTTTTTATTTACAAGCCACAGTACTAATAAGGCACCACGTATCATTAGAAGAGCACCGTGGAACAAGTACAGATTTTATTCAGGAAGTCGTTACTTGTACAAAGATTGATCCTGTTTTTCAGAAACAAAAGAGAACACCCTTTGGACTGAAAAAAAAGGAAAGCTTTGTCTGGAAATAGTGCTTTTTTTTTCTTTTAGAATGAGTTTGGGCATTTGTACCTGTTTAATGCTAAGGGAGGGAAGGTGGATAACAGTTCACTAATCCAACAACATAATGAAGTGTACTATTGATGCAATCAATAATGCCTGAGGGGGTTGTGAGCAAGTTCAGGAGACCCAAGGGCCTGATTTTGCAGCTAGAATGAGGTGAGAATGTTCAGTATCTTTAGCTTCTAGGCTCTCAAAGGTGTGTGCAAGACACAAGTATCCACAAATATGAATAACAGCACAAAGTACATGAGATAAACTTAAAATAAGGGATTACTATCAGTACTCTCTCAACCATCCTTTTCTTGGGTATTTCCATGCCTGGTTGGAGCCATGTGGTGGAAGTGATTGAGCAGCAGAGCCTGTAACACCCCATGCTGTAATGTCCTACCTCCTTCTGAAGTCTGTTAGGATCTTTTCTACTCACTGGGAGCCCTTGGAGTTACAAGTAAGCTCCTCATTTCAGCAAGGGATGCTTACATTAAGAGGTAAGGTGCACCTGTACAGAAACACCAGCCAGAGCAGGGAACTGATTAGCCTTTCAAAACTAATTACCTGCATGTCGTACTGCAGATTTTACTCTCCGCTGTTCATGGTCAAAACCTTTTCTTATCTGACAGAGAAATCTCTTCTGGCTGACAGTCTCACAGGCACTGCAGACTTTGACAGAAAGCTCATGCTACCCTTTGCTCTTCATGTTTTTGATGGAAATTAATGATGAGGAAGAATTTGGATTTAGATCACTGCACAAAAAATAGAATAAATGGGTATTTGATATCTGCTACTGTAGAACTATCAGCCTGATTATGTGCCCTGTCTATCTGTCCTGGTGACCAATGTTTCAGGGGCAGTTTGGTTTGTGTCCATGGTTGGGTTTCTCAAAGCTGTAACTTGATTTGAGGAACTGAGGGAAAATATGTGTATGAAACCCCCCCATTTGTTAAGAAGAGGTACCTCTGGTTTCTTGTGTCAGTGGGATGCACTGTGAGCCATCAAATATCTTCTACCAATGCAAAACAATTCTACTTGAACTTGGCAAAAAGCAGCAGCGGTTATTTTCTGAACTGTTTGGAAATTCAATTGCTGGCACAAGCCCAGATCTGCAAAGCAATGCTGAGGCTACAGCTACCAAAGAGCATTTCCACACATGAATAAGCTCAGAAGTCAAATAAAAAAAGGTCATGACCTTATGTTAACCTTCTTTGATAAACTGTCATTTTTTATTTATGTTATTGTGCTCTCACCTGTCAGGGCAACTGAAGGAAGTTGGGAACAAATGAAGTCCTCAGATTAGCTGTTGATGAAACAAAGCTTTTATTTTACTGATTAGAGTAATACTGCAATCACTGCAGCCCCCATCCCCAGGGGTTTTGGGCCAACCTCGTACCACTGGAAGGTTTCCTGACCTTTGCCAGAGGGACTTTGAGAGCTGCTGCAAGCAGAGCCAGTGTGTGACTTTGCAAGGCCACTGCTGTTTACCCCTGTAATGTAATAGGCACCAGTGTCACCCATGGAGCCTGATCCCAGGTCAGATGGGAACTCTCCAGCCACTGTTGCCACGGAAAAGTTAATAGCTGGGTTAAAAGGAATACCAAGAGATTTGTTGAGAAAAGTAAAGTGTTTATTAAAGCAGCCTCAGCATTTATCTAGTCTGTAATATTTAAGGTGTAACTCAGTCTCATCAAAGTGTTTTTGCTAAAGAGAAACACAGTAATTCTGCATTTGGAGTGTTTTCCTTGCCCAGCACATCAATGTGACAGGCTCCTGCAATGTCCTGTGGAAAAAACCCTGAAGGGCATAATGCGATGCGATGCACCTTGAGGGAAATGCCAAGGAGCTTTTCAATTAATTAATTAATTAATTTTTAATAGAACATGAGAAAGTAGTCCACCAGAGGGATTCAGGATGCTTTTCCATTGTCTTACCTCAGAAAATCACATTTGACTCATGCCATGACATAGTGTTCAGTATTTTCAGGAGCACTTTAAACGAAAAGGAAGTATATTTTTAATACAAAAGAAAGTCTGTTTTTTACAAAAAGCTCTGATTACGAGTGCAATAAGCATCATTCTGCATACAGACAAATGTTAGAGCAACTGAGTAAAGGCAGTGCTAAATGAGGTGAAGCCACCCAGCCTTCTTCCTCTTTCTGTATTTCATGACCTTGTCTTGAGATATGGAAACAAAAGCAGCTGCAGGAATCATAGCAGTTATCTCTGGATTTGAGACTGAATTGCTGTCTCCACTTAATGTCCCCCTCAGAGTATTAGGAGAATGGACAGCTTTGTGTTGTGATCCTAACAGACCCTGGATGAGCAATTGTGGTTCCTAAGATTTTAAAGTGTAGGATTTTTTACAGCAATTTGAAAAGGAGGAGAAAAAGAATATCGAAAGAAAAAGAAAGAGCTGAGAGGACAAAACATAATTTCTGCTCTTTCCAACCCTGTTGTTAGGTTTTGGTGCTCTTGAGTAACCCAGGACTTCAATATGGGGGTCTTATAGCTAAGTCAGAAAAACCCAATACGGAAGTTTCACTATAAAAAGTAAAAATATAAAAGTAAAGCTGTGAAGAATTCTGTCACAGGTTGGAACACAAACATTTTCTTCTTTGGTATTCTGAACATCCAGAGAGTCTGATCACTCCAGGTGATTCCAACAAGAGATTCCTGTTTTTACATTTAAATACTGTTTATTTATGGTGGCTCCTACCCTTCAAATCACTATCCTTAGTCACAAATAAGAAGCGCAATTACAGCTTTTGATTATAGATCCTGGTTGATAAAAATCACGGCTTCCCTTACTCCTTTCATGAAAGGAAATGCATTAATTAGGATTAAAGATTGTGCGTTTTTAATGCTATTTAGGGTTATATTATTATTTACGCAGTCAGATGTCTGTGGTTTTCTGGAGGTGAATGAATTGAGGAAGGAGAACTGGGTTGTGTTTGTGCCAAGCTGCAGAGAAAGATCTGGACAGAAGCCACTGAAGACATTTGAAGACACCTTTGCAAAGTTTATTGGGAATGCAATGCTTTTTTCCTCTCCTAAGTAGTTCTTTTGAAAATTCCAGATACTCATTTTTCAGTGTTTATCCCTGGCCCTGTCTATCTCCAGGCCTCAAAGGTCTTTTGTCTGACCTTACATCATTGCTGCTGTGCTGCTTTTGGAGCCAGCTGGGATCTACAGCTGCGAGAAGCTGTTGCACTCATCTAGGCAAGTAGTGGCATTTGTCTCCCCATGGTAGTACTATAGCAAAAACTATCCTCAAAATAAGTAGTAAACATTACAACAGATTCATAGAGCAGGTAACATTAACTGTGGGTTATTGGACTTGTAAAATGATTCCTGGCTAATGGAAGCGCAAGGTGGGTGGGAGTGTGAGCTGAATTTTGGAGGGCTCGGTTTATGCTCGTGGTGGGTATCAGCAGGTAGGGAATGTGGTAGGTGGGTTTGGTCAGTCCTGTCTTCTTTTGTGCCTGGGTCAATCAGATATAGTGTGACAAGCAGAAGCAGGGAAGTGATTGGCTCTGTTCTTGGCACTGGTGAGGCCGCACCTAAAATTCTGGGTGCAGGTTTGTGTCCCTCCAAGAAGGACATTGAAGGGCTAGAGTATGCCCATAGAAGGGCAACAAAGCTGGAGAAGGATCCAGAGCACAAGCACTGCATGAAGAATGGCTGAGGGAGCTCAAGGGGGTCTCAGCCTGGAGAAAAGGAGGTTCATGTGAGACCTTCTCACTCTTGACTCCCTGAAAAGAGGTGGGAGCAAGGTGATGTTGGTTTCTTCTCCCAAGTAACAAGTGATTAGGACTAGAGGAAATGGCCTAAAGTTGCAGCAGAGGTTTAGTTTGGAACATCAGGACCAACCCTGGACATTAGTTAATATTTCATTAGAGAAAGGGCTGTAATCACTGGCCCAGGCTACCCAGGGCAGTGGCAGAATTCCCAGCCCTGGTGGAATTTAAAAGCTGGGGAGGTGTGCTAAGGGACAGGGGTTAGTGAGGACCTGGCTGTGCTGGTTTAATGCTTGGGCTTGATGATCTTAAAGGTCTCTTCCAACCAAAAGGATTCTGTGCACCCTCCCAGGCCTAATCCTCTCAGTTTAACACTAGGAACACACAACCTGTTTCAATCTTATTAAAATCTATCACTGACTAAACTCCATCTTTTTACGTGTGGCCTCTTCCCTTCAGCTGGGGAAGGGCAGACACATCACTCAGTCCAGAACAGATACTTCCAACCTACTTACTTGGCAGTGTTAGTTGAGAAGAGTGTCTGATGCTCTGATAATAGATTTATTTTTGAATTTTAATTGCCCTTGATTAGGTTTTTCCTGATTCATGCTTCACTATTGCTAAAGTCTCCATGCTTTTCCCTTGCACACTGAACAAAGACAGCTGTGAGCTAAACAACATAATTTCTCACATCTGATATCCCTCAGGGCAGATGAACTAACAGTTATGACAGCTTCCTCCAAAATGAATCTTTTCACTGAAGGGTGAGCTCGTTTATCCTGGATGCATGTGTTTATTGATTGGAGCCGAGGACAAGCACAGCCAGTTCTCAGTCACTTTTCAAGCTGAAGTTTTATGCAGACCAGTGGGGTAGAAACAGCTGGTGTCTAGGGCAGTGTCCTAGTCCAAGGCTCCAGAGCAATGGTTGAAGGAGTCATGGAACCATAGAATTTAGGTTGGAAAAGACCTTCAAGATTATCAAGTTCAACTCAAGCCCACCACCAAACACCAGGTCTCCATGACTTTTAACCACATCCAGGAGTGGCAATTCATCCCCCTCCCTGGGCAGCCCCTTCCAAAACCTGATGACCCTTTCCATGAAGACTTTTTTCCTAATGTCCGACGTAACCCTCCCCTGATGATATTTCCTCTTTTCTATCACTTGTTACTTATGAGAAGAGACCAACCCCCACCTCTCTTTAGATGGCTGTAGATAGCAATAAGGTCTCCTCTGAGGCTGGTTTTCTCCGGACCAACCAGCCCAAGCATCCTCAGCTGCTCCTCACATGGTTTGCTCTCCAGACCACCCAACCCTGATGCCCTTCTCTGCGTTTGCAGCCTTTGCTCTTGTAAGAGATGCGAACCAGTTGTATTTCAAGAATCCAGTGATTAAATCTTGGTGGATTTCTTTTTTCCCTTGGTGAGAAAAGATGTGTCTGTCTTTCTCCATGGAGCTTTTTTGTTCTTGGTTTTTTTCCCCTGAATGCTTAATTCAGCGGCAGCGTTTTAATAACAGCCTTTCGTGTAGGTAAACTGTGCAACTGGCAGTCTAGTTTTCAGGTTCTGTGAGGAGGTTGGGTGCGATGCAGCTTATTGACATGTCACATGTGTCCTGCAGCACATCTGCTGCTGCATTCCGGTGTGGTTTGAAAAAGCACACTGTTATTTGTAAACCTCGCAAAACTGGCACCCCCTTCTGCATTTTGGTTATCAGCTGAGTTACTGATCACTGATCTGACATGGACTGAGAGGGAAAATTTGTTTCTGGATGTCACAGGCCTCCCAGGTAACAACAAGCTACAAGTCCCATCTCTGCGGCGTCTGCTGGTCTAGTCCATATGGCGCTTGAAAGCATCTTGTGCGTCACAGCTGATAATAGACTCGGCACACAGGCTGCTTCCCCATGGCTTCCAGCTCCTGTGTCTTCCTCCGTCGATCTGAAAAGCCTCACATGAGCTCTACCAGCTGGAAGAAAATATCAAGTGGAACCATAACTTGCTATTGTCTTTGTAGAGGAGTGGCTGGTGAGCTTGACAGTCGTGCTGTGTGACTCCAGTCCTTGCAATGCTGATTTTGCGCAGAAGGTTTGGTACGGTCAAACACAGAGGCCTTAAAAAGTTTTCTTTGTCTGAACTGCTTGATGCATAACACTTTTATTTATCAGCCTTGTTCAATGAGAACGTTTGATGGTTTGGAAATATTACAGTATTTACTACCCCACTCAGGGCGCTAATGCTGTTTAATTAGTGTAAGAGCTTTGAATAGTCAGATGAAAAGCACTGTGCAACTATATGAAAAGACCATTATTGTCCAGACAAAACATAGTATTTGGAAATAATGTGACAGAAATGACAGACTGCAGCACAAATATGTTTTCAGATATTTCTAGGGCTCTGATTAGTTTATATTAGGTAGTTTCTAGTGTTTCTGACTGCCTCTGAAAGGCGGGTTATGGAGAATGTTAACATTCCACCGGGTTGATTGACAATAATGAGTTTATTTTAAAGGAAAAGAAAGAAGGCTGATATTGTTGCAGCTGACTAATGTGAATTAAAAGCTAAGGTAATCTTTCCCGCAATTACAGAGATAAAATGATTGCCGTTGTCAGAGAAGAAAATACCCTTGTACTTTTAAGACTTGTGTAGGAGCAGCTCACAAGAGCTTAAATTGAAGCTCTGGTCTCAGTCTCCAAAATTACGGTGAGTAGTAATTTTATGCAGAAGCAAGACTTCTGAATACTTAAATTATAGCTTGTTTGTAGCAAGGTATTTACTGACAAATATGAGCATCTTAGAACAGCACATGAGTCATCTCAGTGTTCGTTCGGAGCACATCAAAAATGTAAATTGCAACCGAATTATTCTTGGGTAGAGAGGCAGGGCTTTAGAAACCTGCAATGGTTTCTAAATGGAAATTATGAGAGGAAAAATGTGCACGGTTGCCTTTTCAGTGGAGACTATTGTGCAGGGTAACTATCGCTTTTTCTGTGACTTTGCCTACAGGCTACGTAAACAAGGACTAACAGCTCCCGAGTGGTGTTTGTATTCCTATTTAGAAGCATTTAATACCAGTCATCGCTGGGATGACGAATAGAAATCCCATTTTTTATTGAAATGCCTGAGGATCTTACAAGCCATCTGATATATCCTTAAAAAGCTTTAAAACAATTTGTGATAAAATCTAAACCAAACAGAAATCTGTCAGCTTCTCTGTTCGAAGCACTGGCCCGAAGGAAGCGATCCAGACATGACTGTCAGCAAGATAGCAACTGCTGGGAGGCTACAGTTCATTATTAAAAGATCAGTAGTTTGATCAGCATCATATTGGATTACTCAAACTTCAATTACATGAGTACCTGAGGGCTTTAACTGGGATTTATTAGAAGACCAACTTGAAAAAATCCTGCTGCTGTTGCATACCAGATCGTTGAAAGACCCACCTGAGAACCTTGTTAACAGTTACTATCCCAAAAGAGATTCAATGTCAGCCAAAGAGTTCAAAACAACTAATAACAAAGGAGCAATTGACTGATTAATTTTATGCAATTTTTAATCTCAGGCAGGATTAAAAAAGGAGGAAAATACATTTTCCTTTGTGCTTGGTGCTGCTTTTCATTAGGATCCAGCGCTGGAAGTTGGCACGGACAGGTTCGGGATGTGTTAATGCCAGTTCTCTCTTTTTGGGTGGAATCTCTGCAGAGTCACAACTAATATATGTCACAAGGAAGCAGAGCAAGACAATCTGTGTAACGTGCTGTCTTCTTCTCGTCGAGGATTTATGTTGCAGATCAGCCTGGAGGTGTGATATCTCCAGTGGGGGTTGACATTTGCAGCGGCTGTTTGAGGAGGCACCCTATTAACTAATGGCTGTAGAGCAATGTCAGGGAGCCAGTTTTTACAGAAATAGAGTGAACTGAACTGTGGTCCCATCTAGGTGAGACTGGCAGGAAGGTGGAGCTTGGCGTCTGAATGCCATTTTGCCTTCCAGTAATCCCAGTCCCACAGTCTTATTACTGAAGCACAGGACCATGTTGCACCTGTTTCATGTGGTGAACAATACGGTTCTGACTGGCGATTGCTTCTCCCAAACCAATTATTCCCAAGATTGGCTTATGCAAGATGAGTCTGCCCATATGTGATGCCTTAAAGCTTTTTACCAGCCCAAGCAGGACATTGTCACAAGCAACATTCCCGTCTCCAACCAGCAGCACGTGTGTAAGCTGGAGACACCAGATTATGAAGATCTTTGCCCGATTATCTTTTTCTTTTGCATATCTTACCTGCTGTGTGTGGAAAAGACATTTCTCTCTGAGTTCTGCTGTAGTAAAGAGGCTTACTGAGCTCAGCAAGTGGTCATTAATATTGCTGCTAACAAAACCCAGATGTTCTCATCAGATCAGTCATTTCACTCTTTTTATTCCATAACTGTTTTTTCAAACTGTCGTGTCCTGCTGAGAGAAGATGCTGATGGCTCAACACATAAACCTCCTCAGAACGTCTCAGATTTAAGTCTGCACAAGGAGTTAGGGCTGCATCATGCTGTCACTTATTAAGTACATCTCCTCATAGAGATCCTTTCCTCCTTTGCCACCCTTCTGCCTCCCAGCACGGCCTAACTGAAATGTGCTGAGAAACCCTATTTAAAAATTGATATCCCATAACAAATTTTTTCCTTCTGCTCTCCTGCCCCATGTCAGAGCAACTTACGGGATCATTGCAGTGAAGCTGCTGATGCCAGCGATCTCAAAGCCTTTCTCCTAAGCAGAAATTATATAAAACTTTAATTATTGTGTTTCAGCCCACAGTACTATAGCACAATGTTCTCTTACATCTCCCCTGTTTGCAGCCGGTACATTCACTTCAATTCTACAGGAAACAGTAAAATTAACAAGGCTGTTTTCTTTGCTGCATAAACATTGTTGAAGACCATAAGTTATGCCTTTTTGTGGAACATCATTCTTCAGATTGTGCTTTCATGTTGTTTCATGTGGTCGTTCACTTATCCTGGCACCTGCTTTCCAGCAAGAGCTCTTGTCTGTCTGTGTGGGTTTCATATTGATGTGAACTGGAGTCGTGAAGGGCGTACGACTGCCAAAATACCTATTAGTATAACCCCACTGTGGGGGCTGGTAACCCTAGCAGTCTTCCTCTCTTGGCTTTGCTCTACTGAGACACTGTGTACTGCTCAGAGATTCGGGAACAGATCATTCTTTTTTTGGGGGTGGGGGTTAAAGATTAGGAGTGGAGAAAAATGCACAGGTCTGCTTTGTGAAAAGATGGAGAGAAGCATTTCTTCATGGCTGTGTGCAAACATTGCGGTGTCGTCTGAGGTCGGTCCGTGAAATTGTCTTCTTCCTGGTTTAGAATTCTATACCCTGATTTTATTACAAGCTTTCTAGCCTTAATAATTGCTTAAAAACCACACACACACACGTATATATATGTCTACATTTAATGAAAAATGCCTTGAAACTAATTAGGGCTGCATGACTCCAAAGCAGTTTACATATCACAGGCTTACACAGATATCAAACAGATGCTTCTCTTTTTTTCTTACCTCTGACATTTTCATTTTCTCTGCATATTTTGAGGACTGAGCAGTGATGTGTTTTGACTCCTGAGGCTACAGACGATATCAAAATGGGGATTAGAAATGAAGCTTTACCTGTCAATTAAGTTGTTAAGCTTGTCCTCCATAGCGTCTACACTTTCAGATGGACTGTTTATTGAATTTGAAATAGTCTTCGTTCTTGACCTGGTTTAAATTGACTGGACAGTCCTAATTATAATCTTCAGGGTTTTCAGCTGTAACATATGGTTTGCATATAGAGCTGTGGGTGAGGGGTTCTTGGCTGGTTATTGAGCTCAACCGCTGGGGAATGTCTTGGAAAAGACTGGCATGTCAGGCCCTGAAAGTTAGCAGGAATCAGCAGGATATTGGCCACTTTTGTTCTTTTCACATCATTCTGTCCTGGAGATCTGCTCTTCAGGGACTTCTGAGGAATGAACTGTGATTGCAGGACCCAGTCATTGGTGAGGAGTGAGTCACCACTTTGAATGGTTGCATTATGCCAGTCTCCATATGAAAGCAGTATCTTTAAAAAAAAGATTCAAAAGGAGTCTTTGAGTATCTCTTCCCCCTCATATATTGCTCCCCTGTCCCAGCAATGGATTCACATTACCAGGATCTTTGGTGAAGCAGTGTCATTCTTTCAAATATTCTCTGGCTCCTGCTAACAGGATTGTGTGACATCTCACACCAATTTATTCAAGTATTCATCTTCCAATAAGGCCAGTGATGGATGAGGAAATTAAATCCAGGTTTTTGAGACTTGATTAGATGGATTGTCCCTTTTGATGTCTGTAGAAGTTTTCTCCCCAGAAGCAAGCTGTAGGGCAGCTTGAATCAGCCCTCCCTGCCTTTCTTTTACAGCTGTTCCAGGAATCTCCCCCCAAATCTTAATCTTTTCCCATACCTCAGAGATGCCTCTGTCCTCTTCCTTCCTGAACATGTTCATCAGGAAAACCATCTCCCTTCAGACCTGAACATAAATATTTATCCCTGAACATAGACACAGTCCATAGATGACTCTGCTGTTCAGTGGGTCACTGCACTGTGGTCCCTGTCCACTGGTTTTCTCAGTTTAAGAAAAAAATCAAGATAGGTAATTCTGCCTCTCTACTCTGCCCTGGTGAGACCTCCTCTGGAGTACTGTCTGCAGTTCTGGAGCCCCCTGTGCAAGGAGAAATTATGGCTATGGGTCCAGATGAGGCCATCAAAATGATAGAGGAAAGGCTGAGAGAGTTGGGATTGTTCAGTCTGAGAACAAGAGATGACAACAGAGAGACCTCGTAGAGAAATTCTGATCCCTAAGAGGAGCCTGGAGGAAGCCCAGGGAAGATCTGTTCACAAGGGCATGTAAAGATGGAATGAGGAATCATGATTTTAAGCTGTAAAAGGGTAAATTTAGGTTAGACATCAGGAAAACGTTCTTCAATCTAAGGGTGGTGGATCACAGAACAGGTTGCCTAAGGAGGTAGTGGAGGCCCCATCCCTGGAGACACTCAAGGTCCAGCTTGCTGGGGCCCTGGCAATCTGTTCTAGTGAGTGACATCCCTGCTTGTTGTAGGGGATTGGATTAGATGACCTGTGGAGGTCCCTTCCAACACTTTTATTCTGTAGACATGGGTGAAGGAAAACTCAACCTAGACACAGCTAGAAATCATTGAAGCAACCCAGAAAGTCGTCTGAAGCCTAGGACAAGGTATCAACGACTGGGTAGAAATCCGTCTACACAATGTAACCGAATCACCGGGGAGGTCTCAGGGAAGGTGATGGCCTGAAAGACAGTGAACCCGATACGAAAAACTTTGGGGTTTTAATGCCATCGATTTTTCAGGGGCAAGTAAATCATCGGATAACTCGAGAAGCCTGCTCCTGCGTGTGGCTAATTGGATGGCCCTGCTGAAATAGGGGCTGCTCAAAGCCAGTTTGTCCTTAATCCTCAGCAAAGAAGAAATGTTGGGAAAAGCTCACTGCTCTAACAAGGGTCTTTTTTCATTGCGGCATCGGTTTGCAGGGACTAAATTGGGTAAGGAATCTCCTAACCGTGCCTTTCACCCAGGCTCTTATCAGACGTGACATGCTTCTTTCAGTAGAGTTTGCCAGAGCGGTTACCTTAATTAATTTTGTTGTAGCAGGTTTGCTTCAGACACCTGTGACTTAGTGAAATTTAAGTCAGCTTCAGCAGCGATTGCAGCTAACCTGGGTGACTTTGAACCGGAGCAGACAAAGGATGCTCATATAATCCATCGGAGGGGACAGGAAAGGGCAGAAACAAATAGCTGAGGAGCAAAAATAAAAGCCTGGGAGCATTAACGGTTCAAAATGTCCCAGCTGGCTCCTCGGGAGCACATTTATCTGGGCTGAAAGCTGTTTCATGAAGGGGTTATAACATCAAGTTCTAGAGGGCCACTCAAAAGGGTGCGTATTTGTGGGAGTTTTGTGAAGCATTAAGAAAAAGTTGTAAACCAGAAGTCTTGCAATGTAAATTCCCACTGCTCTCAACCATGGCTTTTTTCCCTTTTCCTGTTCAGAGAAAGATGTGTCTTGGTTATTTTTTCAACGTCAACAGAAATTCTGCTTTTTCCTTTTTGTAAACCTTGGTTTTGACCAGACTTTAAACTTGTATCTCATTTCCTAGAGTCGGTACTGATGTCTGACGTCCTTCACTGTGGAGAAATAGAGCCAATATCCTTCTAGCGAGATTTTCAAAACTTCCATTGGAATTTTCAAACCTTGAAAAGCTTTAGCCTTAGTAAAACAGGAGGGTTCATTTAGAAAACTTTTTCTTCGGGAACACCTTGTCAAGCTTAATAGCGAGGTGCCTTTGTGAGTGGGTTCACACGGGTTTGTCAAATGGTCAACATTTTCAAACTCGAGACATGGGGGTACTGTGAGCTGAATCCATTGCAATTTTACCCACTTACAGCACCAGCAGGACTTTATTTTGTATGTCACTTCTATAGAAATAATTTCTGACTTTGGGAATCAGCTTATGAATCATTGGGAAGCAAGTCTGCCTCCTTTCCTTCCCTTAAGTGTATAAATCATTTGATTTAGGAACACGCTAAAATAATGTGTAAAAAAACCCAGCATGTAAGTTAGTGGGGAAAGACCATATGATATTTTCACTTCAGAGCTCGTGCAAAGTTTAAACATCCTTTGGAATATATAAAAGAGACTAATCACACAAATAACAGAAGGGGAAGCAGTGACATACGTCTCTGTTGATTTTAAATACCGTGTTAAATAGCAAACAATGAGGGATCTGCAGCTGAAGAGTCACAGAGCCCATCAGGGCAAAGGAGTGATGAGACAGATTTTTGTGATTTCCAGATACATGTTTTGAGCTGAATAGTTTACCCACTTGAGATAATTTAAACAGAGCCACTTAAGGTTTCTCCTTGTGGTACTCTGTGTACAAAGGTCCATCAGCTCTTCATAGCGAATCCTCACAGTATTGTGTGGGGATCAATGACCAGTGGTCTCAGTAAAGAAGTGACAAACCCCTGCTTTTCCTGCGTTTTAAGGTAATGCTGCAAAGAGTAGGTGGTGCTTCCTCGTTCTGCTTATGATTGGTTTGTTATAAATAATTACTATGATTATTTTTATTTATAAAGTGACTTTAAAACTGTCAGCATAAAACAGCCTGTAAGTAAATGCAGGCAGGGTTTGTGTTTCTCTGTTTCTGCTGGCTGTGGTGAGCTGGGGGGAATGTGACAGGAGGATGGAAGTGAGTGTCACTCATTCCAATTTTTGTAGCGTTTCTTAGGTTTCTGGTAAAAAGGGTGTGATTAGGCTGCTGCGGAAGTGTTTTGTGGTTTGGGCCACTTCTGCTGATGTTACTGTGATGTTGTTGGTCCCTGTACGCAGACAAATGATAAAAACATTTTTCCCCCACTCATGTCTCTGAAAGTTCAGTCTGTTCTGAGAGTCAAGCCTAGAAGAAGTGCCACTCACTCCATGGAGCTGAGGGAGAGGTAAACCTTGCTCTGTGGCTCCTTAGTCCTCAAATGATGCTCCTGCCAAAGTGTCCTCCTTGTGAACACTGTCTCTGCGGGACGCTTGGCACATCATCTCTCTTTCCATTCAGGATTCTCAAAATGTTTGTGCCAGCAAACCCAGATCCCTGGTATTTAAACATCCTCATATATTCCTTTTTATTTAAAACATACCAAGAGGAGAAGCATGCCATGAGCTTCATGTTAGAGGGTTGATTCATCTTCTACTCCCAGAGCAGCTGCACACGTGTGAGAAGTTGCAACCTTGTAAGGAATGTGGTGCTTTAAAAGTAATTTGAATTAGGAAGAGAAGCAGAATGATTTCTGCTAGCTTTTTGAGCTATGAAGTGGCAGTTGTTTTATAGCAGAGCTCGGGTAGGTGCCTTTGCTTCCAGAGGGTCATGGGTGCATCAGTGCCTCTGGGAGTCTGGGTGATGCATTAGTTGTGGGAGCAGTCACTGCAGAAATCACTAGGCAAGTTCCTCAGGGAAAAAGAGACATTAAAAAAAACTTGGGATTGCATGAAGTGCTGGTGTGATGATTCAAAGAAGCAAGCACCGGTGAGCCTCTTCAGAGGCCCATGAGCATTCAGGTATCTATGTGCAGGTTTAAAGATGCTCTTCACTTTCAAGTGGTGCTGGGCTGTTGCAAGTGAAGAACTTAAAAACTGGGAGCTGAAAATTACTCAGTCTACTCACAGCTGTCTTGCAGTGTGGCTAGAAAAGAGGGGAGAAAAAAAACTCTACAGAAACGAGGAGGATACAACCAGCATCATGCTGCCATCAGCACTGGCTGTTTTTTTCTGTTTGGGGGGTTTAGTTCTGCATATTATTTATATTTCTTGATGGTATAGAAAGTGAAATTGCTTGATAATAGGGAATTGGGCTAGCAACATCTAGCTTTTTTTTTTCTCCTTTATAAAATCATGGTTGCAGATTCACTAATTATTGGTGTTTGAAGCTGCTGTCAGCTTATTTTAAAGGAACTGATTGATCCTAGTTGTTCCTAAATTATATGATAATAAAAAAGCAATGATATTTAAAAAGCCCTTGATGTGATACCCCTGAATTGCAAGCAAACAATCACACAGCTCTGGTTTTAAATGGATTTGGTGCAGGGTAACATGGTCTGTCAAATCAATTAGGGACCAACATCCTTGAAGATCAGCAGAATCCTCATTCAGGTCTGTAGTCCTGACTTCAAAATCTGTAACTTCATCAGTAGGATCTGCCTTTGGACAGGGCTCGGTGCTGGTGGTGGGTTGTGTGATTGCACTCCATATCCTCTTTTCCCGTGTTCAGGACTGGAGATGAGCATCTCTTTGGGATGCCAGAAAGGTCGGTGTGCAGATGTCCAGATACACATACCTTGGCTAAGAAAGGGGCATGCTGTGGTGACTAAAATACTTCACGTCTTGGAAACATGCAAGATTTTTCTTGCTTGTGTGACTTGACCATGAGATTATTGCTGCCAGGCTCTTCCTGATGAAAAGTGGATAAATGCAGACACAATCCCTGGAGTGGGGAGACATGTCCTGTATACAGCCAGCATGAAAAGCAGAGATACCTTGAGTGGGAAATGCCACTCTCTGTAGGTGAGAAGGAGAACGTTCACATGCTGATCCTGCTCTTTTCACCCAGCAGTTTAATCCCCATTGCAAGATCTCCTTGTACTGCTTACTGCTCTCATTTCACTTTCCACCTCTTGTCTCAGCAGATTACTCCACTCTGCCCTATGGGAATGCAATTACCTTCATCAGTCTGACTTGTGATAAGCAAAGCCATAAATGGCTCAGAATTTGGGTTATTCAGATAAGTGTCCTAAATTATAACTGTAGAAAGTTGAGCACACAGGTGTTTCAGTTTGATCCACAGTGGAAACTAATCCAAATTTAATTATAGTGTAAATAGATGTAATCTTCCATGATCCCATAGTATCCTAAAATTACAATAGACCTTAGAATAGTTTTTTCTATTTTTCTGACTTCCTAATTTTAAAGTAACAGTTCTATGGTTATTCCTCTTTAGAAAAAGAGGGAGCTACTTCTCTACCTCTAACAGCACAAGCTGTTGGTTTCCTGGTCCTTTGCTATTTAAAATGTAGAATTCCAATTAGGTTAGACTTTTAAAGCTTCCAAGTGCAGTTCAAGCATTTAGCTTAGAGTCTATTTTGCAGGCAGCTCCCCAGACACAACGATTAGGACATTTTTCTTCTGTAACTGGGGGGAAAAGTTGTTTCCTGGCCTTGAGATGTTGGAGACGTCAAAAGGCGACTGGGCATTGCATTTTTCTTGATTATATCTGTAGCAGGTGAAGGAATCTTTCAACATACAATCCTTAAAATATTGATCTTGCAGCGAAAGTCTGAGACTAGAAGGCACTATCTGTCATCAGACTTACCACTTGTGCAATCCTGGGAAGAGGGTCCTAGTGTTTTGTCGTGGGCTTGGTCTCACACCTCTGCTTTTCCCCCCGCCTGCTGCAGGGAGTCTTGGGGTGGAGTTAGGTATTTCTCATATATATAAATACTGTGGGCTCTTTTTTCATTGCCATTCAGCAGTGTAATTGCCTTATGGCCTTTTGGATGTGCCTGCATGTTGGAAAAGCTGTTGAAGAGCTGCAGCGAGTGCTAGAGCTGCTAGGTGCAGAGTAACCATGTAAATTAAGTCTCTTTGTTAAATATTCAAATAGAGTCTAACAAACAGCACCAACTCCAAGTGCTCCTTTTTTTACCTGTACTGTGATTTCTCCTTTGTAAGTGCTGATACTCAAACTGCACAGAATGTTTCAGGTTGGAAGATCATCTAAGTCCAGCCCCCTGCCAGAGCAGAGGGCATGGCCATATCTGGTTATTAGAGAAATTCACAGTATCACAGTAATGATGAGGCTGGGAAAGACCTTAAAGATCATCCAGTCCAACTTAAACCCAACCAAGTAAACCTAACATCTGACGTCTAGCTCATGCCACTCAGCACTTCATCCAGCCTAACCTTAAACACCTCCAGAGACTGTGACTCGACTACCTCCGTGGGCAGCCCATTCCAAAATTGGATCTCTCTTTCAGAGAAAAACCTTTTCCTAATGTCAAGTCTAACCCTCCCCCGATGGAGCTTAAGACTGTGACCCCTTGTCCTGTCTCCAGTGTCCAGGGAGAAAAGACCCCCCTCCGCCTGTCTACAACCACCTTTTAGGTAGTTATAGACAGCGATAAGGTCACCCCTGAGACAATTCAACTGACTGTAGCCTATAAAATTCATATATTGATGCTCCCTGTATCTGTGCTTATTGAGGTATAAATACTAGGTTGTGGTGTATTACATATTTCAACTGCTTCCTTGTTATATTTTTCTGAGTCGTCTTTGCTTATTTTATTTCTGTGATGCTCAAGATCGATAGTTTCCTGGCTTTGATTTCATCCTGGCATTTTCCAGCAGGCTGTTTCTTACCAGGATAGAATTCAGCAAGATGAATAACATCTTCTGTTCACCATTTACATTTCAAAAAAGCAAAATTCCTGTTTAAAACAGAAGACAGTTCCAGATGTTTCCAGGCAGCAGGAAATGCATGTAGCATACAGTCTAATAAGCCAGTGAATATAGTAGAAGGATTAAAAAGTGGTGTGCATGAGCAAATTGTCTGAATTTCAACACCACGGCTTCTTTTTAGGGAAGACATTCAGGTATGAAGTATTAAAATGTAACTTAATAAGTACATTTCCTTAGGACCATCTTTAAAACTTTAAACCCTTTAATTTAATTTTGATCAGATTTTCCAAATGGGAATAAGCATAAAAACTTAAAAACGTTGTCATCTGTGAGAGCTACATGCAAAGCAGATACAACAGCAAAAATGTGAAAGTCAGACCCCTTGCTCCTCAAGTAAAATATAGGGTAAAACCCCCTCTGTGTTACCATCTTCTGCTCTGCTGCCCAGCTCTGTTCCTCAGTGCAGCAATTGCAGACTTGACTCTTGTTGCAGCCACTCTTATTGCTTTAATTCCCATCTCAGTCAACTCCTTTAAACCTTCATCTCCTCATCCACACCTGCTTGAGTGCATAAATCGCATAGATGGCTCCAACATCTTCTCAAACTGACTCCAAAGAAGGGCAACAAGCCTTGAGAAGGAGCTACTGAGGGAGGTGGGGCTAGTTAGTCTGAATAAAATAAGCCTGAGGGGAGAACTTACTGCTATCTACTGCTTACAACTATCTGAAAGGAGGATGGAGAGAAGTAGTGGCTGGTCTCTTCTCACAAGTAAGAAGTGATAGGACAAAAGGAAATGGTCTGAAGTTGAATCACAGGAAGTTAGACATTAGGAAAAACTTCTTCGTGGAAGGGATCATCAGGCCTTGAAGAGGCTGCCCAGGGAGGGGGCTGAATCAGAGTACTTAGAAGTTGTGGAGATCTGGAGCTTAGAGACGTAGTTAGTGGTGGCCTTGGGACAACTGGGTTAATGGTTGGACTTGATGATCTTCAAGATGTTTTCCAGCCTAAGTGATTCTGTGATCCTAAAGAGCAATTAAATCTATGAGAATATTTAAAGTTGAGATGAGGGTTATTCATAGATATCTGCTGCAAGAGGGAGGTTGGGCTCCAGCAAGACGATAATGTCCTTAGCATTAGGATTATTTAGTACCAGCATCATCCCTAGTTGAGATAGAATGAGGTGGAGTAGAAGACAAATTATAGGCAAGAATCTACCTGATGAAAATTTGTCAGGGATTGGACTAACTGACCCTTATTTCCAATGATTTCTGGTGTCAACATGCTGGTCAAATGCCATTTATGGTAGCCCAATGTTGTCGAAAAGCGCTTCTATGGTACTTTTGGCAATGTGGTTTTGTGGGTGAGCTGCAAACCTTCCTCACCTCTTTACTTAAACTGCTCTGCTGTCCATAGTTGTCCATCTTTGAGGTGAAGCGTTACAGCAGTGTTCTCAAGGTGGTTTAATGCTGGCTTTCCCCTCTTCATTCGATGAATTTAATGCCCTAAAGTGTGAAATATGGAAAGATACCTGCTTGGGTTCAGAGAAAGTATCATCAGGAAATAGAATCTGTTTTCTGCAAAGTCGTCTGAGAAGTTGCTTTGGAAAGTTCAGGTGAGCCCAAGGAAGCCCACGGGGCAAAAGTCACAGTAAACATGCCACAGAATAATAATTACTTTCAAATACAATGGCTGGACTCTCCGGGTTGAGAATGCAAAGTTGATTGAGAGGGTGGGCTCAGCTCTTGCACAGCTTGTTTCCATTTCTGCCAGATGCACGTGCTTGTACCCTCGAGAGCGCCCGCTAATAGGATTAAAAGCCCGATGCAAAAGGAAATCTTCATACAGCAAATTTTTACAAAAGCTGAATGTTTGACCAGTGGTACCTACAAGCTCAAGTGCGTTATCTCACCCTAATTCCCTGTATTTTTCTCTTGGCCCAGAGGAAACCGCTGTGTCACAGATCACTCTAATTAACAAGGGCTTCAGAAGCAGATCCTACAGAGGCGGTGCCTGCAGGAACTTGGAAAACCACCATAACATTTCGATTTTCTTTGCTCTGTTTACAGCACACAGGCGAAGTAAACAAATGTCCCAGTCTGAGCATGCTGGTTGCATTAATGTATGAGCTCCGTGCCATCCAGGAGAACCAGGATATGTCTTTGCCGAGGTTGGGTTCTAATTCTCACCATCTGTTTTCCTTCTCCAGATGTGGACGAGTGTGCAGTGGTGAACGGCGGCTGCCAGCAAGGTTGTGTCAACACCCATGGCTCCTTCTACTGCCGCTGCCAGGCAGGATACCGGCTCCACACAGATGGGCGCACTTGTGTAGGTAAGAAAATGTTAGCAAGCACTTCACATCCTTCAGGGTGTATTTTTCTCTGGCTACCCTGCCTTTTACATGCAAAATTTGGTAGAATTCCCCCCTTGAGTTTTGACTGACTCACAAAGGGTATCATTATCCATTCCCCTTCAAGCAACTTGTGAGGACCTCGGTGTTCCCAGATTCGTTCTTTGGGTTTGTGAACGAGGCAGTGGTGGTGTCCTGGGCTTCCCTGATGCAAACTTGTGAAGATTTCTTGTGTTTTGCAGCAGGTATAAAAGACATAGGAGGGCTTTGCTTCAAATTAAACTGTTTCTTCTTTTAATTCCAAGCATTTTTTGTTTGTGTCACCTCTCCCTGCATGTTCCAGCAGTGCCTTAGGCTTTTCTACCCCAGTGCTCTTCCTCTTACTGAGTGTTTTTGCCTGTTTGTTCTGAAGTGCTGAGGAGCAGAGAGTGACATCTGCCCACAGCTGCATGGCAGAACACTGCCCTTCTTACCAAATAGTCCCAAAACACAGTTTCTGTCTTCAGAAGTGAAGACAAGACAAAGGATTGTGGTTGCCACCCTGAGGTATCTACAGCACGTGAGAGTTTCCATCACACTGGGACCACATGGGCTTTCCTGGGTAGCAGCATGAAAGGGAGGCGGGAGGATATCGTTACCTGGGTCAAGATGTGAGATGATGAAGTAAAATCTCTATGACTGTGCCACACTGAGCAGCGCAGAGAATCCTCTTAGGATGATAAGAGCAGAGGCCAAGATTGTGAATTACAAAGATATATTTGAATACGGTGCAGTGAACTGGGAGCTAGACACGGAGGTCTTAAAAGGCTAATGAAATATTTAAGTATGTGCTCTGGTTTTCAGAGAGTGCATTAAGAGAAGCAGCTCTGCCCTTCATCTCTTTGGCCTTTGCTGTATGTTGAATATTTTAGGTAAAGCAGTAATGCAGAACTGTCTACCTGGGTCTGGTTTACATTTTATTTATTAGGCACAGTGAGAAAGATGGATAGAGTGAGCTGAAAACTCTCCTCCAAGGTATATTACATGAATGTTTAGTTTGTCCTCATCCTTTTAGCTCTCACTGGAGGTTTTGAGCACGTTTCTGAGGTTTTGCACATCCTATGGGCTGATAATTATGGTGTCACAGGTTTGCAAAGCTCCTTATTCCCACAGCAGTGTGACCCATCCTTTTATCTACATTAGTCCTTAAAAGGTTGCACTGCTCCTGTACATCCTCAATACATCTTCATCCACTTCAATCCTGTTTGTAACTTTTCTGTTACAACCACATTTACCTTGCTCAGCCAGCAAACCCCATGGCACTCCCACATGAAAGACAGCTGTACCAAGACAGGGTATGAAAGAAAATAAGAGAAGTCACAGGGCGAAGTGGTTGCTTTCCTTTAAGGTGGTTTAAAAGTCTCATATTGGTGATCTTCAATTCATGACTGCTTGCTAGAAAGCTTGGTGGCCCAGCCCATGACACAGTAGCCACTGATGTACTTGTGGAGAGGATTGGCAGCTTTGCCATTACAAACAGACCCTGTATTTCTTAGGTTGGACTCTGAGCCATGAAACAAGGTAGGCTGAGTTAATACTGCATGCTAATAAAAATAATAGTAATAATATGTTTGATATACTCTCCGTGTGTTGTGGTTAAATCCATACAAACATGAAATCCTTGGATTCTGCAGAAAGGATTAGAACATTCTCCCATAAGGGAAGAAGAAAAGGATGTCATTCGTTGAAATTTTTCAGCCTGATTTTAGGTAGTATGAGAAGAACAGACAAGTATGGTCAGACCACATCTGCTGAATAAGTTCACCCACAGTTTGGTCTTTGTCTCAGTTCTTGCGCAAAGTCCCTTGGTTGTGCTAAACATCAGCCAAATCTGTCATCAGTCATTTCTGGTATTATCACAGCAATAAATTTACTGGTGCAAGTACAGCGCAAGATGTTGCAGTGCCCAAGCTGTGGGAATAAAGTCGTTTATTTAAAGAACTTATCCTTTCAGGTTGGTTGGATTCACTGCATGCAGACACTTCCAGTGCTTTGGTAATTAACTGCACTTAAAATACTGTGAAGTCTCAGTTTTGTCTAGATATCGTGGTTAGAGAAGGACTAGGTGAGGAAACGGAATGGTTTGTATTTAACTAGAAATACTGGTGGGCTTCTGTGAATTGAGAGCAATTCACCTCTCTCTGCTCAGATCTGACCAGGAAGAAACCCAGAAGTAGAAGATCTGATCTTAGAGTTCTGTTACTCTGTCTGAATTGTCACATTTTCAAGGAATTTCATACAAAAACCAGACTGAATTGGTTTTGTGGGGAAAAGAGCGATAGAACTGAATGACAACCCGACAATTAGTTACTGTGTCCATGAAATTCGTAAGTGCATAATGTGTGAAACCTTCTGGGGACGGAGGAGTGACGTTTTCTAATGGCACAAATAATCAGTTTGGGGCCATCCCCACTTTGAACGTTATCAGACAGTGAGTCTTAATTTTACAAACCGATGTGCTCACATAAGTTATTAAAAATACTTAATGCAACGTTCAGTTCTGTTTGCAGTGTCTCACAAGTTATTGAGGAGAAACAGAAATAAATTGGGAGATGAGAGACAGGAATAGGTTTCAGAGAGCACAGCTATCAGGATAATGGATATACACAATACTGAGCAGCAGAGGATATTGAGTTTCTGTTTCAGCTGCTTAGACAAGACACCAAAATGAATGGATATAATAAGCTCCCATGCACTGGAGCATGAACCAGTTACTAATTCATGAGAACAGAGGGAAGCCTTTCATATAGAGCTGTAATCCAGGAATGCTTAGCACTGGGATATGGGCAGACTGTTGGAATGTTTGCCACCTCTGCTGCACCAGGTTTTGTGTTTACTTTTGAGTGCTCATCCGATAAAGAGGTAAAGTCAGGAGTACACCTTGTTTTGACCTCATGCAGCTGATCAGAACATGCTGAGTTTCAAATAAGGCTTACATACCAGCCTGACAGAGGCTACAACTGCTAGTCCAACAGGCTGCCCAGGGGAATTGTGGAGTCTCCTTCTATGGAGACGTTCAAAACCTGCCTGGATGTGTTCCTGTGTGACTTGGTCCAGGTGATCCTGCTGTGGCAGGGGGATTGGACTAGATGATCTTTCGAGGTCCCTTCTGAGCCCTCATGAATCTATGATATTACGATTATCTCAGCTGCAGGCATAAGAAGCAAGCATTCCTTTAGACAGGCTTTTCAGATGAACCCAGCTCGGATTTCTGTTTTGTTCATTCTTTCCCCGTCTTGTTTTTCTTTTTGGCAACCTTACATTTCTGTGAGCAGAAGTGCCAAAACCACTAGAGGGGAAGCAGATTTTGCAGACTAGATGGCTTGGAAGGCTCCCATGCATAAGGAAGTGGATCTATCTTCTTGTATGATATTCAGCGTGCATCTGAAGAGTCAATAACCTGGGATAAGCTACTTTCTCATGTGACTGCATGGAAGATGATTGAACTTATGTCACAAGCTTTTTCCAGCAAGTCCAATCCTCCTACCAACATCATCACAATATGTTGGAGATCCTGACTAACTGCTGATGGTCCATCTCTCTGCTGCTGGTATAAAATACACAAAGAAAACAGGTTGTTTGTCATTCCTTCTGTCTCTTTAGAAACTTCTGCTCTTACTTTAAGGCAAACAACCTCTCTAATGGGTTGCCACATTCAATGACAACTGGTGTTTGAAACTAAAATGCTTTCTTCTTGAATCCTTTGATCATCTTTAATATTTTGTGCCATGCCAATCCCATCCTCTTCAATGCTCCTTTTCTTTCTTAGCTTTCTGGACCTACAACTTTCTTTTTAGCATTGAATTCATTTGTAGAAGTGCAAATGTCCCGGGTTAGGAACATTCCAAAATGGAAAGGCAGCCAGGTCTCGAGGGGTCTCGGATAGAACCTGTCAGGTAAGAGAAAACAGCTTGGGGAAACAAAAGGGTTTATTAAACCTATATCTAAGCACAGAAAGAAGAGACCCAAAGCAGGTGACACGAACAAAATAGAACTCCATCACAATGCCATTACACACATTCTGAGAAAAAGAAATGGTCAAAGTGTTCTGTAGAGGTCTTTGGCTTCAGATTAGGTCTCCTGGGGAGAGGGACACACAGAACACAGTACAGAAGCAGCAACATGGGGGGCCCAACCCTAGAACATTTCTAACCCAAATTTCCCAACATTCTGCCGAAGGTTTAAGAGTTACACTGTCTTCCACTTCTTGTGCAGACAGTTCTGCCAAGCTGAAACAGCAAGCATACTTCTGGGCTCCATACACCTTCTAACTCGAGCATCACCAGTCCCTTTCTTAGTGGCAAGAGGTGACAGCAGCTTCTCTTCCTGTTGTTCCATAAATCAGGATGGCTGTGGCCTCATGGCCTGTCCATGTGGTGAGAACACAATGGTGAATGCAGCAGCAAACCAGCAGGGACCTCCTCCCTCCTTCAGGGTCTTGGGCTTTTGAGGCTTTTCTTCTTTAAGGTTAGCCCACCACTCTGGTATCTTCAGGCTTGTGATGAGCAGTGTAACTCTGTTCCATTCAACTCAGGAAGGAATCAGAACTGGTGGTTTCTCTCTGTGCCCGTCCGCTTTGCTGTGTGGGTGGGGAAAGGGCTTTCTGCCGGCATGGCATGGAGCCACTCGCTCCAGCGTGGCACAGAGCCAGAGCCGGCCAGTAGCAGACAAGGCAGGCTGCCACCATACCCTGCCACTACCGGAGTGCAGCTCCAGGCATGTTTAAGGCATTCCAGCCCTGGTAAGTGGGATGAGCTGAGAGCCAGCCCGAGCTGCCCAGCCACCCTGCAGGGCTCCAGGGAAGGGCAAACGATGACTTGCCCACTCCAGAACAGTCTTTTATTGGAGTGCCCAGTAAATGGGAATGCCCCTGCACCCCCCTCTAAACCGGTTACAAACCCCCTCTCAAAACCTTGCTTTCAGCTCTGGGTGCCTCCATGGCTCCTGCCCAGAGATGTTGCCCTTTGTCCACTCAAATGGGCCATCAGCTGCCAATTGCTTCAGCTTTCCTGAGGGGCAGAAAACATTATCTGGGTGGCCTTTCTGCCTCCCCTCAGTCTAAAACCGAACAGATATTATTTTGGGATGAAAGGAAAGGCATGCCAAGACCTGTTTTTCCTAACCTAGAACAGTGAGCTAGCATGACTGTTCACTACAAATGAGGTAATTAGAATAACCAAAGGTAGCACCATCTGATTGGTTTGGTTTGTAACACCTTGATGACTTGAAGGGAATGATGTTGAGTTCATTAAAGTTTAACTGACTGGTGTCTAGGAACCAAGAACTCGAACAGAGAAGGTTTATTATAGCGTTAGGCTGCACTTTTGGACTGATGCAAATTCATTGTTTTCATGGCATTGCTTCTTGTATGAACTCCTAGAATTGAAAGCAGAACACAATCTTTAGAGGCCCCAATACATCTCTGGTGCCAGCTGTTCTCTTGGATGTTTGCCTTACCTAGAAAAGCTGTTGACAAGCGATTTTTGCAGAGACCTAGTGTGGAGACACACTGCGGCTCTTAGTAGAGGAAGTAACAGAGGAGTTATCTTTGCGAAGCTACAGTCTGGTTTTTTTCACAGAAGTAAAAGCACTGTTTGAAGTCACATCTCTTGTAATTGATAAGGTTGTATTTAAGGTGATGGAAAACATAGGTTTGAAGACTGCATGTTCCACCCCATGGTTGCTATGTCTACCTCTATTTGTGGCTTCATACTCAGGGTTTTTTACAAATATGACTACTGTCGTTGAGTAGAAAAGTGTGTATTTTTCACCCATCATCAGATCCTTGGCTTTGCTGCATGATGCCTCTTACTGTGTCACTTCTACTACAATCATAGGCTCATAAAATTGTAGCATGTCAGGGGTTGGAAGGGACCTCTAGAGAGCATCTAGTCCAACCCCCTGCCAAAACAAAATGCCACCTCCCTTGCTCAGCATTGCCAGACGTTATCCCTAGCCACTCAGACAAAGATTCAGGGCTGTTAGAACTCTGCAGTGGGGATGGTTTTCTACCAAACTTGAAGAGTAAATCTTTGAAAGTGGAGAGCATTCCATGTTTCTGACGGAACTCCATGCATATGTTAAGATCTCCAGCCACAAGCCTGTTTAGAATTGGAATTAGACTCATGACATGCCAGGTATCTCCCATTTCACATCCTGATAGGGGTTGAAAGGGATCTCTGAAGATCATCTAGCCTGACCCCTCTGCTAAAGCAGGGTTGCCCTGAGCAGATTTCATAGGATGATGTCCAGGTAGGTTTTGAATCTCTCCAGAGCAAGAGAATCCACAACCTCTCTGAGCAGCCTGTTACAGAGCTCTGTCACATTCACAGTAATGAATTTTTTGCTCATGCTCAGGTGGAACTTTCCGTGTTCCAGTTTGTGTCTGTTACCCCTTCTCCTGTCACTGGGCACCACTGAAAAAAGAGCTTAGCACCATCCTCCTGACACCCACCATGAGATATTGAGTAGCTATTGATCAGATCCCTTGACATTCTTTTCCAGGCTAAACAGACCCAGGTCTCTCAGCCTTTCCTCAGAGACAAGAAGATCAAAGTTGTGTTGTTGGTGCCTGGCAGCACAAGCACAATTCATCCAGCTCTTCTTGTGCAGTCTAGCACCTGCTGTCACACAGCCTGCACAATGCCTCAGCAGCAGCCATGGTAAATATGTCTGCTCCAGAGTGACCCCTGGCCACCCAGCCACCAGCATTGCCCTTTGCTGATCCCAGCTGCACAAGTTCATACCTGTCTTCGTCTGGCTTCCAAGCCTCCAACGTTCTCAGTACAGTATGTTGCTGCTTATCTCCTCTTCCATCCAAACTGGCTTACGCCCAGGAAAGGGAGAGAAGAAACAGTACTGTGAAAAACCGAGCTGTATATTCTGTCACTCAGAGCCCACTTGAAGCATCTTTTCATCTTCCAAAATATTTTCATCTCATTTGAATATTCTTGATAAAAAACAGGGCTCTGGATACAAACGTGGAGCAGGCAGGAAGATTGGGCTGGGTTGGGTTTGCTGTCTTCTGGGTGCAGGCAGAAATGCTTTCTCATTACATTGCTAAGCAGATGGAGATCAGAAGGCAGGGTCAGGTCCAGTGTCTGATGTCTCCTGTGTGAACATCCATAATAATGTGCAGATTTGCTTTTCTTTTTTTTTAACCCATACTCAGCTGCTCAAACTGCCTTTCTTTAGTAACTGGTAGCATAGGGTGCAATACATGGAATCATCAAGGTTGAGAAAAAACCTTCAAGATCACCAAGTCCAACCATCTGCCCTACAACCCCTAACAACTCAGCCACTCTTGAAACACCATGTCTACCTGTTTTTTTGAATGCCTTCAGGGATGGTTCCTCCACCACCTCCCTGGGCAGCCTGTTCCAGTGTTTCTCTGTGAAGAAAGATCCTACGGCAGCTTTGGTGGCTGATGTTCCCCCTGTGTCTATTCCAGAAAAATGAATTCATTTCCTTTAAACATCAACGCTCTCTGCCCACTTCATTTTCCATGAAGGACCAAACAGTCTTCCCAACTCCCCATGGAGAACATAATGTGCTGTGAAGATATCTATAGATGCAGTCACTCACGTGTACACACATACAGCACAGCAGCAGGTTCAGACTGTCCATCCTATTTTTACATACAGCCTGCGAATAGGTGTGGGTGTGCATTAATGGTGCTTGGCAGGATAAATGTTTCTCCAGAGGTCAGGGTGTATGTTGAGTAAAAAAGAATAGTAATCTGTAAAAGAAGCACCAGCTTTCAAGAGGTCCTGATGAGCCTTGTGTTTTACTCTGTATGTCCATCCCGTAGAGCATCTGACTCCTATCATTTGCAGCTTCCCATGCATGAGGCTGAGGAAATGAACCTGAAATTATTATTTGTTAACTTGATGACAGCAGGGACAGAAAAAGCCCGATGGGCAGATGCCAGAGGGCCATTCCACCTCCCCCCCCATCCATCTCCTACCTCAGTGGATTTTCAAGTGCTGTGCTGCTGTTAGATCAAAGCATGGCTGCACTTCAGTCAGCACCTCAGCACGTAGATCTCACTTGCCTCTCCCTGGAATGGTGACTTTTGTGACATGGCATGCTGTGGCAAACACACACCATGAATGTAGGGGGCAGTGATCTCACAGGGTGCATCCGTGAAAGCTGTTGGGCAAGACTTGTGTATTTTTGCTGCCATTTATGTATTTAAAGTAGGAAAGATTTCTGTTGGGTTGTTGACATGTGTTCCTTTGATGCTTCCTTGGCTCCAGCTGTCAATTCCTGCAGCATTAACAATGGAGGCTGCGAGCACAAGTGCGTTCAGCTCAGTGAAGACCACTACAAGTGCCAGTGCCAGCTAGGCTACCAGCTGAAGAGAGATGCCAAGTCCTGTGAAGGTAAGTCCTGTCTGGAGACTGTACAGGTCGCTGTACATCCTCATATTTCACCCTGCTTGCTGAAAGCAGCTTTAGGGTTTCCTTATTAGCAGGACTGCAATAAGACTGTTAATTTTAATTTAATTTTTAATTTAATTTTAAAAAATGAGTTTCGAGGAGTGAAGTTCACACTGGTTCACAACTTTGAACAAGATTTTGTCCCCATATATCTCTGGCTATTCATTGCACACTGAGAATGGTATAGGTTAGAAACTTGATCATGGCTTGATTCTAACATTTTTCATGCACATCTAGTTATGTCTAGACTTGGCCTGTATCCCACGTCTTACTTGACAGAATACATTCTTTCTTATCTGCTTTTGGCTTGTGTTGCTCCTAACTGCAACCTGATTCATTCACTATCCCCTTCAGGTTTCTGAGCCCTCCAACACGCAGGACACAAACACTACCTTTGGGTGTGGTTGCTGCTGGGTTTTTTCTTGTATGTCTCAACACTTCATCACTTTTTAAGGCAACCCCTCCAGTTCCTCAACACATGATACCCTTGAACATGCCACAGGCAGATAGGGGCAAATTTATGGGTTTATTGCGCTGAAATTTCTGTCACAAAACCGTTTCCATATGGCTGCTCTTCTGCTCTGAGATTTTTGTATGCTGTTTATAAAGTGTAAGTAAATCCTGCTGTTCAGCAGGCTTCCAACTCGCGCTGTGTGCAATGAGCACTTGGCCTTCCATTGGTTTTGGTTCCACCAAGTCCTGCTAATTTTAAAGGCTGTGCTTCAGGGAGCAGCCACTGTCAGCTTGTGTTCTGTCTCTCACAGGGTGTCATGAATGGACTTACACCCTTCCCTCACAAGACAGAAGTACCAATATATTTCAATATATTTATTGATACAAAACAGTGATTTAACAAAGTTTGAACAGTAAACATGACTTTTTAAACAGGACTCATTGTTGAGGTGTGCTGGACTGATTACTGCATGGAGAGATTGAGACAGAGCTTTCAGGAGACCCTCCCACACCTGTGACTCCAAGTGCATAGTCTTTAGATTGTCCTTCATGAAGCTGCAGGTCTGCTGGGCAAGGAATCTCTCAACCTCTTAGAGGAGTCTGTCAACGATCCCTGCCCAAGGGGAGGTGGTGGCAGCTAGCTGTCATTCAAGAGAGCTCCAAGGACTCTTGGGCTGCCCACTATTTATAGAGTTAAGATGATTGACTTGTAGTCAAAGCTCCAGGCCAAACTTACCTTGAGCTTATTGCTCAAGTCATCCCTTGGCTATTGCATTGTTACTGCATTTCCCTTGAGTCCATATTGAGCAGGATGCAGTCACCACACCTAGAGGCATTGTTATTGCATTGTTAGCTGAGAAGCAGAGTATGGGAGATAAGGGTCATGCTGGAAGGAGTTAAGCACACTGTCACATGGGTGTCCCTTTGATTGTCTAAGGACTAGGAAAAGAGAAGCATTAGAGGAGACAGGACATCAGAGATCTTTCTCTGCTGTCTCCAGCCTGTTTCAAGTTTCTCATGGCTCTTTCACTGCCTCTGTCACTCAAGATTTCTCAGGCCACTTTGAATTTCCCTTCTATAAATCAGTGTTCTTTCAACCTCTAACATTCCCTGCCATAAATTTTACTCTCTTGCACTTTGTTTTCTCCAGTGTAGAATCATGGTTGTTCTGAGCAAGAAAATTAACCTCATAAGCTGCAGTTCTCTTGCTTTCAGTGCTCTAGAGGTCACGGAAGATGGGACTGGAGACTGTTCCTTACAGCCAACAAACAGCCTTGTAGTGAAGGTCTGGAAGGTCCACAGCACTTGTAAAGCTCACACTCAAAGTCACCATGAACACTGCTGCCTCCCAAATCACCACCATGGCTTTTTCATACGAGGTTCCTGGATGTCCTGGAACATCTAGGAAATGAAACAATATTTTGCCAGCTTTTAAAAGCCTGGAATAGAGCTCTGTAGGATGGAGTCTGTTATCTCCTGAAGTTATTAAGTTGAAGAATAAGTGCCAAGTGTGTAGGAACAAGAATGCTAATGAGTTATTTTTAGCTTTTCCTGAAACCTGCCTGCAACAGGAAGGAACAGATATGTCAGTGAAAAACAAGTCAATCAGCGGCTGCCTTATGTCCTGAAGATCTTTTCTTTACAAACTTCTGCCTTCTCTAAGGACTTCCCAGGCTGCAGTCTTTATCCAAATGACTGTGTTGTACAAACATCTGCCCTATAATTTGTTGTTTGCTTGTTGTCACATCACAGAGCATTACGAGTTTTACTCTGTGCTGTAGTTGTTCTCACATTAAAGCTTTGGGTGCTCTGAAACCCTTTATAATATTCAGGTTTAACAAATGCTGTTTGATAGTGACTTCATTTAATTTAGCCAAATAGAAAAGGAATCAGCAAATAACTCAGTATTTCATATCAGTGAGGAACAAGTTCTTGCTTGAAGCTAAATTCTTTGTAGGCTGCAAACTGTCAAACTGCAGAGACAAGTTGTCAGCCTTGAAAGTGTCACGTAGGATGAAGTGCTGCTGTCCCTCGGAAACCTATTTGAAACCTATTGTGCTCAAAGTCCAACAGTTCTACATCCTGAACAGTGATTTTTATATTTTAGTATTTTTTTAATCCTGTCAAGTCAAAATCTCAGCCAGCAGACTGGACTGGTTATGGTCTTGAGATGGCAGGAGGTGAAACAAGGGACTTTGAAGGTGTTCTGGTGCAACATCCTCCTTTGTCAAAGAGGGGCACTGAATGCCACCAGCTTCATAGAAAAATGAGCAAACTGCCCCCCCTATTTAAATGTGTCTGTATAAAATAGAGATCTCTTTGTCTCTACAGGTGCTTAGGGGACCGGAACATCTCTCTTAGAAAGATACTCAGAGGGACATGGGGTTTTTAGCCTGGAGAAGACTGATAATATCTTATTGATATCATTAATATCTACAGGTCTGGCATCAGAAGAAGGGTGCCAGTCTTTTTTTCAGTGATACCCAGCAACAGGACAAGGGGTACTGGGCACAAACTGGAAAAAGGGAAGTTCCATTTAAGCATGAGGAGGATCTTCCATCCTTTGACAGTGGCAGAGCACTGAAACAGGCTGGAGAGTTTCCTGCTCTGGACAGTTTCCAAGCCTGCCTAGACACTATCCCATACAATCTCCTCTGCATGAGCTTGCTCTAATTAACAAGGTTGTACTAAATGATCTTCCAACCCCTACCAGTCTGTGATTCTGTGATAACTATGTGTACGTATGGAGTTAGGCTCTGGAAGAGCAAAGCAGAAAGGTCTAGAGGAAAATGTTGGTCAGCCCTTTCCTACGCTTGCTGAAACCCTGACCCCACTGCCAGTGCTCTTGTGTTGATGTTGAGTTTCTTTCTAGTGCCCTGATAGCATTTAGTTTCTACAGAGCTTGAGATAACCCAGGAAGGAGTTTTTGGGCTGCAGGTGAGAAAGAACTATCGGTCAGATGTCTCAAATCAGACAATAATCAAAAAAAGATGAAAACCAGATTAGAGCTTGACTTGAAAAGAGATGGGTTTAACTTTTAAAAGCTTTCTTTGCAGGACCCTAGATGGTGCATTCTCAAAGATGTTCTCCAAATTTTCCCACTCACGTTATTCACCAGTGTGTTACTGTAACTAGGGCTCCTAAGTGAAACCTCTACCTCAATATCAGATTCTGATATGAAACCCCAGGCTCTTAATCCAAATCAGACCTGTGCAAACAGTCTCAGTTGATCCATTTTGGTGCATATAAAGCCTTTATGTGGGCAAACTCCTCAGTGTGCTTCCAGCAGGTACGTGTTCCAGAAATACCCCATAAACCACGGTGAAATCTTTGAGGTGGAGACTTCTATAGACCCTTTATAAATGTGTTTCTAAGCACTTGCTACTTAGAGCAGCTTATCCTTGAAACGGTATGGTAGGGTTCAGAAAAGATAAAAATCATGATGTGCAACGTGAATGACACGTGTTTTTAGACCAAAGGAGGTCTTTTGGGTTGCCTTCAGCATTTATTTCATCTAGCAATGCTTAAATACATGTTTTTCTATGGTCACCTCCACCACTGTGTTTGTGGGTTGGCACATATTAAGATGCTAACTGATGTTGTTTCAAGAAACTCTTGAAACCTGCTCAGTTATGGGGAAATACGGATGGAATCTACTTTCCTTGCCCTACTTCCAAGGTGTATTACAAGCCTTGTTTCCTGCTGTTTAAATCCTTGTTGCTACTCGATGAAAAATGCTCTCGGCAAGAGAGAAAATAGCATCTAGAAAAACAAGGGCTTTCCTACACACCGAAATATGTTGAATATTTTACCCCTCCATCTAATCTCTTGCAGCTACAAGTAATCTTCATTGTTGTAGCGATGGCAGGTAAGACCATTTTCAGACACAAACGTGACCTTTAAGTTGACAGCATGCTCTAATTGGTTTCAGTGATAAACCCCTGCACAAGTGGGAATGGAGGATGCTCACAAATCTGTCAAAATGAGAGAGGAATTGCAAAATGCGAGTGTCATCCAGGGCATTATCTTTCTGCAGACAACAAGTCCTGTTTAGGTAAGAAACTACAGGCTATTTATTGGGAAGAAAGGTATTAATCAGTGCTCTGGCTCAATGCGATATGAATGGGAAGAAATATGTGGTACAGATAGGCATTTTGAAACGGCAGCTCTCTTTGTGCTATTTATGGCAGCTGATAGTCTGGAAGGACCATTGTAGTTAGGAAAATTATTCCGGGGTCTCTGAAGTCTCAGTGTTACTCTGGTAGAGTCCCTTTAAAATATTGTCCCAGTTACAACTCCTGGAAAAATTGGTTCAAGTAACACTCTGAACCAGGTCACTGAAAATCTATTTAGAATTCAAAGGGCTTTTTAGCTGGAGAACCATTTCCATATTCTTAGAGGAACTCCTGTGAAGGAAGAAATCGTGAAATCTTAAGATTTCCAAAGAAATGTCCTTAAAAATTGAATTCCAAAGTGCTGTGTTTAGTCTGAGATTTTCAAAAGGATCTAAAGCATTTCTGAACCAAACTGTGGGGAAGTTAAAGACCAAATAATACCTGCTTTTCTCTGTCAACATGATGCTTGGAAGCACGATGATAGTTGATCAGGTTTATGAAGTACAAATATTCCCTGGCCAGGATGAGGCTGTGTATTCAAACATTTCAAATTCCCCTTTTTGAAAACTTGGCCAAAATTTTGCCCATATTTAGGAAAAAAAAAGCTTTTCTATCTGTACAGATATTGCTTGGCAAAATACTTACTGCCCTGACTATTTTACTCAGTTGTCTGTAAGCCCTTCTGCCTGTGGCACTGCACACCACAGTGATCCCCCTCCCTTCCTGGGATTACTCATGAGTGGGGATACTTGACAAAGCAAAGTGTTTTCAAGTAGCATAGACACTTCACTGATGATTAATAGATGGGAACAGCCGTGGGTTTAGTGCTGGGGTCAGCACGTTACTCATGCTCTCTCAGATACATGCTGGCGATTCTATTTATTTATGTAGAAACTAAAGCACTGAGTAACTTGCAGTGTTATATATATGGAACAAATTCTCTTTCCAACCTCATGGCAAGAGTCTTTTGAAGCATTAGACATTGTTGTGTCTTACCATGGATGTACAATTATTGGGGCTCTTTCTCCTAAAATTTTTTCAATGACTTTTGCAAAATTCAGGCTATTTGACTCTTTGCAAACCAAGCTGAGAGAAGACAGAGGGCAGGTGGAGTGACATCCTTTAGCTATTAGCTGTTTTGACAAGAAATATTTGCAGGATGGTGGTTCTGGTTCAGTTTCTTAACTTACTTTTCTCTTTGAAAAAGGTAGAAAACCAGAGGAGAACATTTACAGCATGTGCTAAGGTACTCTACTTGCAAAGCAACAATTAATTACAGAAAAAGCCCATATAACCCATTTTATTCTGAAGAGCAGCTACTCACGTTGCTGCTTCAGAGAAACTGTCATTTCTCCTGAAATTTTCATGAGCTGGTGTGTGGTGTTTGCACTGCCTGAGGGCTCTTTTTGCAAGTAGGCTGACTGCATTTGTAAAGCTATTCGTGTTCAAGTAAAGGGGCCACAGGTATGGCCAGTGATGGTTGCAACATGTACGGAGAGAAAAGAGCCTGCTGGGACTGTGCTGTGATACAGGTGAGGAGCTGCACCCCGCATTGTTCTCTCCTGTGTGCAAGACACCGATCCAGCATCGTTGTGCTGAGTAACCTGTATTTTGCAATTAAACTGTCAGAACAAGGGGAGGAGCAGGAGATTGGTTAGATCTTGGCTGTTCTTGCAACTTGTGCAGGATGGTGGCTCTGGTTTGCCACTTGTGAGCTAATGCAAGGAGGTTGTTTTCTGCAGCTCTACTCCACGGCAACAATATTTCACCTTTTGATGCTCTGTTTTTCCACAGTTATTATTCCTTAAAAGTCTTTTCATGGTCTTTCAGTAAGTTTTTAGAATAATAGACTGTATTTGTTGGAAAGGACACCCAGTCCAAAGACCAAAGATGGTGAAATTTAACTCCAAAGTACAGCAAACCTGAGAAACAGACTGCTTGATGCAGTATTTGTGGAGAATGATCTCTCCACCTACAACTACCTTTCTACTTCTCTTACAGACAGGCTCAAACTCTTGATTAGGGTGGTCGCTCCCTGCTGGACTTGTGATGGGGAAGCTGCAGGATTCAGGCGCACAGAGATCTGTCTCTATAGTGCCTGCTGTGAGCCAGCCACCACTTAATCCAGATTATTTGACATTGATGCAACGGCTGTGGGGACCTAGTGATAATTTCAGGATACTGGAAGACTTTTCTTGAGTTTTTCAAGTGGCTTCTTTTGCTGTTTTTTTTCTGTTGCAAATAACCTACCTTGGCTGATGCTGTAAATGTAATGTACAAGTGGTCATGTTGAGAGGGTCAAGGTCAGCAGTGTAAAAAAAAATCATTTTGGAGAACAGTGCTGTGGATTCAGCCTTCCTGGATCCATTGGATGATGTCTAACATCATCACCAGCACCAGGATGCTGGTAGACACTGGGAAATCATATTATCGTTAAGATTGGAAGAGACCTCCAAAATCAAGTCTATCAGCAACACTGTGCTCACTAAATCGTGTCTCTCAAGAGCCAGATCTGCAGGGTTTTGAACACCTCCAGGGATAGTGGCTCCACCACTGCCCTGGGCAGCCTGTTGCAATACCTGACCCCTCTGTAAGTGAAGAAATTTTTCCTGATGTCCTATCTAAACCACCCCTGGCACAACTTGAGGCCATTTCCTCTTGTTCTGTTGCTAAAAACAGATGCACATCTGTTTGAACTTAGAATAGGTTGTTTTGCCTGATCCTTTATGTAGTATTTGTAATAATTTATAAGTCTGATGGTGTGGAAAAAGGAATCCTACAGGTAGAACAGGAAGTAATGTTACTGCAATAAGAAGAAGCAACTAAACATTTCAGACACACGAACTTAATGACAAGTGCCTGAAATGCAGCTGAATTGCATGTAAAGCCGTTTTATTTTTCTTTTACTGTCCAAATGAATGTCTCTGCCTTTCTCTCTGCCCTGCAGATATTGATGAGTGCGCAGAAGGCAGAGCCAGGTGTGCTCATCGTTGTGTGAACTCTCCCGGTTCCTTCACCTGCGCCTGTAATCCCGGCTTCGAGCTGGGCGCGGATGGAAAGCAGTGCTACCGTAAGTGACACTTGTACAGCGACGTGTCTCAGGCTGCCTTAGCCCCAAACTGCCACGCTTAAGCTTTAATTCCCCTGGATTAGCACTCCCAGCAACACAAATGCATGCAAAAGCTCAGGCTTAATACTATTTTCTTCATCTTCTGCTACCGCTGGGTTTGCAGGTTGATACATTCCTAAGCCTGTGTTCACGGACCTTAATTATTTCATTTCAAAGAGCAAATAGGCCTGCTGGTTTATCTTTGGAGTCTGGTGAAATCTGTTGCAGAGGGACCAAAATACATCTTTTCTATGAAATATATTCATTCCTACCCTTTTTCTCCTGTTTTTTTTCTCTGTGCTGGGTCTGATGCCAAAGAAAAGCAGCCTGACGTTCTGCTTAAGTCTTTTTCCGTTTGGGTTTAAGTTACATTTCTCCTGAGATTATTGACACTGTTAAGTAGATGCTTTAAAAATCATATAGAGAAATATTTGAACAATTAGAATTTCCCAAACTAAATTAGAAAGAAAAGGGAATAATCAAGGCTGGGGATGAAAGACGTGTTTGAACAATTAGTATTCCCCAAAATAAAGCGATGCTGAGCCCTGTTGTCCTCTCTCACTTACCTCTTGCCAGCAGGGTTTCTTAATCAAAGGTACTTTTCCTGAGAAGGGGACTGACTCCCAGCACTGTTAGTTGAGAGGTGATCCCCAGGCTGTCCTTGAGGGCAAATTTAGATTAATAAAGGAGGTGATGTGGAAGAGCTGGTGTTATTACGGACCTAACATAAGCTCCCTGGAATGCAGACAAAAGCATGACCTGCTTTCGAGAGATGTGGGCAAAGTTTATTCAGTTTAATAATAGTGAGAAGGAACTTCCAGCAGAATTTCCATATGAAAATATACGCCATGCCAGAGAACCACTTCTTTTTTATAAGAATGTGCATGTAAGGAATACTTCATAAGGATGAGAATTAATTGCAAACCATTAGCATACACTGAAAATAAAGAAACCCTCTTATGGTGAGACACGTACTGGGGAATTATCTCATAGATTATGGGGAACCGTGAGCGGTGCGGTGGCGAAGGAAGCGCGATTGTTGTATAGATTCAAAGTGATCTGTTCCAGGATTAAGAAAGTGGTTCAGTCCACTTAGATTTAATTGTGGATTTTCTGGTAATATTTTTTCCTGATGTTCAGCAAATCTCGGGAGATGGTGGTTCTCTGTGCCGCATGCACAATATTACAGAGCAAACAATAAAAACAAAAACATTCTGCATATATTTATGATCAGGATTATCCCAGTGTTTGAGCAATTTGCAGGCTTTGTTTGTTCTTTCGTTTCCCCAGTGGCATGGGAAAGAGCTACTGCTCCAGTTTTACTGATGAAGAACTGAGACAAAGTAAATGATGACAATAGTCAGATTCTGTGTTTGATTTCTGAGTTTCTTAAATCTCAGCTTTACCCACTGGGCAAGAGATTAGATTTCTTCTTCCTAGTGCAGGTAATCATACCATGCATGAGGTGTAGCCCTCCATATGTGTTATCCAAATTTATACCCCCTTCCAGCTACGCTTGAGGTTTTTTTATCAACAGAGAGGTTTCTCCTCGGGAGCTCAAAAAGGGACCAGAGCTGTCTGTCCAGGTCTGGTGGCTGCTGCTCCCAGCTGGGATGTTTCTGGAAGTTTGGTGGCTCCTTTAGGAGGGTGTTTCTCATTCTACATACTATTGGAAATTAACTCCCCTTTAAATACCTCTGTAACAAAGCAGTCTGGCCAATTCATCAAGAGAAACGATAACCAAGCTCATAGTTTCTCTTCATCCTGAAGAGTCTGATGAACTGCCTTGGTGGGAATGAGATGGACAGATGGTCCTGTTCTTCTGCAGCCATTTCCCCTGGACCTAACCAAACAGTTATGAGGACTGTCCATTACAGTGGAGGGTGGGATGGTGTCCTGGTTTGAAAATTACCAAACTTTCAACTATTAGCTGTGGTGCTTTTGAAGCTGGAGGTAGCTTTCCTAGCAGACCTGCTGCATCAGTGTCTGGACTCTACAGGTGATTGGGGGACAGAGTCTATAGAAAGAAAGGTACTTCGTGTTCTTCATCTTTCCTTGCCTTTCTTTTTTTTCTTTTCTTCTTGGTGATGGGTTCAATAAACTGTTGTCTTTTTAGCAAAGTTCCTTCCTTGCTTGTTGAACTCTCAGTGAGAGCTGGTTGTGCTTGAATTACAGGCACCAACTCAACCCGATTTAGACCCTCTCCCTAAACTATTACAGATGGTCTGTCAGAGCGAAGGGGGCTGGCAATGGCACCATAGCACCACCTTGTTGTAGAGTCTCAGCAGAGGAGCTGCTGGATGCCCCCTTGGAGGCTTGTCCAAGGGTCAAAACCTGCAGTTTGTTTTGCTTTGTGGTTAGATGTCAGGCTGACCAACAGGCTCTGCTATGAAAGTTTAAAGCATTTGTGTTTGGAGGACACTTCAGAATCCTACTCTTCCATTTGCATGCAGAGCTGCTGCTTGGGAAGCCTGAGAGGTCTGCATTGAGATGGACCACCTGCCTTCCTCAGATGGTTCTTCTCCTTTGGAACTAGGTGCTGCCAGGTTCGAACAAACAATAAATCTCAATAAACCTGTGAGCTTTCCCGTGGCAGGCAGACTGCTGAAATGGTGGGGTGGCTTCGTGGCACCCAAGTTGAAACTATTCACTGCTATGACACAAGGAATTCAGAGACTCCAAAGCACGCTCCTCTCGCCTATGTGTGAGGGAGCTGAATTTATATTTCCTGCCACAGCAGTTGGCTTGTGGATGCTGTTTTACAGCAACCTTATTCTCTAGTGCTTCTCCCCCTGCGCTCGCTTCTTAACATCCTTTTGATTTATTTCTCCGCAAGGCATCGAAATGGAAATTGTTGATAGCTGCCAGGACAACAACGGGGGCTGCTCACACCGCTGCGAGCACACGACTGCAGGGCCACACTGCTCCTGCGACGATGGCTATCGCCTCGATCCCGACGGCAGAACCTGCGCCGGTAATTCACAGAAAACGCTGCATCTCTGCGGGAGGAGGGAGGAGGTGTGGCAGGTCTCTGCCAGGGAAACCTGCAGGAGAGCTGTCACTCAAGTAAATACTTTCCCATCCCCTTCTCTTCTCCTGCAAGTTTTAATTAATGCCGTCCTCTGGCGCTTCCCCAGCCGCAGCTCCAGCTTGCCCCACTCTGCGTGTTTGCTGGGATTATTCATTAACATGGAGAGGACGTCTGCCTCCCGCATGGAAGATGTCATTTTGGTGCATCACCACTGGCCTTGGCTGTGTCTCACTGTGTCCAGCACAAGCATCCCTTGCCTTAGTGGTCTCCTTCTCTTGCTGTTCTGAAGAGCTTCCATAACACAATCTGGCGTTTCTGCCTCACGTTGCTGGTTTTTTCCGTTCTGCTCAGGGCTGAGATTGTGTTCCTGGCTGTGAGAAGTCTCACTTAGGAAATGAAAGCCATAGAGTTAAAGTTGTTTTTTGTTTCGAGAGAAGAGCTCAGAAAATCCTTCATGTTTTAAATGATTTTATGATGCCATTTATTTTTGTTGTTGTTGTTTATGGCTTTTGCTGTGCAAACTGTATTTCATTCTGCTTTAGACTTCTTGCTGTCACTGTGCCATTAAAATTTTAAAGAATAGCCAAGAAGAGGGGAAAAAAATAAAAGAAGCATCACAGAGCAGTATAGTGAGACATGAGACGTGAGGAGAGAGAGAGAACAGGAGCTCTGGTGAATGTGAGAGGCATTACAGACAAGATCAGTCTAGCAACACAAAAAGCCAAGGGCGGGAGAGGGGAGAGAGTAGGAAAGCACCAAGGTCTGCCAGGGAGGTTAATGCTGGAGCTTAGAAAGCAAAGGAGGAGAAAGGTCAGGGAGGCAGATTTGGAACCAGAACCTTGCAAGGGTGGGATGGATTATGGGGATGAGAGAACTCGGAGCAGCCTCCTGCCTAGTGACCTGCTAATAGAGATTTCAGAAGGAAGCAGCTACTCTGGACACAGAGGGAAGGGGTTTGGCAAGGCTGGGCACAGAATCATACAAGCACTTGGGTTGGAAGAGACTTCAGAGATCATGCAGTTCCAGCCTGCCTGCCATGGGCACAGATCAGGTTGCTCAGAGCCCCATCCAAACTGGTCTTGAACACTTCCAGGGGTGGAGCAGCCACAGCCTCCCTGGGCAACCCATTCCAGTGTCTTAGCCCCCTCACAGGTAGGCATTTCTTACTAAGATCTCATCTAAATCTCCCCTCTTTTAGCTTGAAACCATCCCCCTTGTCCTATCACTAGAGCCTCTCATAAAAAGTCCCCTTCCAGCTTTTCTGTGACCCCTGAAGGTACTGCAAGTCTGCTCTTAACAGCAGAAAACTCCCTATGACTTAGACACACACTCCGCATTCCTGCCCAGACAGGAGGCTGTTGCAGACCCTAGAGCAAGACACTGCATGATGTACCGCAGAGCAGCGCAGCTTGTGACATTTCTGGAAGACACTCTGGGCAAATAACCCGTATTAATCATTTTCCTGCTGGCCTCCTCACCTCGATTGATTAATTACATTTTCTTTCCCCTCTTTCTTCTGTCGCCGTGTCCTAATAATGTTGGTTTTCCTTCCAAGGTTAATTGAGACACTGGCCTTTCCCATCTGCAGCTGCTGGTCTGGGCAGCGTTCAAAAGTGTTTTGCAGACTCAGCAGTGACAAGGTGGCCCTTGAATGGCCACCAACTCGCTCGGCAGGCTGCAAGGGCTGTGATCAGCTGAGAGCCTGCAGTGAAAAGATAACAGCTCTGTCCTCCTATCTGGTCACAAGAACAGTGCTGTGGGCGATACCAATTTCTGGATGGACACAGGGCAGGACGAAGCAGTGGGCAATTAGCTGAGCAGAGCTATAGGGTGCTGGTGTCCAGCGAACGGGGTGCTGGATCAGAGTTAGTTTGCATTGAATAAGGTCGAATGTGAAAGTCCAAATGGTTCAATGCAGGTTAAATAGTGGGTATTTGAGAGGTGGTGAGATCTAGCTGTCTGTAATCACCTCATGGCAGGTAGAGTTGCAGAAAAATTGCCTCTCCCTGGACATGGAGGGTACTGGGTGCTGTGGGAGAAGGTGGAAGGTAACCACTGGCAGGATTCAGTGTTTTCAGTGGGTGGAGAGGAGATGGAGAAGTGCTGAAAAGCACAGTAGCTACTAAGAAGAACTGCTGCAGCATCTCAGACTGTATCCAAAGGCTGAATGAGCTGCCCCTTTCTTGCAGAGCTGGACGAGTGTGAGAGCGGAGAGTCCTGCTGCTCCCAGTTCTGCATCAACTATGCAGGTGGTTACGAGTGTGCCTGCAAAGGCGGGTTCCAGCCCAATGCTGATGGCTGCGCCTGCGACGGTGAGTCCTTTGAGACTGGGGCTTGGTGTAGCTAAGCACAAGAGCAGGAAGAAGAAATGTTGTCAGAGATCATTGCAGGCTTTGTGAGCTTTGCCCTAATGAAAAACTCCTTGACCAAGTGCCAGCTCTGCTGCTAAGGGTTTACTGATGTGTACTGTGTTCCACTTTGTGGAACTGGAATACAGTAACAACACAGCATCCAGGATGGAGAAGTGGGGCTGCAGGTTGAGGCAGCTTTTCCTCCTCTCTCCATGGACACCATAGATTCGTGTGTGTAAAGGACTGCTACAAAAAGAGAAACCTCCAAATAACCAAAGGATCAACAGAGCTTAGCAGCTTAAAGCAGCTCTTTTCACTTGACACACAAACAGGTGAAATAATCTGTTCCATGTTGCCCCAAAATGTCTTGCAGTCTCTGGTGTTAGTGAGAAATCGACAGCCCAAAGTACTGAGACAATTGGGTTTTCTGACTGTGCAGAATAGTTTTTCAGATGCAGCCAGGCACAGGATGCTCTCTCCAAGCAGAGCTACTTGCACCTCATTTGTATCTCTCTGTTTTCTATCATTAATGCCTGTTCTTTAGATGTGGACGAATGTCTTCTCGATAACGGCGGCTGCGATCATTTCTGTGTTAATTCTCTGGGGTCGTACGAATGTGCGTGTAAGGAGGGCTTCAGGCTTGCTGTTAACAGACGGTCCTGCATTGGTAAGTTCTTTTTCTATCCCGAAGGCCATTTCGTGTTTCCCCATTGATTTAAGATGTGAATTTGGAACTAGGATTTTCACAAGTGCTGGCATTCTGGGCGCTCACAGCCACACTGAATGTGGCCCGTGTGGCCTCTAAGTTCATCCTCAAGTAGTGGGCTTAGCCAAAGATTAATGCAGATGAACACTTAAATCCTCTGGATGTGTTTAAAAAAACCTCATGTTTTAGAAGTAAATATTATTTTGACAGTTTTCTTGGTCCATTTAATGAAGTTTAACATCCTGTGGAAAAAAAGTAGCCGGATTCCACTCCGATGAACTGAGGCAAGTTTTCCACTACCGTTGTTGGTGTGGTTCTGGATCTCTGCCAGCATAACCAGTGCAGAGTTTACCTTAGCAACTTAATTTTACAACCAAGTTTAGCACCTGCTTAAACCCTGGGCAGAGTTTGACATTTTAACCAGCTCCAAAATGAAAAGTCAACTGATTTCCCATCATTTTAAGGCTCCACTTTTATTTTTTCTGAAAATAAATTGGACAGCCAACCTCACTCTGTATTTGTCATCTCCAACATGAGTTAGAGTAATGACCTTCATTAACTAAAAATAATGTCAAACTTCAAATGAGGAAAAGTAAAACTCTGCCTTGAATTTTTCTCTGCTCTTTCCAGAAGCAGGGGAACCAGAGTTTATTTCCAGAAGAAAGGGAAGGGGATTTTTTTTTCCCCTCTCCATACTTTTCTCTCTTTTGGGTAGCAGAAATGTTTATAAATACAGATGAGAAAACGGATGGGCTGTGACTGCTGTTCAGGCTGCACAGGAGTGTAGCTGGAAAATCTACCAGAGTAATTAAAACACAAAAGGAAAAATTAAATGGGTGGAAAATATGACCGAGGAAGACTCAGAGGCAGGTTCTGATGGCATTTCTCTGTGTATCAGCTGTAGGTGGGGAGGAGATGGATGTAGAAGAGGCAGTGGGGTTTGCTGGTGCTCCAGGGCTCCACTTCAGAGGTCCCCCCCAGCTCCTTCACTATGCACTCACAGCCCTCTATGATGATGAAGCGCAGCACGGAGAACTCACTCTGGTACACAGGACTGGTGAGTGAACAAGTGTCGCTTTGAGCAAATGGGGTGAATAGTCTTGAGATGGGGATTTGGGGCTAGAGTAATGCTGGACTGGCAAGGGTAAGCCCTTGGGATTTGCAGATGAGACATTGCCACGTGTCCCATCCCAGGTGAGATGTGTTTGGGGAACCTTGGTCCTGGTTACTGCTGCTTGGATGCAGAGGGAACGGATGTGGAGGGAGGCAGGAGAAAAGTGCACAGTGCAGCATGCAACGGGTGGGAGGCTTCTTGGGAAAACAGAATGTCTGCACAGAGATTGAGAGACTGCAGACAGAGAGATCCTCTTCATCCCAGGGGCTAAAGGATTGTGTGAGTTCCTGCGGTTCACAAAATGCACCAAAGCTGCTCTGCTGAGAACAAGCCCTTAGGAAACACTTCCTCACAGAGCTAGGAAAGGGGCATGTGGGGGCACGTCAGTCTGTTTACAAACCCTTCTAAAATAATTGGAGGGAGCTTTGCTTCAGATATTTGCATTCTTGTTTGTGGAAAACACAAACCTTTAGAGATTCTGGTCCCTTTTGATGCTCTGGGCAGGGGAAAAGAACAGAGAGCTATCCATATAGAGAGCTCAGGGTTTGTTAGCACTGGTAGCAAAGAGAGTACATGAGCACCCACAGTCACAGGGGTGAGAAGTGCAGAGCAGCTTCACACCCCACGAGGACTTTGCATGCCAGTCTTTTCACCTGAAGATAGAAACTTCACAGAACCGTAGGATTGGAAGGGGCCTCGAAAGGTCATGTAGTCCAACCCCTGCGGCAAGCAGGGACATCTCTAACTAGAACAAATTTCCCAGAGCCCCAGCAAGCCTGCTCTTGAATGTCTCCAGGGATGGGGTCTCCACCACCTCTCTAGGAAACATCTCCCTGTAATCCACCACCCTCAGATTAAAGAACTTTTTCCTGGTGTCTGACCTAAATCCACCCTTTTCCAGCTTCAAACCATGACCCCTTGTGACCAGTTCTTCCCCAGCCTTCTGACAGGCCCCTTTCAAGGATCAGAATTTCTTGACAAGATTCCCCCAGTCTTCTTCAGGCTGAACAACCCCAACTTTCTCAGCCTGTCCTGTAAGAGAGGTGCTCCAGCCTTGTGATCATTTTCACCACCTCCTGTGGACACGCTCCACTTGAAACTTCACCACGAGGCGATATCCTGCTCTGGCTTTCGGATGAGTGTGGCATGTGCTGGGGCTCAGCAGGGAGGAAGAAGTTTCCTTGTTTTTGTTATATATGTCCCCATGATTTTTATACAAGCTCTAATGACTCATCCGAGGGCTGTGCCCTACAGGCAAAAAAAATCAGGATCCCATCTTGGCTTTAATAAAAAATTAACTTATTTTTATGAACAAAACTGTGAAGAGCTCCCAAATCGCAAGGCAGCCAGCCGGACTCACTGGTGCTGATAACCAGTTGGGAAACTGATAAATGAGATAACCACAGGCAAAACTATCAGGCCTAGAAACCACAATCAAATATTTATTGACCAGTTTTTCACATGTTTTATTTATGTTGAGCCATATAAGTTTTGGGTGTTATCAGTCATGGCTGAGTATTGCACTTTTTCCAAAGCTAGCAGCTTTGCAGTGTGTGGAGGTTTGTAGGAAAAAGTGATGAAAGAATGAAACTTAATAGTTTGGTAAATTTATTTATCTCCCAGGTGTGGATTTATTCATTATACTGGCAGTACTTACTTCTGGGCTGCTGTTTGTATTATAAAAATACAGCTTTAAACAATAATTAGGGGTGAATTATTAACTTTTTTCTGTAGATTTAATGACTTTTCAAGGTAAAAGTGTGGCAACCTTCTCCTGAGGTATGAATCATGGAATGGTCTGGGCCGGAAGGGACGTCAGAGATCACCCAGTTCCAACCCCCTGCCACAGGCACCAACACCTCTCACCAGTCCAGGTTGCTCAGAGTCCCATCCAACCTGGCCTTGAACATTGCAGGGAGGGAGCAGCCACAGCTTCCCTGGGCAACCCATTCCAGCATGTCAGCACCCTCACAGGGAGGAATTTCTCCCTGAGATCTCATCAAAATCTCACCTCTTTTAGCTTGAAACCATCCCCATTGACCTGCCCATTAAGCTGGCAAGTCCCTCTCCAGCTTTCCTGTAGGGCTGTTACAAGGTCTCCTCAGAGACTTCTCCAGGCTGAACAGCCCCAATTCCCCCAGCCTGTCTTCATAGCGGAATACCCCTGTGTCCTCCTCTGGACTCACTCCAGCAGTTCTATGTCCTTCTTACACTGAGGAGTCCAGAATTGGATGCAGAACTGCAGGTGAGCATCTCATAAGAGCAGAACACCTCCCTTGACCTGCTGGCGGCACTGCTTTAGATACAGTCCACGATAGGGTTGACCTTCTGGGCTGGATCATACATACGTTGTCGTACCCCATTCCACGTTGGGAACACTCAGATTCTGAACGTCTCTGAAAGGACAGGTATTTATTCAGCTTCCGGAAAGGAACAGTTAGGTGCTGAGACCTAGGGAAAATCTGACCTCACAGAGAAAATTGCTGTTGAGAAGCAACCAGCCTGCTGATTAACTGGGAGCTCAAACAATCTGCCAGCTCGCTTTAGGTGCTGCTTAAAATCCCTTTCAAAAGCCTCCAGCCATAGCCATAAAGCCTTCAAGGCAGTAAACTGACTGTGAGGACAGGATCTTAATGTCACCAAAGAATTGTAGCAGAGTAATGTTTGTCTTCAATACCATTCCCAATATACCCCTCCAAGAGAGCATGAGGAGGGAGTGTGGGCTGGTATTTGGGTGCAGGGGAGGAAAGGAAGGTGAGAAAGGTACTCATTTTCATATAGGGTTTTCCATACAAACTAACTCTTTGCTTTCATATCCATGAAGAATAAAAATGAATTTATAAGTGTGTATTTTGCTCTATTTCCCAGCGTAACACTTGACTACGTGGTTGAAAATGTTACTCAAATGTGCTTAAATAGCAGCACAGAAGAATGAAAAGGAGAAGATTCTCTCTCAAGAAATATTTTAAGTTATATACAGTATATATTCTACATTAAATAGAGTATATATTCTACATTAAATAGGCTGTACAATATATAGTATGTATTACATTATATATATAATATACATTATGCGTTACGTGTAGATTCCTTTTCTCTAAACTCAGAACATTTCCTCTTAAAGAAAAGTTTTGAGTGTTCTTTGTTGGAGAATGACAGCATTTAAAGGAGTAGATTTCAGCTAAAGTCCCAGCCTTCCTTTTAGTCTCTAAAATATGAAAAGGAAGATTTAGGAATCCCCATTAAAGCCTTTTCTTTCACTTTCCAAACTCTCACTGTTGCACATGTTCCTTTTCACTTGTGTATCAACAGTGTTGGCTAAGAGCATGTGGAAGTATTTTATCTGGATGCTCTCTAAACCTCCTGTCATTTTTTGTTTCAGTTTGCCTTGGAAACACTTTTGGCAGCGACTGCAGCCTGAGCTGTGAGGATTGTCTGAATGGAGCAAGTTGTAACAGCGAGCGCAGCGGCTGTGTTTGCTCCCCTGGTTGGACCGGTGTTATCTGTAATGAAAGTAAGTGCGGGGTGTTAGTGGGGGGGAACGCTCTCTCCTGGCACTGTGACCCTGCAGGTGGGTAGGACACAGGAATAGCCTGTTGCACTTCTAATCTGAAAAGCTCTCTAAGGAGCACAGTGCCTCACAGGCAGATCAAAATTTCATTGCTGTGGGGCACATTAAATAGAAATTGAAAGGGAGGGTGAAGTGCGCAGTCTGAGCGTTCAGCCAGTGTGATCTCTGGTGCCCCTCCTCAAGCTTTTTGTTGCTCTTCATCTCTGATCACCCTGCTGCTGAGAAGTGCCAAGGTTTGCCTGCCATGCTTTGCTGCACAACTGACATTTAGATGTCTGTCCTGGCAGGTGATGTGACTATCTGGATGGACACAGATGCTAAACTTGATTTTTCCTTTAGGATGAGCCAACATGCCACCTTCTTTTTTTTTATTTCCTCCTTGTGTTGGTAAACTGAAACTTTTTTTGCGTAATAATTCTTCCTATTTTTAACATACTTTTCTTGGAATGGTTAATTTTTAATACTGGAATTGTATTTTACAGAATTCTTCTGCCATGTCAGCCAGTGCCCTTCACAATAGCTTTGTACTCTTCTCGTTCCTGCCTCCTGGCAGAAGATCTTTGTGATTCAGAAGTATCAAAACCAGCCTGAAAGATAAAGCCATGATTTATTGATGTATCACATGTCATTCCTCATCTGCAGTTTGGCAAAGCTGGTGTTGCTTTTTTGAGTCTTCTCTCTGTGTGCTTGAGATTGTCCCTCCATGGTCTGTGGAGTAATGACCTGTCACACTCAGAAAGTCTGTGCTATCACTGAAGAAACAAATAGGTGATGAATTATTACTTGGTAGACAGCAGCCTTCAGCTTAATCTCCATCAAGATTGTTTAGGAGGCATCATCATAAGGACAGAAATATAGAAAAAACAGCAAATGATTGAAACCAACAGTCTTCCCATAGTTATTTTGGGAAACTGATCATTTGGTTCGTAAACACTGGGGGCAACTGCAAGAATCGTAGAATCATAGAATCACTAGGGATCAGAAGAGACCTCGAAAGATCATCTAGTCCAATCCCCCTGCCACAGCAGGATCACCTACACCAAGTCACACAGGCACACATCCAGGCAGGTCTTGAACTTGTCCAGAGAAGAAGACTCCACAACCCCCTGGGCNCCTTCTGGAACTGAGGGGCCCAGAACTGGATCTCACCAGTGCAGAGTAGAGGGGGAGAAGAACCTTCCTTGAGCTTCTAATACTCCCCTTCTGATCCCCCTCAGGATGCTGTTGGCCCTCTTGGCCACAGAAGCATGTTGCTGGCTCATAGTCATCCTGCTGTCCAATAAGACCCCCAGATCCCTTTCTCCTACACTGCTCTCCAGCAGATCAGTCCCCAACCTATACTGGTCCCTGGGGTTGTTCTTGCCCAGATACAAGACTCTACCCTGACCCTTGTTGTACCTTGTTAAGTTTCTCTCTGCCCAGCTCTCCAGCCTGTCCAGGTCTGGCTGAAGAATAAGAGTGAGGAGGCTTAAAATGATGATTTCTAGTCTAACTAAGGCAGTTGAAGCTATTGAGTTAGGATGTTGTTCTGGTGGTTCAGGGGAGATTATGAATATTTCCAGGCAGGATTACAAATTCTATAGTTGACTTCATAAATAATAGCAACATTTTTGCTCTGTGTTTAGCAGTAGATTCCCAGGCATGTAATCTGGTGGAATTTGCCTCTAGAATTTAAAAAACTTGTTAGTGGGACTGTGTTACTGAGCCAAACCCACAGTCTGATGAAGTAAGCAATGACAGTGATGGATGCAATATATAATCTCAATGAATTAGCTCTTTCCTCTCATTTTCTTAATATGCAGCATAGTTCATGGGTTTGGGGTAAGCTAAGCAGTTGAGAAAGCTGAAACTAAATTCCTGTAATAATCACAAAATGGGTTGTGTTGGCTCGGCAGGGACCTTTAAAGATGATATGGTGCAACCCCTGCCGTGGACAGGGTCATCTTTCACAATAATGCACCGAGGAAGGCGAATGGAAATGGATGTGAAATGTCACATTTCTTAATGTACATTGATAAAATGTCACTTGAGTCAGATGACTCCAGCAACTGTATTTGCTCAGCCAGCTCTGTCTGCAGATGCTGCAGCAAGGCTTCATTTCACAGTTTGTTTTGTGCTGGAGCAATAAGGGCTTTGGGAAGGAACCTTGTGCTGTTGTGGACCCGTTTCTGCCATGGTCACCTGGGGAATTTAAGAGCCTATATTAGGAAAACACAGTTATTTTTATAATGGTATTTGGGAGGAATAGAAAAAGAAACCCTACATTTAAAACAGTTATCCCCAGATATTTAAAACTGTGCTCTGACTTTTAAGTTTTGTATTTTATAGGCAGTGCTTTCCAAGCTTCGTGTGTTGTGTAGAGGGAACTATGTGCAAGGGAGAATTTGGATACATCACATAAGTAAATCTAAGGAAAATTAATAAGAAAAAATAATTAGACAAGTTAATCCATGTGTGCTTTTAAAATTACCTAGTAAATGTGAGTGGATGTGTATTAACTCTTGTAAAAAAATTATCGCTACTTAGAGCCTGCTTGGCTAAAGGGGCTCTTCTTCTTGCTCCATTTGGTTGATGAGAATCTTATTTTGCTTCATTTCTAGCAATAAAACAAGAGGAAACGGCCTCAAGTTGCACCAAGGGAAGTTTAGGTTGGACATTAGGAAAAAAATTCTTCATGGGAAGAGTCATCAGGCCTTGGAACAGACTGCCCGGGGAGGGGGTTGAGTCACCATTCCTGGATGTGTTCAAAAGCTCTCAATCTGGAGCTTAGGGGCGAGCAGTGGAGCTTAATTGTTTAGCAGTGGCCTTGGGACAGTTGGGTACATGGTTATTAACCATCTTTTCCAACCTAACAATTCTATGATTCTAGCAGAAGGAAAGGATTTCTTGGCCCACTTATCTTCTCTACTCTCTCCACAGCTTGTTCGCCCGGGACATATGGCCAAGGCTGTGCCAGCACTTGTGAGTGTCACAATGGAGGCTCCTGTGATCCTGTCACGGGGCAGTGCCACTGCCCTCCTGGTGTGCATGGCAAGCTCTGTGAGGATGGTACGGCTCCCCTTCATCTGTTTAGGTGTAACCGGGTGTGGTAAATCTGCAAAAAACAGCCTTCTCTGTACTATAAACCACTTGCAGTGGTTTTTAATTAACAGGCAAGAGAAAGGGTGAGGGAAAGCCTCGTAAGGTTGGGCTCAGTGGCAAAGTCAGCATGATCTTTTCTGTCAGCTAAAAAGAGCTGACCCGGTGTTGGTGTGTCAAGGGTTAAAATCCCTGATGACGAAATAAACCAAGTAATTTAGTTAAGGTGCTAATGTGCTGAAATAAAAACAATACAATGAAAGTTTGAAGAAAATCACTTCAGAATTGCAGGTGAAAACTAGAACTAACTTGATTTGGGGGAAAAAGCCATTCAATTCATCCCACATAAAAGCCCTGTATAAAAAAGACATACATACAAAGACATACAGAGTGTGTTCTTACATACTGAGCCAAAGCTTCAGTGTCCAGACTGTAAAAGGGTAGCTAGAACCTTCTAGCCGTTTCTGCTTCTGTTGAAACGTGGTGCCCATCAAGTTAAAGCATTAACGTCCTTCACGGATTTCAAGTCAAACACCACCAGAATTTCAAACCACTACATGGTGTTTTAACACTTAAGAGCTGACACCCTGTTGTTTTCTGTGTGCCCCAAAGGTTGCCCAAAAGGATTCTTTGGAAAGAACTGTAATAAACGGTGCAACTGTGCCAACAACAGTTACTGCCACAGACGCTACGGAGCCTGCCTGTGTGATCCTGGGCTGTATGGACGATTCTGCCATCTGAGTAAGTCACTGTGATTTTATGGATCTGTTTATTTAACACATGCAGCATGCAATGGTTTGTAAATATTCCACGTGATGTATTGGACACCAGGAGAAATGTTTTCACTGAAGGACTAGTCAGGTATTGGAACAGGATGTCCAGGGATGTGATGGAGTTGCTGCCCCTGGAGGTGTTTACCACCCCCCTGGAGGTGTAGACTTGCCGTTTGGAAACAAGGTTTGGTGGATAGGAGGGGGTTGAGCTGACAGTTGGGCTGGATGATCTTCGATGTCTCTTCCTATCTTAATCACTCTATGATTCTGTAAAATGAGTGAGACTTTGGTTCTGCCATGACCAGCAGTGGGAGGACATGACTTCTGCTGAGTGCTGGGAAGCCCAGGAGGCTTAATTAATCTTTTTCTCTAGCAGTTGATCTTTGCCATAAAGTCTGAGATTTACTGATGCACCAAGATGAGGACTATGGATAGGGTCGGGTTGGGATGGGCAAGTTAACATTCAGGTCATTGGTGAGGTTAACGTTTGGTTGAGGAACTGGTTACTGGCTGCTGATATGGTTGGAGTGGAAGCCAAGGAGCTGGGCTGACTGGGAGCAAAGTGTTTTATTTGGAATAAAAATAATTCCTGGACATTAGGAAACATTTTTTTACTGAAGGAGTAGTCAGGGATTGGAACAGGCTGCCCAGGGAGGTGGTTCAGTCACCAGCCCTGGGTGTGTTTAAAGGTCATTTAGATGTGGTGCTTAGAGATGTGGTTTAGTGGTGAACTTGGTAGAGTAGGGTTATTGATTGGACCTGATGATATCAAGGGTATTTTGCAACCTGAATGATTCCATGGATCAAGACAAAAGTGCTGCAAAATAGATCAACCCTCAGGTTTCTTTGCACTTAAAGCTTTTGTTCTTAAAATCTATGCAAGATAGAGAAACAGTTGTATGTTTGTTTGTTTGCTTTCATTAAAGCATTTGTCTTGGAGTATATCCAACTAATTATTCATTCAGAAACTTAAGTAAGTTCTCTTGGAAATATTTCTGCTGCTCCCATTCACTGCGTATTGCCTGTACGAAACAAATTACTTAATAAAGGCACTGTGTAAACTATTTTACACACCCACACGTTAATAGGTGCTGTCATAGGACTGCGGATGTATTTGCTGGGGAGCAAAATGAATGTTTTGCTTTTCTGCAGCAGTTGCATTCTGCAGCAGTGTGCAATTTCCAACAACTCATGCATAATTACCAAGCTAATGATTTCTTTTCATCTGGCTGTAGCCTGTCCCAGGTGGGCCTTCGGAGCTGGCTGCTCGGAGGACTGTCAGTGCGTGAAGGAGCAGACACTAGAGTGCAGCTCCAGGAATGGGACGTGTATCTGCAAGCCAGGATATCATGGCAAGAAGTGTCAGAAAGGTATAATAGAATGTCAGGTTCCCCATGGTTGCTTATTCCTTTGTTCTAATGTTGTTTCCTTCTCGTCTGGTTATGAGTATATTCAGATTCTCCTAATTATTTGGTCTGTGGTGGTTCATACAGCACCAGTGATCGAAGAGCTTACGGGGACATCAAGGGGAATGCGGCTTAAAAATGCAGGAGTTTTACCCTGATCAAATGACAACAGAAACCTAGAGACCACATTCTAATGCCACCCTAAATAATGAAGGTTTTATGAGTTTTTGCTTTTGTTCTGTCATTTTCCGCACAGCCGGCAAATAGGCTGCAAACCCCTTGGTTTATGGCAGTGGGGTTATTTGTAAATGGTTTCAGTAAGGCAATTTTTCCTTCAGATTTGCAGCTCTTTGAATTCAACTAGTTCTTTGTAGTTTTTTGAGGGTAGTTCAAAGAGAATTGTATTCCACGCTCATGTTTGCATGTCTCAGTAGCCCTCTCCAGACAGTAATGGAGTAACACAATAAAGATTCTCCCTTCAGATTCCATTCTGGGCAGGCAGGAGCGTGTTGGATTTATGACACTGGGTTTGTGGGGTTTGGAGGGGAATAATAGCGACGGTGTTTAATATCTTTAGCGTTCTTGGTGACATGCTCAGTGCAGGGGGGGGGGCAGCGTCCTTCGCCCAGCACTGGCTTTTCACCAAGGCAGAAGGTACAGGCAGATAAGAAGAGCAATTCTGTAATGGCTGTAATTGGACATATCCTGAAGTATTCTGCCACTGAGTTTCTGGCTGGTGTCTAAGCAGGAACCTCTTTGAAATGGCCATGCCAGTGTTTATTAAGTATTTACAGTTTCTTATCAGCAACTGTAGAATGTGCATTATAATAGATGTTTTACCAAACTGTTTTCTGATTTGTGTTTGGTCTTCTTAGCTCTTCCTTTTTTTAACTCTCTTCTGTGTCTGCTTGCATTTTCCAGAGTGCATGATGGGGTTTTATGGGGCTGGTTGCAAACTGAGGTGCAACTGCCCTCCTGATGCATCATGTCATCGTGAGACAGGGGTCTGCACGCAGCCATGTCCATCAGGATTCCATGGAGAAAAATGCCATTTGTGTAGGTACTCACTGCATGTTTCCCTAGCAGCTACAATTCGGGTGGGAAATCTTACTCAGAAGATTGATATTCAGATGTAGAAGAGGCAAATAAAAGGTGCATTTGTTGTTGATTTGAGTAGCAGCTCCCTGCTGAAGCCAAACTGGTATTTGGAGCCAGGTAACTGCTGTGTCACTTTTCTTGACACAAGTCAAGGCCAGCTGCTAAAATTAATGTTATCTCTGTGTAACTGCATTTCTTGTAAAGCTTCAGGCACAGATTTTCTAGAACACTATTGCAGTTAATTACACATCGCTAGTCACTGAGACACCGATGCTGCCATAGACCACTTGGTACCAGCACAGCTCAGTTTAAAATTGCTGGTGGTGCTGCCTTCTAGCATCTTCAGAATGCTTTGTTGTACTAACTGTGTCTTTGGGTTTCTTTTGACCAGCTTGTGAGCCTGGGAGCTTTGGCACGAACTGCCAGCAGAAGTGCAGCTGTGGAGAAGCTCCATGTGATGCCAAGACAGGGCAGTGCATTTGCCCAGCTGGGAAGATGGGTGCTATGTGTGAACAAGGTGTGACAGATTCTGAACAAGAGATAGTGTGTGTCTTGCTTTGACAGACATGATGAGAAGGGGAATTATTCTGTTTTCAACCAAAACTGCTGCAATGCAATAGGTTTCATTTGTAGAATGGGTAAAGGACAAGGCACCCACCACATGGGATCTGCTGTAAAGGTGGGAGCACAGGTTGGTCACTGTTGTAGTTTGAAAAGTGCCAAATTTTCAGGTGTTGATTTTTGTGGGTTTATGCCAAAGAGCATTTTATTTTGAAGTTGGGGTAGCTCTTCCTGTCAGACTCCTGGTTCAGAGTCTTGACACTACAGATGATGGGTGGACAGAGTCTATAAAAGGGAGTGGACTTTCTGTTTTCTGTTCTTCTTCTTCTGTCTCTTGTATGACAAAGAGCCCTCCTGGGCTGAGTGCAGACATCCTCCCCCACGCCCCAGAGGTGAGGGGCAAGGCCCAACTGCCATGGCCCTGCCACTGTGGGGGGCATGGTGGATAGTCACAACCTCCCCTTTCCCCAAGGGTGGAAGGCAGAGGGAGCAAAACTCTTGGACTGTAGCCACTGCCAGCTCATCCTGGTTCCTGGCAGTGGGCCGAGAACAAGGAGCCTCTGTCCTCACACTGTTCTTGGATCATCTTTGAAGATGCCAGAAGGTAGCGAGCTCTTACCCTCCCTCAGAGCTGTAACCACCTGGGAGACAGAAAAAAAGAGGAAAGAGAGGAGCAGGCCCCTCAAACAGGCCTATTTACCAACAGGTATGACCCCATGTGACCAGCGCCATGTGGCCTCTGTTCCCACCTGGGCTTGACAGCAGATGCTGAGAGAGACAGGGAGAAGCTTCTGATAAGAGAGAGATCATAAAGTACCAATCTTCTAAACCTTTGGAAAACAGAGACTGAGGTTCTGTTGTGTTCCTGCATCTGAGATGTTGTTGCAGCCTGAAGATGAAACACTCTCAAGATGAGAGGAGTTAGAAGCAAGCCTGAGACGTACAGGGGAAGCTGGCGTCTGCAAGAGGACCAGAAAAGGAACTTTTCCACAAGCACCACAATGTAAGAGGGCCTCAGGAGCCCTACTGAGTTCTATGGATGGAGGGGATGGCTGAATTCCCCCTCTGGTTAGAGAGTTGGTGTACACAGGGTTGTCATTTGAAGAGAAAACCTGATGTGTTAGCTGTCTCCCATTTCTCTCAGAGTGTGTGTAAAGGCACTGATACAGTTTCTGGTTTACTTTTTTTGGTTCTTTTACTTATTTGGGGATTTTTCCTTTTCTAGTTGGTGATGGGTTCAATGCATTCTTTTCTTTTTAGCAAAGTTGCTTCATTGCCTGTTGAACTCTCAGCAAGAGCTGGTTAGTGTGTTTGGATTGCAGGCACCAACCCAGAACCGATTTAGACCTTCATTCTAACTCAGGACACTCACCATGACCTGTCACTACTTCAGTTAATAATAGTGATTTGTATGCTAGACTGCATCTATACAAGCTGGGCAGCGATACAAGGACATCGCAGCAGCTTGGGACTGCCCTGCCACATGTACATGATGTGCCTCAGGAGCTGCTGAAGGGCCGTGCCAGACAGCTATTGTGGAACCAGCAAGTGAAGGACGTGGGACACAGGAGGGAGTTATAAAGGAAGGAGGGTATTATTGTTTGTAAAGGGATGAAAAAAATCTCAGGGACATTGAACTACCGCTTTCATTTGCAGACCTCTGGCTGTTTCACATGTGAGAAGCATTTGCTCAGTGTGGAAATGGGTTGTGGCTCACAACAGAGCAGGAAATGGAGAATGGAGACCTGGACATGCACCTCACATTCATGCACCTCACATTCCTCTGACCATCCTGTCCCCTACTCAGCCCAGCAAAAGTGGAGCCGCAGCACTCCCTCCCTTCCTCAGCAGGTTTCCTTTGCTGAGATTTTCAGATCATTTTTCAGATATGACCAAATGCTCCCAGGGTAACTATCAGAAATCAGAAGATCTGAAGACAGATGCACCGTGATGGAAGTCCGAAGAGAGCACTGTGTCTGTCTGTGTTCTGTGTACTGCAGTTCAGGGATGAGGAGGCTCTTTCCGTGCAGTTGCCACAGCACTGTAGGTCTAGAAAGATAATAGAATGAGTCTTTATCCAGCTTAGTTTTACTGGTATTTTTAAATTCTTCAGGGTAACAACAGAAATCTGCAGCTGCCTTGAAAGAGAAAGTGCCACTGGGGACATCTTGTGTTGATATTTTCTAGATTGTCCAGTGGGATGGTGGGGACCAAACTGCCAGTCCTCCTGTCATCCTTGTGCCAACGGGGGCCAGTGCAACAGAGAAACTGGAGCCTGCGACTGTCCCCCTGGCTATACCGGGGCATCCTGCTCTGCATGTAAGTCGTCACTCACACCAGCCCTCCACATGGAAACAGTCTGTTTGATTCTGCCTCCTTGCTGCTTTGTGAGGTGCTCATTAGCTACCAGAAAAGTCCGCTTCACCTTCAGCAATTCCTCAGGTTGGGTTTCACATTATTTACTGGAGGGAGATTACACACAAACACAGGTGACCAGCTAAGCTGCACCCTAAATCTTTGCTACCATTAGACCTTGTTTATGGCAGCTTGTACTTATAATGAGTGTCTAGTAGCCACAATAACTCTTGTAGTCCTGGGTGCTTGGCAAGAGGTGCCGACCAAGTAGCCCTTATGGCATTGCTCTTGGATTACGTTTGCAGCAATGATCCGTGATGCAGCTAACTCAGGATTAGATAGTAGTGAGGATGAAGGAGCAGTATCATATCAGTGCCTCTGGACTTGAGTTGAAAGGGACCTGAGAGATCACCCAAGGACACCTCTCACCAGATCAGGTTGCCCCATCCAACCTAGCCTTGAACAAAGGCTGCTTGGGTATGACGGCTGTGGTGGCACAGGCACAGAGACAGGGTTGCCTTGTGCAAGGCATCATCAGGACCGCATTTTTTCTCCTTGTTAACACAAAAGTGCTTTTGATGAAGCCTTGTTCAGTATTATTTTTGCCTTTGTTGATTTTTAACTTCTCCTGATGTATAGGACAAGTATCTGAAAGTCACTCAAGCTATCCCCACTTCACGGGACTTGGCCCTAGACCCCCTGGTATGCAAATGACAGGTGTTTCCTTCATTTGGCCATTATCTCTGGATTAAGCTAAAACATGGTTTAGAGGGCGAGCTGGCACTGTCTTGTTTTAAAAGATTAATCTCTGCGTGAGTTATTACCTGGGTGAAATCATAGCCTGCTCATCCCTTTTCTGACCTGCCCCAGTGGTTACTATGGACTGAAGTGCCTGCTGTCATGCAGCTGTAGCCACAGTGTTCTATGTCACCAAGTCACCGGAGAGTGCATGTGTCCCCCAGGCTGGATGGGCTGCAACTGCAAACACTGTAAGCCAGAGGTACATTCACCCCACAGGGCACACAGCATCTCCTGGGGCCTTAACTGCAAATCAAAGGAACCAGCTCTGTTTGTTCTTAGGCTGCTACAATTGTGGGGATTTTTTAATATGCTTTAGCTAATCTTATTGCTTCTGAAATTGTGTGTTTATGGGTTTGCACAGCCTGGGTGGTTATAATCCTTAATTATCTAGGTTCAAAGTATTGAAATAGATGGCTGATGAAGCACAAAGTATTGATATAAGCTCTTACTTCAACGCTATGGATCCCTCTGCCCAATACCATCTGTCCCGTCAGCATCTTGACTGACAGACAGTTTTGTTTTTCATTTTCAGTGCAGATTAGCTTCAAGATTAATTCTCCATTTTTCATTTTGTTTAGAGGAGATTTACTCAACAAGTGAGTGGCACGTACAGTCGTGTGTCTTAAGGTCACTTCTTAACTTGTGAATATAAATGCTGGGAGAAATCCTGTTCTCTGCATGAGCGGAGCATCCTTCTGTTGACTTTAGCATCACTCTCCATATCGATGGCCATGTAAGAGAGCAGATTTGCCCTTTTTGAATAGCACCATATAAATGTTAAGCCATCCTGCTTCTTTCCTTTCCATTTTATGTCTTTTCTGCTTGTCTTTTCTCTTGGAAAAAGTCAACCACATACAGGCCTCTCTAAACTTGGTCCAACCTGGTTGGACTTGATGATCTTAGAAGTCTCTTCCAGCTTTAAGGATGTTATAATTCTATACCCACAGCGTCATATAAATTAATTGAGAGTGGTGACTTTTGGACTTGGCATCTCAGGCTCAGTACTGAGTGAATCTGGGACACTATGAATTTGCCACCAATATGGTGGAATTGGTAATGTTGGAGCCACTTGGCTTTCCATAACCCCCTCGGCTGTCTAAAGAATCAAGAGACCATGGGAAAGAAAAGCTTTTCTTTCAATTAAGGGAAAGAGAGATCAGTTGTTTTGCAGAGACATCTCAGTAAGGCAGCTCCTCCTGTACTGCAGACCGGGCATGAAGCAGATTACCAACTCCAAACCCAGGTTTCTGTTGCCCTAATTGGCACCTTGTCCTTACAAGAAAGGAAGGAGATGCTGTGGGACTTTGCTGCAGTCGTGACAGTGTTACATGATTTTTAGAATCATCTAAAGCAGCATGAAGCTGCTTTAACAAAGACACTGAGATTTTTTTTGTGTCCATGTTGCATTTCCCAGTATTTTGAGGAAAATATGGAGGGTGCTTACAAATCTGTCTGGTTTTACTCACTAGCTATGCAGATTTTTTGCCAAGTGAGTCAATAGCTGCTATTTTATTTCCTTGAAATTATGTGTTTGTGACTGGATTGATTGTTATGGATTGAGTATGCGTGATTAGTTTTCTGTGGATGGCATAATATCTGCCTGCAGACCCCTACTGATAGCTGAAATAAATCAGCAGAATTTGGATTTAATTCCACTGATTTGTGCCCCACACTGCAGCTGAGAGTCTAGTCCAGAGCTCCTGTATCTTAAGGAGCCACTTTGCATCTTTTTATCTAGATGAAAGAAGATAAAATACTCTTCTAGCTGAGCTCAGAGCTGATTCTCACTGTAAATCCCCTTTCCATTGCAGCCTGCAGTAGTGGCCACTGGGGACCGAGCTGTGAAAACTCATGTGTCTGCAATAACAGCGACGGCAGCTGCGATCCCATCACTGGCTCCTGCCTCTGTGAGCCAGGGTTCACCGGGAAACACTGCGAACAGAGTAAGTTGCTACTTTGACAACATGGGGGCTCTGCAAAATCAGAAATTAATTAATGTTCCTGGTGCTTCCCTCCAGGAAGATCTTCAGGCTATGCCACCTCCAGTCTGCCCAGCATGTTCCAAGACTCTTAGCTTTCATTAGGGTTAGAGACTTCACCCGATTGGGCTTCCAGAAAGGTTATTTTCAGATTTATTTTGGACCTAGCAGCTATTTTTAATGTTAAAGTGTTGTGTGAATGAAAACAATTGGTGTGTATTTTGCTTGAGGCATAGAAGTTTCCCTATCAGTTTTATTTACCCAGGTTTAGGTACATAATTTTTCATCATTAATCTTGGTTTTTTTTAAGGCCAGAAACATAAAAATGCTTCCCGTGTATATAAAGGAAGCAAAATTGGGAAGATTTAGGATCCTTTATTAATGACAAAAATACACAATGGCCTTAGCAGAACGAGACCCAAGGTCTCCACTTATGTGTCTCTAACATAGGTCAATGGCAGATGCCTTAATAAGATAAAAATCAGGCATATAGACAATTGCAGTTATGCTTTCCTCAAGTTTCATCTGTTTGGAGCTCCTTGAGACAGAAGCAGTATCTCTGATTTTATTACAACTTGATTTTTATTTCCAATTCATGTGCATGTTTCCTTTTTGATCCCATGCAAGCATCTGGTTTCCTCCTCATCCTGTGGTAATAAGTTGCAGTTAAGCTGCTGCTATTAGTAAAATTATTGCTGTTATTATTATTATTCATGATATTGACGATGTTAAATAGAAGAAATATTTTATCTATTAGTGTAACAATCTCACAGTAGCACCGATTTAGCTACTAGAGTCTTAGTAGTGTAGGCAAACTTAACTGCTGGTGTCACACAGAAATGTCAAAACAATTAATCTGGAATGATGACCTAAGACAAAAAACCCTGGAAAGTTGATCTTGCAGCTCTTCCTGCTTTTTGCCCAGAGAGAATGGAAGGACAGTTAGGTGGGAAGACCAGCTGCCAGCTCTGCTTCTCTTTCTCTCTTGATGTCACTCAGAACAGCATCTCTGCAGACAGAAAGAAGCCAAATAGCTGGTTGTAATCTCTGGCAAGGTAATCAGCAAAGCCATTGCCACCGATAAAACATCTGACAACCCCTGATGTTCCATCTGTGGGTTTTCTGGTTTGTTAGCCTGCTTTTGACACTACCTTGTCCGTGTGTGTGTATGTATGTGCAAAACATGCTTATACAGAAACAAATACGTGTGTGCACAAGCTTACAAAAGCTGTAATTCTTACCTATGAATGTTCTGCTGTCTTGGAGGTGAGACCTTTACTACTCTGCTCCTGTGGCATCCCTAGCCTTTTGCTGCCAGTCAGGTTTTTCCTCTTCTTGGCCACACAGGCAGCTCAGGTTCTCCTGCAGGTATTTCAGCTATAACAGAGGGCAAATCCTCTGTGCTGTGGACTGTGGAATCATTTGTGAAGTGCGATGACCCGCTGCCATCACCTGGAAAGTCTCAGCTCCAGGCTAAATGCCTCAGGTTTGAGGAAAGTTCAGCTGAGAACTCAGCACCTTTTCCTGCATTGGGATGCTGTTTTCCTTGTGCAGGTTCTCTGGGCTCTGACTGAAATTCCAAGTGAAGAATAAACTCTGAGCAGGATCAAGTTTTTCAAGCACAAGTGTACTTCTGTGTATTTACGCATTTAACTGGTGTAGGAGACATGAGACACAAATGATTTGCAGCTTTGGGAATAGGAGGTGATGCCAGTGGAGTTTTGCACCAGTTCGGCACAGGGACTGAATTTTACCTGGATCTAAGAAAAATACATCCAGGCAACTTAGCATTTAAACAGTTGCTCTTTGTCCAACACAGATAACTGACAGAAATATTTAAGGTTCCTTGCTACCTTTCTGTCTCCCACCCCAATTTACAACCTCTATGATACTCAGGGATTGACTCCAGTTAGCAGAGTCGCTAACCTGCAGAAACCACCAAACTCACTCTGGCTCTAGCCACTGCCCATTGATGATACCAAATAGGCAGCACCAAACCCACCTCTTTATTTCAGACATAGAATCACAGAACGCCAGCTTGGAAGGCACCTCCCTCCAGGATCATCTGCTCCGACCTTAAGTTGTCTTTGAGGACCCTGGGTGTTTTCTGTTCTCTGTGATTCTTTCCAGATTGCCTGTAAATCACTTGGTTGATTTAAATGCTAAAGACTTGCATTTTTAAAAGAGGTCTGGCAATAATCTGTTTCACCCATTTAAAGAGGAATTCACAAGACCTTCAAACATGAGTACAAGCCCTGCAATCGTGTGTTTAGCCAAGTCTATCTCTCTATTTCAGCCTGTCCAAAATATCTAATGTGAATTAGGCAACTGGCCTCATTCTTAATTGATTTTCCTATAATCCTGCAAGACATTATTTTCGCTCTCAAGTGTTGTTTTCTTTCTTCAGATAGTAAATACCATGCAAATCTTTTAAAACTCCTTTCATTAGCTGCTGTGGAAACGTAATTGTTAATCTGTCCCCCAGATGTAATATTTTCACTTGAATTATTCAAAGCAGAGCCTGAAAGAGCTATGGAGTATGGAGCTTTCTGAAGGAAACCACCACATTTCCCATTTTCTCCATCGTTCTGGAGAATGAGGCTTTGCTGGAAAATGGAGCTTTAGGGCCTCCAAAGGAAGCTGATGAAGTCCCAGAGGAGAAGTGCACATATAAACACCCCCAGAGCAGTGTGCAAAGTGACAGCAAGCAGGACCCATGGAGTCACAAGCTTTGCAGCTATCAGATAATAGTTTCTCTGTAGAATTTGATCTGTCAACAGCCTGAATTTTTTTATAAATAGACTATAATAAAACCAGCTGGACCCCAGGGAAACACTCCATCTCATGTTTTAAGGCATTACTGTTACACCCTGATTCTCCTTTTACAAATAGTAAGAATTCCCACATATCTAAAAATAACCTGTTGATCCCTGTTCTGCTCCAGAACTAACCATCATCTGGTTTTGATTCCTCTGTTGCAGGATGCCCCGAGGGAAGCTTTGGCCCCAGCTGCCAGCACAACTGTCAGTGCAAGAACGGAGCTGCCTGCGACCATGTGAGCGGAGCCTGTACTTGCACAGCAGGATGGACAGGGACCTTCTGTGAAAGAGGTACTGCTGCTTCTTCTGCTCTCTTTTGGGTTCATGCAGATGTTTGCGTTGGGGTTTTTTATTGCAGAGAGCTGGTTTTAACAATTTACAGTTTCTGTTGAGCTGAACTGGAAGATGATCCTGTGTGCTGCCTTCCTAACTCAGCAAAGCATTTTGCTGGGTGCCAAGCATTGGGCACATGTTTTAGTGTGGTGTTAAAGTAGATAAATTCATAAGAGTCATAGAATCATGGAATGGTTTAGGTTGGGAAAGACCTTCAAGATCATTCCAACCCCACTGCCATGGGCAGGGATACCTCTCACCAGACCAGGTTGCCCAGGAACCCATCCAACCTGTCTTTGAACATTGCCAGGAATGGAGTAGCCACAACCTCCCTGGGCAACCTGTTCCAGTGCCTCAGCATGCTCACAGTGAATAATTTCTTCTTTAATCTAAATCTAACTTGTTTCAGTTTAAAACCATCACTCATCCTATTACTACACTCCCTAATGAACAGTCTCTCCCAATCTTCCCTGTAGACTCTCTTCAATTACTAGAAAGCCGTCCTGAGGTCTCCCTGGAATCCTGCTGAGTCATATCTTTGTGAAGACTCTCTTCTTAAGCAGAATCTTACTGCTTGAGCACTGAGCAGAAAGATGCCTCTCTTGGTGCCTCTCTGAAACAATTTAGAGAAAAACACAGCTCTGTGCATCTTCCCAAAGGATCTCTCTAAGACTGGGTATCCTTTTACCTTTAATAAAACTGCTAGATCGTTTTCTGTTACCTGATGACTTTGGAAAGTGTTGGAAAAGTTGCACAGAGTTCCTCAGATACAGTATTGAGAGTCAGGCTGTGGCACCATCTAAGGAGGTAGCTGTGATGCTGCAGATCGTAACAAATAGTCTTGAAGACAATAGAAACACTGCGTAGTCAGGCAGACACTGTGGAAGTGCCTTAGTGTGTATGATTGAAGATTCTACAACTGCTGGTCATTAAACCAAAGTCACAATTATTTCGCTTAGAAAGCGGCTTCATCCAGTTTCCGCGGAAGCAGCAGCACTCACAGGCAGCTGCTGCCCTCTGATGGCAAGAGAGATGCTCCACAGCCTCAGCAGGAGCACGGCCAAGCATCCCCTTGATTGGAGTTCAGATGTTCCTTGTTGTTTCCTTCTCATTCTAACCAAGAATTATTATACTAAATCTTCGTTACTCTACTAAACCTCTTCTAAAGGTTCTACTGCAATGCGTTCCTCATGATTTATGGTATCTCCTCTATGTCCTTTTTAAAAATTTGCCTGACCTCTCTTTCTGTAAGTCTACGGAGTTTTTAATCTAATTACTATTTTATATTGGAAAAGCCTTACTGGGCTATGGTGTAAATCTGTTCATTCCAGCAGGAATCAAAATGAGGACATAGAGGCTTCGCCAAAGCAGGTGTGAGGTGTATGGGAGCAGCCCTAGTGATGACTACTAAGGGGGAAAGAAAAGCAAATTTCAGCTTGCAAATCAGTTCTGTTTGGTATTTTTATCTTCTTTAATTCCTATAAGAATGTGGTGGAGAAGAGAATAGAATTGAGCACATAGTATTCATAAGACTCTATTTTCTCCATGGTTTCTCTCAAGGAGGCAGGGTGTTTGGCCTGAGTAGACCCCTGTTACCTTTTCACACTGCAAGTTTCAGCCAGAATCATTTGGCTGCTTCCAAAATATGAAGAGGGAGGAAAATGTGTGGGTGGTTTGCCCTTGGTGGAAACTTCTTGGCAACTTTCCTCTGAGAAACTGTAGCACTTCTATGTTTAGTGGTTCGGAGACTGGCAGGGTTTCCTTCTGGCAGGGATGTGCTTTTTGCTGTCCTCTTGGCAATCCACCCCTGCCAGCCAAGAACAGGCAAGATCATGGGGATTGAGACCTAGTGCAGTCGAGTTGTCTTCTCACAGACTGCTGATGCTTCATCCCAGGACTGGGAAGGACTTTTCCATCATCACAGAAATGGTGAAGCTGAAAACTTTTTCAGCCTTTAGAGTTCTAGAAGACAGTACCTCACCTGTTAATTTTATTAAAGTACAGAAAAGTAAAGGACATGTAAGAAAGAAATTCCTCACTATGAGGGTGGTGAGCCACTGGAACTTGTTGCCCCAGAGAAGCTGTTGATGTCCCATCTCTGCCGGTATTTGAGGCCAGGTTGGATGAGGCTCTGAACAACCTGACCTAGTGAGAGGTGTTGGACTGGATTATCTCCAAGGTCCCTTCCAACCAAACCATTCTATGAAATTGGAGACACCAGGAGTCTTGGACTTTTCCTGCAGAGCATTTATTAATCGGTGCATCAGTCACAGCAATGTACATACCCTGTGAAGCACAGCACCCAACACTTGCACTTGAGCTGCTGTCTAAATCAGAACAAGACACAAAACAGAGTGACTGAGCTTCTTTCTTGGGATTTCAGTAGTTCACGGTCATCATAAAAAAGTCTGGCAAGATTTCTGTTTCAATGAGATAAAAGGGAAGAACACAAACTGTGCACATCTAGGAATAGCTGACAGTGCTGTGTAGCCTCTGCACTGAACAAAGGAAAAGTTTGTCAGCCTTTGAAGTCACCTAGGATTAAGTAGGAGAAGCCCTTTCTTGTATGCAGTGCCTTACATGCTGCGGAAGCAAAATAAAGGACGTAGAGATGGAAACCACATGCTGATGTCTCCTCTGTACAACATGATAACGGCTCTCTCCCAGGTACAAACTGGGCAGAGGCTGATTGATGCGTTTACAGGGTTTTTTTTCTGCTTCTCTGGGACACCACATACTTGGAAAGGAGGTGTAAACCAGGAGCCTTATGCCAAGGAAGAAGCTGCAGTCTGGACAGGATGAAGGGAAGAGCAGCCTTTTGATTTTGTGCAGATGAAACGGTCAAGCTGAGTAAGAGCTGAGAGCAGACAAGCCAAAGCAGATGTTGCAGTGTGTTGCACTACCACCATCACTGTCTGAAGGTCCAGCTTTGCCTGAATCTACAGGCACTGAATTTCTCCCTCCAAAGCAGCCAAAGCAGTCAGCGGTGTGTATGGTTTGACTACCATTTAGTGTAACACAGCTTGTATAATCAAACACACAGAGATAACACACAGAGCTTATATTGAGACTGTAAAGACAACACAATTCCTAATTTTAGTTTGTTCTAAATCTGCACAGCAGCACGAATGTTCTTGTAGTGCAGCATTTGGGGTATGATGTGACCCACTGACAGGCACTGATGGCTTCTTTTCCCTGCTGTTCCTTACGTGTCCTGCTTTGATGTTGGTACTGAGCTACTTAAGCTCCCCACACCTGTTTTACTGCATTTCATTTGTCTTGAGTTTCAATCCTTATTCTCTTGGCCAGGTTTTCACTTTAGCACTGAGCTACAAAACTGCAGCTTGTATTCACTGTTAAAAAGTCTTTAGAAAACTGTCAGGAGGGTAAATGGGAACCTAAGTTTTTGCCTTTCAAGCAGCAGGGAGATCATCAGGGATGGCCCCAGTGCCTCTTGCATTATGTTGAATTATTTCCCTTTTCCTCTGTCCGTTGCAGAAGCACAAATACTGCCTTGTGTGAATCCAGATCCATCCTCTTTCCTGTTTTATTATGGCTTTTCAAGGTTCACAGACGTGGTTTTCTGTCAGAAATATGCTACTCACATGAAATGGGTTGTTCTCTGAGATACACGAAGGAACTTTATCTTCTAAACATCATCACAGAGTGATGTGTGACAGAGCAGTGCCCCGTGTTGTCACATCTCTGAGCAAAAGTCTATACAGAAAAGGAACTCCGCAAAAAAGTTGACTGTTTTGCATTTTCAGCTTGTCCAGATGGATTCTTTGGGCTTGACTGCCACCAGGTGTGCAAGTGCAAGAATGCTGCTGGCTGTGACCACGTCCTGGGAACGTGCCGCTGCCTCCCCGGCTGGATGGGAGAGACCTGCTCTCAGCGTATGTACCATCTCTGGCCAAGACATGTCCACCACTACCAGAGCGTTTGCTGGGAGCGTAGCATGACCCAGCAGGGTACAGTTTTAGATCGGTCACATTCCTTTCCAAAGATGCAAAAAAAAAAAGGGAATGATTTGTGGTAGCTTTGTCAATAATCAAAATTTTGTAGTTTTTAAAGTGCTGTTGGCACTGTCAGCTGCTACGAGCATCAGCTTTTAAATAGCAGAGCTGTCTCCCACCATATGATGAATCTCTGCTTTTTCTTTTTGTTCAGCAAGAATAGATAGAAAAATGTTAGATCTCTGTTTCTGGCGTATTTGGTCTGATTTTCATTTAGAAAGTGACAGGTTACAAATGAGGAAAGTGGAAAAAATATCAAAGCAGGGACTACTTTATTTGAGCATAAAAAGAGGGCTTTTTAAACTAATTCTCAGGAAACTTAACTTGTTTTAGAAAGTAAAGTTAGCTTCCTAGATTTTAACGAGTATGGTTTATCCCACAATCTTTATCCTAGAATCATTCAGGTTGGAAAAGACCCTTGACATGATCCAGCCATTAACCTTACTCTACCAAGTTCACCAGTAGACCATAAGTTAATAGTGTATTCTTAGAGTGTTTGTGTGCATGTATAGATAAAGTTGCCTTCTGAGAAGATGCTCACTAGATTTGATATTTCATTATTTCCTTTAGCTACATGATATTACATGTGGAGATTGCTGTGCCTGTTTCCAAAATTCAGCAGATACATGGGATTTTTTTCAAGTTTTTCAGGTTTTAATCCTCTCAGCTTTGTAGTTTCACTTCAGGATGATGCTGTGGTCTGTACTTTCTTCTGAAAACATGACTGTCATTTGCAGGACTGTGGTGTAGAGCTGGGGCCCAAAGCAGCATCATGAGGAGACAACTTCTGTTGTCAGTGAACACTTTTCCAAGACTTTTTTAATCCATAGCTTGCAGATTTCTGTAATAGGAAGTTGGTTTCATTTAGAAAATAGGGATAAGTGTTACCTGTATTCGTAGAATCATGGAATCATTAGGGATCAGAAGGGACCTCAAAAGATCATCTAGTCCAATCCCCCTGTCACAGCAGGATCACCTAGATCAAGTTGCAGATGAACATATCCAGGTGGGTCTTGAGCATGTCCAGAGAAGGAGACTCCACAGCCTCCTGGGCAGCCTGTTCCAATGCTCTGTTACCCTCACTATGAAGAAGTTTATTCTGATATTTATATGGAGCCTCCTCTGTTCCAGCTGGCACCCTTGTCCTATCACCAGATGACCTTGAGAAGAGCCTGGCTCCATCCTCCTGATGCCAAATTCAATTAAAAATGCAGCTCTTTGTCAATTACACCCCTTGCTTGCATGAGAAGAAGACCCTATTCATTCTTTTTTGCCGCAACCATTAGAGCTTGCTGCCAGGCTGATTTATGCCTCACGCTGGTGAAGATGCCAAAGCCTCTGAAATCTCGTTTCCCTGCAAATAAAAGAGCAAGATCAGCTAACAGTGCAAAGGGTAACCTCTTCTCTACCTGAATGATGAATCTTTCGTTTTGATTTTAAGGCTGAACCTTGGCCATACCACTCCAGAGTGCCTCCAGAGTAAAGCAGCCATGAGTTGGAGACACTAGCTCACCACTCCCCTCCCATGCTGGGTATTCAATATTCACCCTGCTAGTTCCTGAGACTTTGAAGCTCTAGCAGCTGGAAAGACAGAACTCGTGTTCAAGTAATCAGATTGCAGGCAATGTGCTGGAGGATATTGAGGAATAATTTTGACATCATGGGATTTGAATTGATCTTAAGGCGGCCATGCAGTGCATTTTACACTCTGCTATTTAATTATGGGCAGTACGGACAGAAATGCCTTTTGTTGAAGCTGCCTAATGCTTCCTATTACAGGATTGTGTTTCTCAGTTGCCTGTAAATGAATTTTGTTAATCTGGGCTGAAATCTGCCAAGCAACTTCTGCCTCAGCTTAGGTTTGGTTTTGGTGATTGTTTTATTGTAGACATCTTTGAATGTTCACCTGCAAGAAAGAGGTTCAGGAACAGTATGTTGCCTGGTTTTATTTTGTAATAAACTCTTCCATTGACTGCCGCAGTGATACAGAAGTGAGGACTTCACATTTGACATCTCTTTGGGCCAGAGATATCACCTTCCTTTCTGTGTACAAACTCATCCAGATTTTGCTGAGCACAATTCAGCATCTGCATTTTGCCCAGGACTAAAACTGCTTCTTCCTGGAGCTGCTTGGGCTTAGCAGAAGCTTCACAGAAGCAGTTCCTTCTGGTGAAAAAGAGACCACCCTGGATTGCAGAATAAATGAGTAGAGAAAGATCAGCTCTGCTGGAGTCTCTGCTCAGGAGCTCTGATACCCAGGGCTTTGCCATTCTGTAGTGTGAGAACACTTGAGTTTACAGAAGCCCTGTAGTTTCAAAGCTGGAGCTTCATTCTGGGAAGACTAATCCACAGGCGCTGCCTGAAATCAAAGCTTCTGGGCGCTGTGTAGAGTCTTAGTGCCCATCATTTCCCTGTACTCCCCAGCACTTTTGACAGCTCTTGACTTCCAGTCTGGATGATAATCCCCAGTTTCTGTGTTCCTTACTCTGCATGCAAGAAGGGGATATAAAGCCTGCAAATGAACAAATCCTCCTCTAACAGGGAAAAGGCAACAGGAGCAAAATTTTGCAGTCTAATAAGTTAAACTTTTATTACTTCTTCACTTTTCATTCATGGTGAAGAAAGGAGAAAAGGCCCAGGGATACTTGTATGCTAAGTTGAGGAACTTCATGAAATAGCTTTAAAATATCTCTTACCTTAATCTTTAGAAAAGTAGGTGGGATTGATCTACTGAGAAGCTAAATAGAAGTTTGTATCCATCCAATAGAATAATTAACATTTTCTGCTCCAGAAAATGCTGCTAATTTGCACTGGAAAACTTAGTTTTATTGGTAAGCATCACGAGAGCTTAGTGATCCTCCAAAAACCTTACACGAACCACCAGTAACCAGTCAGGGGACCTGATGGTGAGCTGGTTTTTCCTTTGGCTTGGTTATGAGATAGTTCTGGTCTGTATTGTGGAAATATTTAGTTTTGCTCCCAAACCTGAGCCAGAGCTCTGTAGGATGGGCTGAACTTCTCACTTGGCAACTAAACCTCATTTGCAGAACAAACTAACTGTGATGAGACTGAGCTCCTTCACTTTCTTGTGGTTTCAGTGTGGCCGGGGCCCAAGCAATGACAAAAATGAACCCTGTTGGAAAGAACTCCTGGGACAAATGGTGTCTGTGAGCACCATGCCAGGAAGCTGGAAGTCCTCAGATGGGAAGAAAAGGGCTGAGAACGGGTCAGATTTATCAACTGAAATCATCCGTGAGGTCAAGATGGTTTCACATCTCTTTTCAGTGTCCTCCCACAGCACTACATCTTGTCCTACACTCTGACACCCTCCAAAGGCTTAGAGGTGTTGTTGAGTCTGATCCTGGGAGATGTTATATGCAGTGAGTACAGGGGACTCTTCTGGTTCAGGGCTTTTTTGCCTCTCCAGCGTATGCCAGTGGTGCTGCAGGGCTGAGAAGCTCTGAAACCCACGTACAAGTGAAAGAGAACCTCTGTGAGGCAGGACAGAAACCGTGCAAGGAGACTGTCCAACCTGCTTTGTATTTTTGGGTTGATACCTGAGGAAAACAGGGTAGGAGTACTGTCCATATTACACTGTACAAAGCCTTACAAATCTGCAGTGCAGAGGAGACTGCAGGAGCTTGATTGGTACCACTTTTCATGGACAACACTGGAAACAGCCACAGCAAGTGCTCATTGCTGAGGTGGCCCTGTTAACTGCTCACCGGGGTGCTGGCTGCTGCTGAACTGAACATGCTGGAAACATCACTCCTCTCTGACCAAAGAATGAGACACTGGGTGAGCTAAGGCATCCAGCTGTGAAAAATGAACCCTGAAAACAATGAAGTTGTCAGTTCTTTTACTGAGATGCAAATAAATACCCTGTCTGTCAGGCTAGTGGTTCTACTGGACCATTAGTTTAGCACAAAGACATTCTGCAGGGCAGGGGCTGACAGCTGATCCATCACCCAAGTGGCCCTGCCCTTCTGTAAAAACCTCTTTGGAACATGCTATGAGACAGACTTTTAAGCCATGTTATGTAGTATCAGGAATGGTTGACACAGGGCTTGGGCACCTTCTGATTCTAGATACATGTTCCAGTAGTCTCTATGCTTTTTGTCAAAAATCAAAGTAGCCAGATACATTTCTGGTCTACAAACCCAGTTTCTCTTGGAGATATCACACTAAAAGTCATATATTCCCTCTCTATTCATAATCTAGAGCAAATCCTTCATGGGCGTACCTTGCTGTGACTCCAATGGATCTATTAAAATGGTTACCAACAGGGGCTGTGGTCTTCCACAGCAATAGATTTTCAGATATATCTGTATATTGGAATCAAGAAAATCAAACAGTACTTCACTGAAAGAGTTTTTTCACTAAAAAGAGTGGTCATGGACTGGAACAGGCTACTCAGGCAAGTGGTGCAGTTGCCATCCCTTGAGGTGTTCAGAACGAGTCTAGACCTGGTGCTTAAAAACATAGTGTAGTGGGCAGGGTGGGGTTGGATTGACACCTGGACTTGATGATCTTGGAAGTCTCTTCCAACTTTAGTGATTCTGTGCTGTGACAAGTGTGTCCTCGAGCCAGATCTAAACTGAACAACCTGGCACGGGGTTGTGTCTCTGGTTTGCTCTGTGTGATGCCTCCTTTGATGCTTGATGGGGTTTCATGGCTTTCCTCATTGCAGCCTGCCAAGGGAACAGCTATGGGCCAGGCTGCAGCCACACTTGTCTCTGTCACAATGGAGCACCCTGTCATCACATCACTGGGACATGCCTCTGTAGCCCGGGGTGGAGAGGAGCCACCTGCCAAGAAGGTACAGTTGGAAATTCCAACACCCGTCAAAGGGATTATAGGAGGGAGAAAGAAAACTTGTGTGATGAGGGTCTGTGTTGGCATTCTAATTACCAGCTTGTTGCCCTGTGTTGTCATATGGTTTGTGTCTGTGCAGTGATGTAGATTGGACCATCAAATAAATCTCTGATGCCATGCTGCCAGGGCCGGTTGTGCATGGGGCTGGAACAGTCATAAACTAGGAGAGCTGCTTTTTGGAGGCTGATTAAGGGAGAAAAGCCCATAAAATGCCCATTATGACACTGAAATGAAAGTCTCTCTTTTCTACAGCCTGTTTTACTGATCCACATCATTACCATACACTGTTCCAGACACGGGATAAATCCAGAACATGTGAAAGGCATTGGGAGTTCCTGCCTTGGCAATTAGACCAAGACATGTGACTCAAACACAAACCCAACTCCAAAAAGGCTGGCAGAGAAAGGCTGCCCCAAGGCTCACATTACACATCCTAATCCCCTGCACCCATACCACTAGAAAAGGTTTGTCCATCCCTGTTACAGAAAGCTCCTTTTTCTGTTCTTCCCTCATGAGGTACCTGACTCTGGTGCCATGAAGCTGGGAATGCTGCTGCAGATACTCCTGGGTGAGCTGGGGGTTGGAGTTAGCACTTCAATGGCAACAGCAGCTTCCCTTCAGCATGCTGAGGGGACAGGCAGAAAAAGGGGAATATAGCTTACCCCTCAAGTACTGTGTTCAGTTTTGGGCTCCTCAATACAAGAAAGACATTGAGGTGCTGGAGAGGGTCCAAAGAAGGGCAACAAGGTTGGGGAAGTGTCTGGAGAAGCTTTAAGCAGAGTGGCTGAGAGAACTGAGGCTGGTTAGTCTGAAGAAAATGAAGCATGAGGAGACTGTATTGCTTCCCCGTTGTTGTCTACAATTGTTGTGTACAATTCCTTGAAAGGAGGTTGGAGAGAGATAAGGGTTGGTCTTTTCCCACAAGTAACAAGAGATAGGACAAGAAAAAATGGCCTCAAGTTGCACCAGGGGAAATTTAGGTTGGACATTAGGGAAAACATCTTCATGGAAAGAGTCATTAGGCCTTGGAACAGGCTGCCCAGGGAGGGGGTTGAATTGCCATCCCTGGATGTGTTTAAAAGCCTGGACCTTAGGGACATGGTTTAGCAGTGGGCTTGGAGCAATTGGGTTGATGGTTGGACTCAATGATCTTAAAGGTCTTTTCTAACCTAAATGATTCTATGAATATATAAGTGAAGTGGGTGCCCCTTAAAACCTGGTAGGAAGAGCTCAAGGAATAAAGAACTGGAAAGGCACCCAAACCATTCTTTATGACATTTATGACGTGACCTAGGATTCCTGGTTTGCATGAAGACCTCCAATACAAAATCTGAGCAGAAGTTAGAAAAGCTGTTGTCAGACACTTTGAAGACATTGTCAAACATATCCTTTTTCTGTTGTGATAAGTTGAAGAATCACTTTCCTTTTTAAAGTGAGAAGGTAGAATAAGCTCATGAGGCTGGGTGAACCATCAGCTGATGCTGTTCCAAACTGGGGACTTGCTCCTATTAATATCTTAGAAAGGTGCTGCTCTGGCACATGACAGAGGGGGTGTTTTTTGTGCCACAAAATTAGGTGCTATCTCTAGGAACTGGCTTTGAAGGGAATTCATAAACCTGCTTGATTAAGATTAGGTAAACTGTGAAATGTAATCATCCAGCTGTGGGCAGCAGGATCGATTAGAAAAGGAGTTGGGGCCTTGAGGGGTGTTGGAACTCATGATCTTTAAGGTTACTTCCTACTCAAGACTATTCTATGATTATAAGAGGACTGTACAAACAAGTTCTGAGAACAGGGAAGTTGCTAACTCCACTCCTTGGTCTTGAGAAAGCTGGTAGGAATCAAGAGATGTTTTTCACAGGGTGCAAATAGAAAATCTGAAGGCCAAATGGTGGGTAATTCACTTCACCTCCTTTTTGTTCCCAGACTGGTTTTCATTCTGTGTGATTTCTTATCACTTGTGGCCACACTTTTACTTGGTTGTTCCTCCCATGGCTTCTCCATGTCACTAGGGTGAGAAGGGATGTACAGTGGGAAAGGGTGTGTTTAACCTGTGTCCTTCTGCACTTCTTAATGCAAGTTTATGTCCTACCTCCTCTTCACAGCCTGTCCCCCAGGGTGGTATGGGGCAAACTGCCTGCAGCGCTGTGTCTGCCGTGGCCAGGCGATGTGTGACCATGTGACGGGCAAGTGCCAGTGTGCCCAGGGTTGGGCAGGGACAGCGTGTGAACTCATCGCATCAGCAAGTGAGTCTTGCCGCATCCTCCATCCCTGCAGCACCTCGTTTCAGTCACACTCTGGTGAGGTCTGGTTTTAGATGGCCAAGGAAGAGAGGAGCAAAGGGCGGGAGAGCAGCAGGAGTGGAGAGGCTGAAAAAGTTGGGGTTGTTTAGTCATAGATGAGGAAATTGGTGGAAGATACAGTAGTGTCACTTGAATGTACCATGGTGCTCGAGGCTTGCTGAACAGAGGAGAGGAATGAGCTGTTCTGTATCCCTTGGAGACAGGGACGACAAAGAACAAACTCAACTTGAGGGGAAAAAATTTCACCCAAGAGGAAAACTTTTTTCCTGGAGAATTTTGCCAGGGGGGACTTCAAACTGAAGCCTCATTTGAAGCTTTCTAAGACCAGCTTAGGTGGCCCACAATATTCCAGAGACATAAATGTGTTCTTCCTGTGGAGCTCTTCCAGCTTGATTCCTCATCAGGCTTCCTCATCTTGTTTCAGAGTGTGGGGATGGGAGGTTTGGAGAGGGCTGTGAGCAGAACTGTAGCTGCCACCATGGGGTTTGTGACCAGCATTCAGGAAAATGCATCTGCCATGCCGGCTGGACTGGGGACCGCTGTGATGCTGGTAAGAGGACTTCCTCATCTTGATGCTTTAACCTCTTCTGCAATCAGTTTTGTCTCTGCAACACGAAATCCATGCCTATTTTGTATCTTAATTTTCTGGTATTCTGTAGGGCAATAAGTAATAATGGTGATGTGAGCTCTCACTGTGTGTCTCCAGAGCCCTGCAGACAGGACTCTGCCCAACCACGAATACCCGCCCTTGTCCTAATTTCATCTCCTCCTCCGTCTGTTCCCTGCCTGTGAGGAAAATGAGGGTATTTGTCTGCCTTATGGGTACATGAAGGTTACATGAAAGGGGGTGAGCTGTATGGAGAGTTTGCCAGATCAGCCACATGCTGCTTTGTCCCTCTTAAGTCATCGAGGGGAGATCAACAAATTGGCCTGTAATGGTTCGATTGTACCAGTCTTGCTTGTGGGCCAGATTGCCCAGCTCTGACACAGCTGTCTGGCATGTTTAAATCCCCGTAAAACCCTGAAATAGAAAGCACATAACCAGCAGATATCAGGTGATGTGAATCATGCTTCCAGCTCACCCGCAGGGCTGTGATTTTCACAAGCATCAAACACTTTTCTGGTGTCTCCTGAGGTGCTGAGGACTCACAAATCAGCAGGCACCAGTCTGACCTGTGAAGATTTGGCAGCACCCACCTTCCTTTTCTTCAAGCTATGCTTTCTTTCTGGTCTCTGTGCAGATACTTCCATGTGCAGACTCATTAATGGCCAAACCCAAATGCTTTCAGTATTTTTGGTATAAGATAAATGATATTTTCAGTTGTATTGTCTGGGCATGCAGTTTTTTCAGTATCCATCACTATGTGCAAGAAGGGCAACGTTGGTTCATTTGTCCATGCTGGATGTTTTCCATGCCAAGGGAAGAAATGAACTGTTGCTCTCCCTGCTTCTTCTTGCAGTCTGTCCCTTAGGATTTTTTGGGGAGCGGTGTGAGGAGCGGTGTGACTGTGTGCACAGTGTGTCCTGCCACCATCAAAGTGGACTGTGTCGCTGTGACAAGGGGTGGCGAGGGAAGCGCTGTGACAAACGTGAGTATCCCCTGGGTATTTATGGAGGAAGGTTGAGATTGATGTATACGTTCCTCCAGGATCCAGAGCCGATGCCATGGTCCTTTCACTCCAGCGTTACTCCATGGAGTCAGTCTGGAGATGCTCACTGGGATGGATGTAGCGGATCAATGGGTGGGCAACCCTGCCTGGCCCATGCCTCATGCTTTAACGAGAATTGGTTGCCCTGTTGCAGCTTGCTTGCCTGGCCGCTACGGTGCAGGCTGTGCCCAGCGGTGCCGGTGTCACGCCAACACCTCTTGCCATCACCTGACGGGCAAGTGCAGCTGTTCTCCAGGATTCACTGGCTATGGCTGTGAGAAAAGTAAGTGTGCTATATGACTGCAAAGACTCCCCTTGTACACTGATTAATTAATTGACTTCTTACATTAGAACCTGATGATACAATGCCTGGTGAGGAAGAAGACAGCAGCCTTGCAGGGGTGGAAATAGTCAAGGGCTCCTTGTTGCTCACAGAAATGGCTTGGCTGGTTCTGACCACTGTGCCAGCAACAGATGGGGTTTGCTCCCTCTAGGTTTGCAGCTCTCAGGCTGGCAGGGAGTTAAACTGGATCAAAGACACTGAAGAGGTGCCAGCGTAGCCTGGCTCCTGCCTGTGGCCACTGTGCCTTGTCTCCAGGAGAAACCATCTTTTCCTGCTGTCAGCTTTTGTTGCAGTATCATTATCTGGTTTTTCCTGAGTGTTGAGTTTTGCCTTCTAGAGCTGTCTCTGAAGGCAAGGTTGTTCTGTGACCCCAGCTGCATAATTTTGACTTTGTTCTTCCTTATAACGTTTTCCCTGAGCACCACTTGAGCAAGAAAGAAAACCACCAACAAAAAAGAATGAAAAGAACTGACACTGGTGTCCCATATCCTCCATTAAGGGACTCCAAATGCTGACCCCCAGCCAGGGCAACCTAATGGAAATGAGATGTCAGAATCAGACACATGGAAAACTTGTAGGCAATGTGGCTGTCAGCAGGTAAAATAAACCTGTGAAGATGTTGATGCTACAGAAGCTTTGCAAGTTTAAACACCCTGCAAAAGGTAGAATGTCTTTATCCACATGCCCGGTCCCTTGTGGATTAAACTGTTATTTTAGTCCATTTCATCTGACATTTCCCTATGATTTTTTTCTAGTGACAAGAAAATTGTATCTGGCCCTTGACAGTTGGGCACAAATTGACTGAACGAAACAAAATCAAGCAGTGAAGTAACCCCCAAGTAAATGTAATAAATCCAAAGTCTCGGAGGAGAGCATTGTTCTGTAGGCAGGGATTTGATTTAATAAATTTGAGCTCGCTCTTTGTTTGAGCGTTGTATTTACCAAGACAAATTTAATTTATTGCTTTACATTTCCTCTTCCCCAAGCTTGTCCACCAGGCACATATGGTGAGGACTGTAATGGCGTGTGTCAGTGCTCTGCTGAGAATAAGGAATGTCACCCAGTGACCGGCAACTGCATGTGCCGTCCGGGGTTCTATGGGACCCACTGTGACCTCCGTGAGTATCTGTGTGGGCTGCAAGGACTCTCCAGAGGGCCTTTCCAATCCCTTCCTTACTGTGACAGTGAGAGAGAAGCATGTGCTGGTGCTATGAGCTCATCTGTGTCAGAACTTTCAGTGTGGACTGTGATAAATAAAGCACAGCTCAGGTTAATTTGCAATAGTAAAAATAGCTGGTTTATTGTAAGGGATTCATTTTATTTAAATGGTTGTCTTAAAAAAAATTGTTTAAAGCCTGAGTCATTTCCTAGCTAAATTCTTTCCAATTTCATGCCATCTCACAGTATCACAGTAGACCAGGTTGAAACGGACCCCAAGGACCATCCAGTCCAACCTGTTAAATTAAAGAAATACAGTTTAAATGAGACGGCCAAGCACCCTGTCAAACTGAGCCTTAAAACTCTCTATAGTTGCAGAATCCACCACTTCCCAGGGAAGACCATTCCAGTGTCTTAACTACTCTCACACTGAAAAATTTTCCTCTGGAGTGCAATAGGAATCTCCTCGGGAGCAAGCTGTATCCATCACACCTTGTCTTTTCTATGAGATTCCTTGTGGAAAGGGAATCTTCATCTTCTTGGTAGCCACACTTAATGTACTGTGTACACGATCTCAATATCATCCTCTGTTCTTATACCTCTGATCTTCAGCTGCACTGGATGTTGTGTAGCATTTTCATTCCCAAATATTAAGGCCAAAACCCTTCCTGAAGTCTCTGTGTGCTCGAGTGAGGACAAATGGTTATTAGGGAACAACAAGCTGCAATTGGCAGTAAATCACAGTGATTCATAAAGTCACTTAAGCTGTAGGGCCTTCCGAGGAGCAATCAAATGAAACGAATTGTTGCTTTGGACTGAAAAATGGGGACTAGTGTAGAGGACACAAAAATGCCAATTGGCCAAATGCTCCATTGTAAAAAATATTCCCAGATCCACATGCCTCATGCCGGCACTTGAGGACATCTGTAAAAGTTGTTTCTGGTAGAATGTGGCAACTGATAAGAAACACGCACCGAAACATCCACTAAAGGAGACAGTTAATTACTTTTTTATTTACAGCTTTAATTTTGTTTTTACTCCATAGCTTGTAATAGTCTCATTTGAAAAATAAAATAAAATAAGGTCTTTCAAACTGAGTGTCTTTGGCAAGCACTGATTTTCCTCTGTTAGGAGCTCAGGACGGCTCTGTTTGGTTTGCTAGGTTATGGGTGACAATTGGGATGCAAAGCCAACTCCAGTAAGGGTTAAACCTGTGCTTTTAACACTGCAGTAGAAACAGGAGAGAGGCTCATTTTAGCGACAGGCATTTGTATTTCCATTGTGTCATCACAAGTTATTCTTTAAAATATAAATGGAAATAGAAGGATTGATTCCATCCTTCTTTGTTACATCAGTTCTCTGTAAGCGAGATCGAAATCCAGCAGGCTGGGGCCACGTAGATTCATTATACATTAGATTATAATAAATATTATAGTCGAGCAGCAGTGGAGAATAAACTATTTAACAGCATCATTTTAAATGACTTAATCATGGTAAGGCTATTACTTTTATGTAGCAATCTCTCAGTAGTCATTACCTGTGTGTGTAGCACTAAATCTCTGAGGATTATAGTAAATGTCCTCCAGCTTGCTTTTATCTTTACGGTTGTGTTTCAGAATTTTAAAATTTAAACTATTAATTGTTACACTGGAATATAAAAGAAATTACTTACAGAATTAAATCTGTGTTTTGTGACATTTAGAGGCAATTTTGTCACAGACTTTAAACCGATAGGGTGTGAGGCAGGTGGCTTCATGGACGTGTATTCTCTTAGATTCCAAAAGCACTGGGTTATCTTGCTCAGGTGTTTCATACATGCAGTTTTATTAAGTATTTACTGAAGAGATGAGGTGATGGAGATTCACCGAGAGAGAAAGTTTGTCTTGCATCTGTATGTTTGGAGTTTTTTTGCCTAGTCTCCCCTCTGCCCCTCTGACCACCACATTGCAGACACAAAAATGGAAGGAAAAGAGATTGTCAGTTATTTCTAGGTTTTAGGTGTCCTTCACTGGAAGGAGAAGTTGTGGACCTGATTCTGACATGACTGTCTGCTAACCAAGGACAGCTAGCGTGACTTTGGTGGGAATACACTGTGTTCCCGCTGTCCTCACTACACGGAGAACTGGGGCTGCTCCAGGATGAAGAAGCTTTCAACAGAATATTAAAAACAGCAGCCTCCAAAAACGTGAAATGGGCTTCAGTCCAGCCAACATGTGGTTGGATGCTGCTGGAAATGGTTTCTGGCAACTAGTGCTGTATTTATAGTAATGTGAAAAAAGGTTCAAGAAAGTATCTATAAAAGGTGTTGTTGGCTGGGAAAGTCAAATTTCCAGGAGCCAAGAGCAACGAGGCTTTCATGTTCTCAAATTCTGTAGTGAAGAGCTGAAACAGTCTCTTGGCATGATCCAGAGGAAGCAGACAAACTAGCAATAAGGTTCCCATCAATTGTCCATAGCCTGGTGGATGGGCAGGTCTACTTAAGTGAAGTTATGAATAAAAAGCAGTAAGTGGTGCTGTAATGAATGAAAAAAGCTCACGCTACAGAGATCTGTGACTTTTATTGAGCTGGATGAACCCTGAACTAGAAACTTCACCAGCTTCACCTTCAAGCCGTAGGTAACGGGAGGCTTCAGAAGGAATTGTCTGACAATGCAAGTAATAACCCTGGGTAAGAAAAGCCTTAGTGTGTGCAGCTGGCAAGGAAAGATTTAGGAGCTCTAGGTCATGGCAAACCCACCCAAACCAGAAGGGAAAAATGAGGCAATGACTTGGAAATCTGGCTGCTGCTCCTGCTGTTCTCAGAAGAACATAAGTCAGATGCACAGGAAACTGTTAAATTAGAAAATGTCTTTATGAGATAACTGGTGGTTAGAGGTTAACCCTCTTTATAAAGGCTGACACTGTGTGAATTGCCCCAGCTGTCTGCAGAGAAGTTCTTCTGCAGGCTAGTAACGGATGAGATGGCCTTGCTGATAACCACATGAAGGTCATCACAGCGATGTGTTTGCCCTCCTCATGCTGTTCCCTGTTGAACTGAAATAAATAAAACCCTGAAAGGGTAAATAAATGGGTAAGGGGGGAATTACTGCATCCCTTTCAGTAATGGAGCTGCTCTTGCTAGTCTTGAACTGAGAAACAGCTTTGGAAGCTATGCCAGGGAGACTCAAAAGTGTTTGGGAGTGTGGGAAACAGAATTAAAAAAAAGAGAAAAGCCAAGTGATGACCAAAAGGAAAGGGAGGAGGGAAAGAGAAGAAGAGCCCAGTTCAGTCATTGAATCTGGGTGTACTCTTAACTTCGCATCGTGGTGAAAATAAAATAGGTGTTGCAGGATTTACTCCTTTATGCCAGGGTTTGCACATGAATCAGATTTTCTGTACTGATGGATGAAAGCGTTGATGATGAAGTATTTATTGAGAAGAAGCCATGATTGAGAAAGGCTGGGGAGAGTATTTACATGTTATAAAAATGTGTATCTGGTCAGTCCTGATGATCTGCTATATTGATTTTACCAGAAAGTTGTCTTTTAAAAAGCATCCTTTTAAAGCTTCGCCATAAGCTCTCCTTCTCTATTAAATAGTGCAGACAATCCAGACATTTCTCCAGCCACTCAGATCATGCTTTTATGCTTTCAGAAAAGAGAAAAAATATGTGTTTATGGGCAGATTGCAAGGGAGCTGTTGCTTGGAGACGTGCAAATATATATCTAGCCAGATTTCCAAAATAGCCCTAAGCTTTCCTTTTGTGATGAGAAGGAAGGAGCAAGTAAGTGACAAGTAGAGGTAGTAGCACTAGTGAAGCTGTTAAGTGATCATAGAGTCATAGAATAGTTTAGGTTGGAAAAGACCTTTAAGATAATCGACTCCACCCTAACTGTGCCAGGGCCACTGCTAAATGTTCCTGAGTTCCATGATTGCATTGCTCTAAAAGCACTGTCTTCTTCCTCTTCCAGTGCACTGGAAATCTAGGAGAATCTCCTCAGTTCAGTGGTGGCAAACTGTAGGCAACCCTGCTGCTGTGCCCTGCTCTTTTCTGCCCAGCTCTTTGCCACTGTTCCAGCCTCTATCACTTTAAAAGGTATCTTGAGGACATGACCTAAGTGTGGCAGATAAATTCATGTCTTCCTGATCCTGTATTCAACATCCCTTCAATGTTAGTTGTTCATAAAAGAGGTCAGAAATGCTTGCTACTACCTGGCAAACCTCTTCATGGACAGCTTGTTGCCATCTAACACTAGCTCAGCTATCCATCTAGATATCCTGTTTCTTCTGCCTATTACAAATGACAGATGCTTTGGTTTTTCTCCTCAGAGAATTTTATGGCTTTACAGAATCACAGTATCATTAAGGTTAGAAAGGACAAGTCCAGCCTTCAACCCAAAAACTCCATGACCACTAGGCCATGTGCACTTGCCTTTTAAACACCTCCAGGGATGGTGACTCCACCACTTCGTGGGCCGCCTATTCCAATGTTTGCTGACTGCCACTGAAGAACTGGGGTTGCTTTTCTTGCCACCATTAAGCATGAGGAAAGGGAAGAGGAGGCAGAGCCAGGAGCAGTTGGACCAGGCTTGGCAGCAGCAGTCACTCCAGCTCTCCAGGGGTTTGACATCACAAGTCAGTGCTGCCTTGCTGCCCAAAGAGTGCATCGCTCAAGGCAACCATCTGCTTGTCTGTGTCTACTTCTGACCCTCTAGAAGTGAATAGAGTTAGAAAATGAAAACTGAATTTGGGTTGAAAGTAACAAAGCACTTAGAGGATAAAATGCAGTGGGTCCACCAACAGTGCAGCCTAACTGCTCTTTTGTTCTTTTAAACCAGGGTGTCCAAAAGGCACTTACGGTTCAAACTGCCAAAACCCCTGTAAGTGCATGAACAGAGGCCACTGCGACCCTGCGTCAGGAGCTTGCGATTGTGCACCTGGATTCATTGGAGCTGACTGCAGTAAAAGTAAGGCAAAGTTTGTGTTCTTCTGCTTCTTTCAAAAAAAGGGAGGGAGAATAATCTGTCAGCAGAAACTTGTCAGCAGAAAAACAGACAGACCCCAGCTACCTCCTCCTTGAATGGTGAATCAGGATTTCAGCTTTGTAAAACACCTCTTGCAAAATACTTTCCCTCTCCTTCCGTGTGTGGAGAAGTGAGGACACTCATCCCAGAACTACAACCTGCTTGGCCAAATAGCTTTCTAAAGCCAGCTCAGCATGACATGGTCAAGTTCCTTCTTCCTGTCCAAACTTTCAGGTTGAGAAATTATCTCAATATTTTGCTTCACACCGTGGTGCCATTGCTTTCAATAAATGGGAAAAAGATCAAGTTTTGTCTTGGCACAACTGGTAGAGACACCGTGGCAACCCTACTCTTGACTTCTTTATTTCAGAGCTAAGCCATGTGCCTGGATTTCTGTACTAGTTCCAAAAGCTGTGATGTCTGCGAAGTTCTTTTTAGTTTATTCACAGAAAGGTGATGTTTTAATATTTAGTACCCTCTAGCTTTGCTCATCAGCATAGGGACAGCATCAAATGTTGAGGAAGGAAAGACATTTTTAGCTGGAAGGGTATAGTACAGCTGATATTTCAGTTCTACACTCTTCTTTTAGACAGGAAACTAAATGTCCCATGTGAAGCCACAGATTATATTTATAACCTCAAGTGCAGTTTCAGAGGAAGAAACAGTCATGACTTTGGATGGGATTTGGTTTCGTAGTTGTTGCTTTGAAGCACGTTAGCTGGAATGAAAACTAAGATGATTCTACCTACAGGATTCTGCCTGTGCTAAAAACGAAAACTGGCATTGGATACCCATGGTGTTTGACAAAAGGCTGTTTTTCCTTCAGCTTGCCCCGCAAACCGATACGGGAAGGACTGCACCTTGTTCTGTGCGTGTGGTAAAGGTCAGTGTGACCCGCAGAGTGGCAAGTGTACCTGTCCTCCTGGCCAAATGGGACCCAGCTGTCAGCAAGGTAACAAAGCAGGACCCAAGGTCATCTTGTCAGTTGGGCTCACACTTAAATCAGCCAGCAAATAAAACCCCGTGCCAGACATTGTTTATGACTGTGTTTCCCAGTGCCTTTGCTTGATAACATTGGAGTTTGCTGTACTCAACACCTTCTTCGCTCCATCACCCTGCCCATATCCTGCCCAGTTCTCCCCACTTTGATCCACCACGCTTGGTACCATTGCACTGGTGACCCCTTTCAGAGCCTGCGGTCCAGACTGAACATAAAAAATGGAGAAAAGGGTCATTTATACCCACAGCACGAGCAGCGTGAAGGTGTGTGGATGGCTGGGATTTAAGTAAGAAGCAAACTGCTTGAGCTGAAAGAGTAAAGGGGAGAGGATTTGCTGTACTCCTAGTTGAGAGATGAGACTAAGGGAGGAGAGTAAGAGGGGCAAATGTGGACTGAAGCCAAGTGAGGAGATATGGGGAGACAGAGTGTGTTTGGATGAAACTGTTAATAAGCAGCGTAGTATCCCACAGCCCTGTGGAGACACCAGGCACTGCGGGTTGGGCATGTGTTTGTATTTATTTCCTGTCACCCTCATCCTGCTTGGGATGCCAATTTCTTGGGTTTTTTCAAACCTTGTTAATTCTCTGTAGTGTGTCCCCAGGGACAATACGGGCCCAACTGCCACCTGACTTGTACCTGTCAGAACGGTGGTATCTGTGACCACGTGGATGGCAACTGCACTTGTGCGCTCGGCTGGACAGGAAGATCATGTGAGAAGGGTAATATTCTGCTTTGATGATAGCGGATATGTTCATAGAGGGGTTTGCAGTGTCTACAGACCCACAGAAGGGGACATTTTTTGCTTAAGAAAACTTCCTCCCAGCTGCATTTGTCTCTGCAGCTTCTCTCACACAGAACTTCCCTTGGTTAGAACTTTATGTCTTCTCTCAGTTTCCTCTTGAGTCCTGCTCTGTAACTCTCGTAAATTCCTTTGCACAGACTCTTGTTTCTTCTCCTGTCCCACTTTGGTGGTGTTCTGCTCATGGGAACTTTGCTTTGTATCCTCTTTCATGTGCTCTGGGGTCAGCAGAAACCCACATCTCCCTCTTCTCTTGTTACGTTCACTCTTGTTTTCCCTGTGACACTGGGCTGCAGTGGAACTTGCCATGTATTCACTTCCCTGCTTGTACAGTTCTGACAACATCTGTCCAAAGCAATTGAGATTGTCCTGCTATTTCTCCCTCACTTCCCCATGGCAGCTCTCCCATACACGAGACAAAACCCACCATTGTAGAATAGATTTTCATGCCAGAAACCTTCCTACCAGCCCAGAGTTTTTCCTCGTCTTTCTGTCCATTTCCCAGAACTCGTTCTGTCACGATCTTTTCAGAGAAAAGAGATGCTCACGTAGTTATAGACTTAAATTTTCAAGAAACCGTGAGTTTACTGGTATGACCTATGTTCACATACAAGACAGTGTCATCATTACATCGCAACTGTCACGAAGTATCTCCCAACCGCACTCCAGGGCTCCCATTTGTAGGCCTTCTCTTCCTGACATCTGTAGAATATTCTCCTCAAGCTCCATATGGGACTTGACACAAAAAACTTGACTGTTTTTTATAGGGGAGTGGCCCTATATCAAAGAGTCTTCTAGAAGTGACAGGTTTTTGCAGAATTCTTTGATGCATTTGGTTCACTTTGCATCCTGAGAAGACTCAGACCTGTTTCATGATCCGTGAGCCAGCAGTGTGCTCTTATTTCCAAGAAGGCCAGTGGTCTCCTGGGGTGCATTAAGACGAGGGTTCTCCTCCCCTCCACTCTGTCATAGCAATGCCACATCTGGAGTCTTGTGTTCTCAGTTCAAGAGAGACGGGGAACTGCTGGACAAGGTGCAGGGGAGGCTGTGAGGATTATGAGTGGGCTGGAGCATCTGCCTTACAAGGAGACCTGGGGTTGTTTAGCCTGGAGAAGACTGAGAGGAATCCTCTCCATACTTCCTAGTGTCTTAAGGTCAGATGTCAAGAGGGTGAGGCTAGACTCTTCTCAGTGGTGTCCAGCAGCAGGATATGGGACAATGGGCACAAAGTGGAGCATGGAAGGTTCCACCTGGAACATCTTTACTTTGAGAGGGTCAGAGCACTGTAAGTGCTCACAGAGCCCACTGGACACAGTTTTGTGCAATCTGCTTTAGCAAAAGGTTGGACTAGATGATCCCAGAGGTCTCTTCCAACCCAAGCCATTCTTTGATTCTGCAAAGCCTCTGTAGGGTCATGCACGTGTCAACATATGCAGTGGTGTGTTGTGGATGTACCTGATAGATGTGCTGAGATAAAAAGTCATAGGTGTTGGAGGCCACATCCCTGGGGACATTCAAGGTCAGGCTTGATAGGGCTCTGGGCAGCCTGCTCTAGTGAGTGATGTCCCCACTTGTTATACGGGGGTTGGATTAGATGACTTTTGAATGTCCCTTCTAACCCTATGATCCCACTGTACGATGAGGGACTGTGATTTCTAGAGCTACAATGAGCTTTGCTGTTTGTCTTCTGACAGAGGGAGCCAAGTTATTGGAAAATTGAGTCCTCATTTCCACAGCCATTTGGGGTTGAGTGTGTTTTGACTGGAAATCAAAGGCAGCTAATCAGGCACCCTTTTTTCTAGCGGTTAGTCATGGCGCTCTTGAAAGATCTTGCCCGGCATTCGCAGAATTGTCAGTCTGATTATGTGGATGGCCACGCTCATTTAAGTTGATCAGCCCAGATTCAAATTGTCGCAGCGGTGAGAAATGAATGTGTGCAGGAACGATGCCTCGGTTAATTGTATTGGCACAGTCGCTTCTGCCCGATTCGGCTGTTGGTATCTTGAGATGTGTGTCATTCTGTAAAAGCAGCTATCTCATTATTCATGGCAAGTTCCTTGGCTCTGTGTGAAGAAGAGATCCTCGTGTTTTGTTAGGAATTGGAATAGTGTGAACTCCAATAATAACAACAAGGAGGAAAGGCTTTGTGTTTTCTTTCACACATTCTCGGTGCCTAAAAGTAGATATCACTGTAGAGACAGAAAGGAATCGGAAGATGCTGTTTATTCTATTTACCATGTGGCTTTGCAACACACAGTGCAGGTTCAGCACTGCCTGTGTGGAGATGAAGATTTTTAAAGGTAGACAATGAAAAGTACAAGGAAATTGCTGCTCAAGAGTCTTTATAACAGAAAAGATTTCTCTTCAAAGCATGTAAATCACAGAATGGTTTGGGTTGGAAGAGACCTTAAAGGTCGTCCAATATCAACCCCTGTGCCAGGAGCAGTGACACTTCTCACCAGCCCAGGTTGCTCAGAGCTCCATCCAACCTGGGCTTGAACACTTCCAAGGGTGGAGCAGCCACAGCCTCGCTCGACAGCCTGCTTCAGTGCATCAGCACTCTCACAGGGAGGAATGTCTTGCTAAGATCTGAGTCTAACATCTTTCAGTTTAAAACTATTACCCCATACCCTATCACTATGTGCCCCTGTGAACAGTCCCTCACCTACAGCTTTCCTGTAGCCCCTTTTAAGTACTGAAAGGTCACTTAAATGTCTCCTCAGAGCCTTCTCTTCTCAAGGCTGAGCAGCCTGAACTCTCAGCCTATCCTCACAGGAGAGATGCTCCAACCTTCTGGTCATCTTTGTAGCCCTAAATACATCATAGTTGTGCAGAAAGGCAGTCTTTTCATACCAGACATTCTCCTTGGCTCTGCAACTTACTGTATGATCGTTGTACCTCAGTTATAATATCTGTCACAGAAGATCTTTCCTGGGTGAGGGTGGTGATTTTTTCATCTCTTGTTTGTCTGGTTTTCTACCCATGTCCTGCCAGCAGAATGTCTCCCAGGGAAGTACGGGTCTGGCTGTGGTTTGGACTGCTCATGCCAGCACAATGGCACCTGCGATAGGTTCACGGGCTGCTGCCAGTGCCCTGAAGGTTACTACGGCCACTCCTGCGAGCACAGTAAGTGGAGTGACTCTGGGTAGCCTTAGTCAGCAGTGACAGGGTGTGTGGCTCCAGAGTTGTTTCATAAACATCTCACCAGTTCATTAATACTTTTGGGATGTCCTGGATCACCCAGCTGCTTCCAGATCGTAATAAATCTGATGCTGGGGTGAAGCAAGTTTATTACTAGAATTAGCAATAAATGTCATTTCTGTTGGCTCCCAGGGAGTGTAACTGAGAATACAGAGGATTTTTAAGGGGTCTATGTTTTTCTTCATAAACCTTCCTCATTTGATACTCTGTCTTTCAGGGTGTCCCCGTGGGTTTTACGGGTTGAGCTGCCTCCATGCCTGTGCCTGTGAAAACGGAGCAAGCTGCGATGCAGTGACAGGACAGTGCATCTGTCCTTTGGGTTATCAAGGTGTCCACTGTGAAAAAGGTACTTGTACTCCTCTAATGTAGAAGATAAAACCCAGCAAACAAACCCAAAACAAAACTCAAAAAGCCCTGTATCAATTCTTAAATACTTGTTTGTTGAGAGCAACTTCTAAATTCTGAGCTTTAGGAATACCCCAGAACACTAGAGTTGGAGTTGTTTACCTGTTACATAGCTGGGTATTCTTGTTGCCTTAGAAATTAACTAATCTGGTTCCAATTAATATGGTGAAAGTCCTGGTCTCCATGATGTCTTGCAACAATGAGTTCCACATGTCATTTATTAAAAATAAGTTCCTTTTACTGATTTTAAATTTGCTTCTAAAACTCCAAATAAGATTATTAAATAGGTGCCTGTCAGACTTGTTGAGTGTTATGGGATGGTCTTCTAGAGAGCGCTAATTAAAAATGAAAATAAGTGGCAGTTACATTTCTGGGATAGATTTACAGATACCTTTGATAGGTTGGATTAGATGAACCCAACATGAAGAGAGTTCAGAGGAATATTGTGCCTACGTCACTATGTTTGGTTCTTCATTAAAGTTTGCATTTACACTCGCTCCAGTGGAGAGTTTATGAGCTTCCCTCTGAGATGTCCTGGAGAAAAATGCTTAATGTACGGTTTGCCATTCAAACATCTGTCTAAAAAAACCTCTTCTGCCATCAGGCTGTGACAGGGGCTGGTTTGGAGAGAGGTGCCAACACCGGTGCGACTGTGGAGGTGCTCCTTGTGATCCAGAGACTGGAAAGTGCTTTTGCCCACCTGGGAAAACTGGAGAGAAATGTCACATTGGTATGGGTTGTATTTTCTGTGGGCTGGACTGTGTGTAGTTAAACCAACATGACCTGTTGGTCTAAGCATAACCATCAAGGGACGTTTGCTGGGATTCAAGAACGCATTGTTGTAGCAAATTAGTTGTATGGGTTATCAGCAGCTTTATCACAACAGGCTGTACCTCTTGATTTAATCGATATTGATACACTGATAGGAAAACTGCTTATGGGTCAGCTTGAGCTGTGTGCTTGGGAAACTTGCCCATGAGAGCAGAATTCTAACAAGGGTACGAAGAGAAGTGAGAAAATTCTTCTCTGGGGCAACCCAGCCCCACAGTTGTACCTAGTCCCACAGCTGTACCCCAATGAGATGGCAGTGATGTCCAGAAAGATTCTTGAGACGGCTCCCATCACCATCAGTTCAGGGTAATTATTGCAATAAAAGGTCTTGCAGTGGCTTAAATAAGAGAGATTTGCTAACCGTAATGCTGTTGCAAGCAAGATAAAAGCAATCAGTGTCCACGCTGGAGGTTCACACCAGGAACCATAATCCTCCAGAGCCCCCATGTCACAGTAGGGGAATGTTATTTCTCCTTTTGTTCTAGGATAGGGGAAACAGCTTTAAACAGCGTGTTATTAATGCAAGGTAATTGCTGGGAGCTTAAGTGCCAGTGCAACCTGCAAAAGTAAAATGGAAAAAGTTTTGCTTCCCTCATCACCACACTGCTCTGTGGCCAGAAACCAAAGCCTCCCGGCCTGCCAACACTGGTGCAGTGGGGGACCCAGCCACCCCCACAGCCAACATGGAATTGGGCATCCAGGGACACTTCTGGTGATGTCCTCGGCAGAAGTGAGACGCAAGGGGGAAGCTCAGCATCAGAAGTAGGAACCCGGGTTTTGCTTCTTGCGAGCAAGAAGTCATTTTTATTTTTCTTAAATCAGCCAGGGTAGCCCCCATCCCTGAAAAGCTGTTATGGGGTAGGTTTTATTTGCATTTTTATTTTCAATTAGGCTCAGTTCATCTGTGATATAACTGTGAGCAGCTGTGACTCTGCAGCAGCCATAAAGATAAAAGGCCTGATTTTAATTTGAACTCTGGTAAAGCACCCATTAAACAGGCAAAATCTTAATTAAAATAAAAGAGAGAGAGAGAGAGAGAGAATATAACAGACTTTTATGGGCGCTCTTTTTCTGCAGTAAATTAACATTGCAGACTTTCAAACAGATGTCTTAAATACACATTGTTATTAACATGAAAATGTGGTATTACATAAATTAAAATCAGATCCAGAGGTGTTTGAGGAGACCTTTTTCTCAAAACATTTCCTAATTGAAAAGGCCAGGCTCTGAGCACATGGGCTGGGTTCTCCCATGTGTTGAGGCTGCAGCTGATGCAGGACTCAGCAGCACTTTTATTTACCTAATGGTGCTGGTGTGAGAAAGCAAAAGCCTTGATTATTTCCAGGGTTTTGTGTCAGACAGGGCCATTGTGTGCTGGGTATTTAGCTCCTTGCCCTGTGGTCTGCTGCTCATTGCTCTTTCACTTAATGCTCTGACTGCAGAAGAAAATCGCAGTGAGGATTTATCACCCCAGGTATGAAACATTGTGAGCTTAATTTACCGGGAGGCATCAAAATCTTGTGGTCAGAGCAAGACACAAGAGTATAATTACAAGGGATCTATGGTCAATGTCACATTCATCGAGTGAAGGCTCTTAGCAGCCAGCCATGTGGTGGAGAGGTGCAGGAGATAATATGGATGCAGGATACTGATGGTAACTTTCCTGAACAGAACCCAAAACCTTTTCTGCTGGGTTGTCAACCACTGTTTTTACACCACCAATGATTTCCATTCTGGGAACTTTTTTAGGACAGTTGGGCAGCAATTTAGGCAGACTGTGTGGTAGACAGAACTGCAGGACTGCAAGGCTTTGCAAAATGTCATTTTTTAATGGTAACAGATGTAGTTGTCTAAGTAGCTTCCTGATCCCGGAAATCAGGGAGACTACTAGGGGAGTGTTCACTCTCTTCCAATTATTTCCATCCTTCCAGACTGCCGTTCAGACCGGTACGGCCCTGACTGCTCCCTGCAATGCCAGTGTGCCAGCAAATCCCAGTGCAATCCATACAACGGGAACTGTGTGTGCCCCGCCACAGGGATGGGGCCAACCTGCAAAGAAGGTAACACAAACTGGAGATATGCAGCTTTTCTCAGTAGAAGAAGTCATGCATTGACTGAGGTAGTGGTCAGTGGGCTGTTTGGACAGGATTATCACCCCACCAAACAAACATAGAGCTCAGCAGTAGTCACTAGAGGTTCTGAGTTGGGTGGTGTGAGGCAGAAGCTGTTCTGCTTTTCCATCTCTGGGGAAAAACTCGGAGCCTATGGTAACAGCAGCTTTGCTGGAAGGGTTGTGTTGTTATGTTTCATCCTCCTGAGGGTCCAAGTATCTGGTGGTATGTACACTGCTAATGCCAGAGTTGTTCCAGGTGGTTGTGAGGTCTTGGCCAAGCTAGGCTGACTCAGCTCAGTGGTTCCCCCTTAGAGCAAGCTGTGGAGGGCTTGCACAGCCTGCTCAAGGGTTCCCAAGGCTGCCTCCAGCTGTGTTGGACAGCTGTGCACAACTCTGTGCCTGCCAGTATGAAATCTTACCCTGAAGTAGTTGCTATCCACAGCCCCTGTAAGATGTATATGGAGATTTACTTGCTGTGACATGACATTTTTCAGGATTTGAAGAGCACAGTGAGGCACGATAAGCCAGATAAGGCTTAGGTAAATAGATGTGGATGGTGAGTGAGCTGAAACATCCATCGTATTAGCACAAAAGGGCTTGGGGTCCGTGGTTGGGTATGGTTTGGGTTTGGGGTTTTTTTTGAGATAATATATCTTTTCACTGAGATTTAGTACTGAGTGAAAGTTCCTCCCACTTGAGTCTAACCACAACTGTCCTGATGGTGAGATACCATATGGTTCTGCACTTAGCTCAGGGAACACTTCAAGGACATTCTGTTTGAGAGGTGTTTTATTGTTTTGCTTGCTCTCTACCTCAGTCCTCTACCTTCTTCTGAAGAGAACCGTTTATTGAATTAGCCAAGTGTAAACTGTCTAATCTATATAATATTTCAGTATTATGTTATATAGACCGGAAACCATGTTTCTGCTTAATTCTCTAGGTGGCCTTCCCTTTTATGAAGAACAAAGTCAAGAACGGGGGAGCAGTTTTCCTAGAGCTCTACAACAGTAACATTTGAACTAATAAATGAACTGTTTTATATGCACAGAAGGTATTTGAATTTGGATACAAAAACGGCTATTCAATTCAGCTTGAATTGTACTGAAGTATTCACACTTCTTATGGAAGATTACAGAGGCCATTTAGGAGCTGGATCCTTTAAAAAAAGTGAAATCTGTTTCATGTTTTTATTCCCAGCCTCTTATCCCTCCATTAATCTGCCCTGGACATGCTTTCTGATCTATAATATAATTCATTGTTTGAAAACTTGGACTTGTTTTTAGTAAGAGCAGCTCCAAAGAGCATTGGGATAAGCAATTTGCAACGTTATGAACAGTCAGTGACTTTCTCAACCCCCTTGACAACCAATGTGAAATTTAATGAGTGTTTCATGGATTACGAAGCCAATGTGGATTCACTACAGAATCACACTGCACAGAAACTACTGGAATTCAAATGATTTCCTCTGAATAATATTGTGTCTTCTAGGAAAGCACTCAGACCGATTTCAAACTCGCAACTGAAGAAGAATCCATCTCGCTGAGTCCTCGATGAGTTGTTAATTAACATGTACCACATTCCTGGTGTGGATTGGCTGATTGGAAGGTCTCCATCTATTTCTTGCCTACGTCTGAATCTATTTTCCAAAAAGTCTGCTGTCATCTGTCAGTCGTCTGGCTTTCTGCATTCTCCTGTCTTGTCAGCAGAGTTTCTCAGTGATTTGTCAAGTCAAACTGTGCAGCAGTTCTCATCAAACAGAACCTTCTAATGCAAAAAAAAGAGTTTTATCTTGGATGGAGAAAGCAGACAGTAAGCAAGGTTAGATGTTTGAAGATAATCACTGCATTCAAACTAATAACTTGATTAAGTCAGCTTTAAAAAAAGGCCTGATACTATTTAAAAGCTGCTGTTGGTCTCTTACTAGAGCAAAGATATTTTGGTGCTATTTTGTCTGTTTATACAGTTTATTCACTAATACAGGACTGTGTCATTTTAAAGTAATGATCTCTATTTTAATACTTTGAGTTAACCAAATAGAAGATACCAGAGTGCCTTTTTGTACCTTTCTTTTGGTTAGGAGTTACCAAATGTACGTGGGAAGCTCTTGAGCCTGACTATATCCAAAGTGCACTTAGCAGAAGGCAGCAAGACCTTGGGCTCTGTGGACATGGTAGTCCAGGCAGCTCCAGGTATCGTGTTGGCACTACCTTGCACACACCATAACAAAGTGCATCTCTTCCAAAAAGGTTTTTGTCTTAGAAGAGGCAAAGAGACAATAACAGGTGCTAGCTCTTGAATTTTGTTAGCCGTTGCTTTATAGATACCAAAAAGTCATGAAGGTATTTGTGAAGGTGTCAGAATTCATTAACCAGCTATGCTTTCAGGTAGAAAATCACAGGGGAGGATGCTCATTTCTTCTTTAGAACTCTATGGGCGTTGCTGGAAGGTTTCCTCAGCGTCAGTATGTTGTCCCAAACACAAAGTGTTCTGTCTCAGCAGGGCTTTACTGTCACCTGTGGCAGTTCTAATATGCTGTTGTAGACCTGAAGACCTGGGTGTGATCCTACAGTTGTGTGAATTTGGGGCAGTTTCACTGAACTGGAACTGATGAGGTAAATCTCATTTGAGACAATGTGATATAATCTTAGCAACTGCTGGAGAAGAGCAATCCAAGTCAAACTGTTGATGTGTTTTGATCTTATCTCTGTATTTACTACAGAGCAAAACTACAGTATTAATGCAAGCATTGCAATGTATTCTATACTTTTCATAGAATCAGTGGTCACGTTAAGCTTGTAAGAGGCCTCTGGCTTGTAAGAGGCTTCACTTCAGAGCCTGGTCAACTTCCAGGTTAAATTGGTTTGTTTGAGTATTCACCCAGTTGAGTTCTGAAGATCTCCAAGGATGGGCATCCCATCACCTCTTTGAGCCCATGTCCCAGTGAGAATTTCATGCTGATGATTATTTTAAACTAGCTTTTAATCAGAATTTCCTAAGTTTCATCCCACTGCTTCTGATCCTTTCAGTGTACATCTCTGAGAAGCATTTGGCTTCATCTCATCTACAGCCCCCATGGGGTAGTTGAAGACAGCAGCAATACTTCCCCTTGGTCTTCTATTTTTAAGACTGAGCAAACCCTTCTCCTTTGGATCAAACTGTATCTTAGTCCCAGTTAACTCAGTGACCTTCTACTGGTCTCATGCCAGTACACTGGACATTTCAGCTTAGTGGAAGATGCCCAGTGACTGGTGTGGTTACTCAGGAGCTAATGCATAAACCCCAGGAACTCACATTTTACTCTTTGACAGCAGTTTCTAAGAAGTGATTTTTCTTCTCTGTGTCTACTGGTATGTGATTAGAGCAGCTAATCAAAGGGAAACCTTTCTCAAGCCATATTGTTATTGGTGCCTGTGTACACTTGTTTACATTTCCACAGAACCTTGATAATAGAACTGTAAATATGTAGCATAAAGGAGATTTTTGTATTAAGTATTTTTAAGGAATGTCCCAATTTTTAGGTACATGATGAAACACGTATTTTAAGTAACTGATACTGAGCCTTGTGCCAATGAATTAGAGGCCCAAGTAGCAAACTTTTCCTTTTTAAATCAAAAACTGGAACTTCATACAAAACCACTCACATGCAATAGTCTCTTCTATTAAATTCATTCCTCCTTCAAAATACTTAGCTTCTCTATGTTATTGCCTTGGGGGAAAGGAGTTCACTTCAGTGCCTTTAAACAAATAATTCTGGTCTGGGGTTAGATGTGGCTTGATTCAAAATACCGTCATATAAAATAATTTTTAAATCCCCAAATATTTCCAAAATATTAAAAAAATTAATTTTGATGGGGTAGTTTTGTGTCTGTTCTTGGTTCTCTGTTTCCATAAGGCAGGGGAAATATTTACAGGATGTCCTTTTTCCAGAGGAAGAGCCAAAGCTTTACATTATTAGCTGTTAATTAAGGATGTTTACTTGCTTGTGATGTTAATGTGTTTTGATGCCACTCCCTACTGCAGATTAACAGGTTCACCTAATTCTGTGCCTACAAAATAGTCTTTATTAGACTGGAAAATCTAGATGCTTAGGTTTTCTGTAGAAGCATCTTGGAGCAAATGAGCTTACTTACTACTCAGATAATGTAACTCTGCTTACTTGCTCCATCAGATTCCAGTGAAAAACCATCAGGCTGAACACAGCACCAGAGCTTGTTGAAATTGAAATTAAGAAATTCAGTGAAAATGGTTTTTTGTAGTTAAACTGATGTCCCATCTTCCACTTGGTAAATGCCCTTCTTGGCTCCCTGTTGCCCAGGAAGCTGAAGTTAATTAGGGTTTCTTGAAAGGAGCGCTCTGTAACTCACTTGCTCTCACAGATAACTCCTGTCAGGAGGACATTTAAATTATTTCAACCGTCTGGGTTCGCTGTCAAATCCCACTCTCTTACCTTGTTGTGTAGTCCAGGTAACCCCACATCTGAGGAGAGTACGAATGAGTGTAACTCAGTGGGTCTCACAGAACGTTCCTCAATGCAAATTCATGAAACCAGAACAGCGTGGTTTAAGTTAGACCAGTATTTATAACACTCTCCTCATAGGAAAACAATCAGAATTTAAAAAATTCCCTGCTTCCCCTGCCAAAAAATATTATTCTGCTTTTTATCCTTTTTATGTTGAAGAACCATGGCTATTAAAGTTTGCCCAGACTTCTTTCCAACCATATTATTTTGATTGGCTGCAGATTTCTGTTTGTGTAAGTAATAACCATCATAGTGTCAGGAGTTGCCAGTGGGACAAACATGGAAATTACACCTTTTTGACCTTCCCAGAAGAGCCAGAGACACATTTTGGAGCCCTCATGGCTTTGTATTGTTCATCCAACAGTGACAAATAATGTTTCTGTTAGAGTTTAGCCCCTTAGTGCAGAGAAAAGCTTAGGAAGAGTCCTTAAGAGAACTGATGGACCAAGAAATCCCCATCTTCCCATCCTTGTGTAAAATTTTTCAAAATGGCTAAAAAGACTTCTCAGTCCCCAGTTCTGGAACACCTTTTCCTGCATGCTGACCTGTGGCTGGCTGCAACAGCTAGGTGCATGAGCTGCAACTGTGCCCAGGTGATTCTTTCATGAGGTCAAAGCTTTAAATTCTAACGCTGTGTTAAAGCAAGTGAACACCAAACCTCAGGCCTGCCAAGCATAAATTGTTTATTCTGATCTTTTTTAATGCTTTTAATAAGCCCTTGCATAACTGTATGATGTCTTTGTGAATTTGTAAGCCCTCTTCAAAGGCTGTGTGGGGTGTATCTCAAAGTTTTATGGTACTCTCTGTCCTACACATGTAGTGAAAGGGTGATGATTTTTTTATATATAAACATGTCATCCAAACCTGTGCTTGTGTTCTCATTGATAGTCTCGAAGCGATAGGCTGTGTTGTGGGGTGAAGCTTTATTCTGTTCAGCTGATTCACATGCAGAGCAGACACAGTGAAATAACACCTGCTTTTGGGTAGTTTGTATAGAATAAATAATGGTCTGTACACAACTGGGTTTGGGTGTGATCCCTGACCATAGCAACTTCTCCGGTGACCGAGCCTGATAAATAGAGGTTTCTGGCACTCAGTCTCCAGAGTATTACAAATATTCAAAACACAGCATAAATCTTTGCTGAAAGAGGATGGTTACAAAGTGTAACTTTTCTGGAAGACTTGGGCACAAAACACTTTGAAGACATTCAAAACCACGCACCTGCAGGCTTCCGTCAGCCGCTTGGACCCTTCCCAGAGCCTAATTCTCGCTGAACAAATAGCCTGGTACACCTTACGGGTATTGTCTGCTCACATTGGCAGGAACTAAAGGAACACATGTGCCTGCCTAACGCCAAATAATGCAGTAAGTGTGTGCTGGTTAATTGGGAGTAGCATGGTAAATTGAATTCAAAATGTGTGACATAAAGGGGTCGGTATATCAAGCTGTCAGACTGGACAGCTATGGCTAGCTGGCTCCTGCGAGAGCAGCTTGCATCATGAACTTGCTGTTAAATTTGAGAGTGGGGTTTTGTCAAGTGGGATTTCCTTCTCTTTTCGTATGGTTTCCAACAAGGAATTGAATCAAGATCATTTGGTCTGTCATCTTATTAACATGTTGTGGTTTTATGACTGGGAGCAGTATTTAAGCCATTAAATATTGTGGGTGTTATTGTACTGACCTTTCAGTCCCAATGATGGCTGTTAAGAGCTGGTCAAAAATTAGACAAGGGAATGCTAAACCATAATATTCTCAACCTAAGCAGAGTTAGCACTGGTCTTAAACTTCTACAACAGCCATGTCTGTGCAGCATGTGCTGCTGCAATAGAGATAAAGCACTGCAACACTAGTGATCTTGTGACTGTGATTGAGGAAGCCCCACTCCATGGTATGGTCCCCTCAGACCCTGTTAAGTCAGTCTGTAGCCAGCACTACTTATCTCTTCTTTTAGTCAGCACTAAAAGTTCAGAGTCCTAATAGACTATTACACACAGTAAAAAAAAAGAAGTGTCTGAAGCCCATGAGTGATTTAAAAATTACTTAAAAGTTCTGTGTGATAAGGCATTGCTTTGTTGATTCCTTCTAGCCTGGTAGTTAAAAAAAAACCCCAACAGCTCAGTTGTGTTGTTTTATATATGAATAAAGATGTCAGCAACTAGTCATCCAACTGTCCATGCCATTTGGCAGTGTCTAGCTTCCTTTTCAGTAATAGCCCAATAAATCTTTATCTTTTAGTAAGCTGATGACAGCAAAACATCTTGAGAAGCTGCATGTGGTGTAGATATTGTAGTTAATGTTTAAAATGCTTCATGCCATCATCTACTGGGTGGGTTTTCCAGTCCAGATAGAACATCTTGCCTTAAGGCATGTGCTCATGTCTCCCTCTAGTGACTCCAAGAGCCTAATCGTAATTAAACTGATTAATTTAAGGTGTGGAATCTCTTGGTGTAAGTGAGCAGAGAGTTAGACTTGCTGCTTTGCACAGATTGGGTAATTACTGTAGTTAAGTGCGACCTGCTATCATCAGTTGTAGACCATGGCCCATCTGAACAAGGGCTGTACAAGCAGCAAGGTGTTGGTTCTGCCCTGAGACCATGTTTGTCAACAGCTACTGAGATCAGGAGTCCTTAGTGATTGCACAACGCCCAAAAGAACAGAAACAGCTTTCCAGTTTGCAGAGTTTCCTGTAATTCAGACAGATGTTTTCTTTCTTCTTACAAGTGCATCCAGAAACATGAGGGAAACCTACTGTGAAAAAGTCAAGGGCTGTCTCATCTCTGTTCCCTGCTTTGAGAAGGTGTAGAGTCTTTCCCGCGCGGGAGCACCAACGCTGACTTGGGCACATGCTGCCTGGTTAAGCAGAACCATTCTTGGGGTGGAAATCCTCCGTGTTCTCAGTGATTCTGCCCTGTTGTTTCAGTTCTCATTTGCAAGAAGCTAGCTTGACTTTGTTATTTTGCGAGCCTTAGCATGCTATAAATGACTTATAAAGTGACTTAATGAAAATTCTCTAGTTTTCACAGCTGGAGGGTTTTTTTTAAACCAGAAATCCATTTTTGCATGATTTATGTGCCCTGTAAGAAATGCAGTAGGATTCCTCACCACTTGTCATCAGCAAAGAGTAAAAAATCAGTATGAGCAGAGGCTTTGGGGTGGGTAATTCCAGCCTGTCTGTTTGCTTTTTTTTCCTCTTTTCTATTTGACATTTATGTTGTGGTAGCTGTTGTGGATCTTGGCCTTGTGCTACAAGGCACTTGAGAAGGCTGCTCTTAATTATTGCTTTAACCTTAAGGGTATATATGAAGTACAGAACAGCATCCCATTAAATAGGGGCCATATTCCTGGGTAACAAACTGCTCTGGCCAGGGCATTGCTTTGCTCCAGCCTTTTGTTGAGCCCTTCTCCACCCTCCTAAAAGCAAGAGCTTTGAGCCCACACCTTTGAAGGCCCATTAGAACCTTCCCAGTCATATTTAGTGTGTTAACATTTTTTACAAGAACCAGTGAATTTGGTAAAAAAATAGTTATTTTTGGCTACCAGTGTGGCAAAACCACTTAAAATACAAACTCAGGAGCATGCTGAAAGGAGATGGTTTGCCAGAGCAGCTATTGTTACAGCAATGTCTCCCTTCAGATCCAATGGGAATCCTCTCTCCACTATCTATTACTTTAGAAATTAAGGTCTAGTGCCTGGAAATTCTTGAGGTCTTTGCAAAAAATGTTGGTGAGTGTTGGTTTGGCTTCTTGTGGCAAACCCCTTCAGTGTGGGGTGGTAGATGGAGTTTTCCTTCCCTTTGGAAGCTTTGCACATCAGTTCTGTAGGTCAGTAGCACTGGTTTGATCAGAGAATCACAGAATAATCATGGTTGGAAAGGACCTACTAGATCACCGAGTCCAACCATCCCCACACCCCCAAATACCTAAATACCTGAGAGATTGAAAAACGCAAAATAACACCCTCCATGCTGCCACTACAGCAGGTCATGAAGCACCATGTCAAGCACCTCCCTGGGAATAGGTTGCCCAAAGAGATGGTGGAGGTCCCACCTCTGCAGGCTTTCAAGGTCAGGCTTGATGGGGCTCTGCGCAATCTGTTCCAGTTAGAGATGTCCCTGCTTCTTGTATGGGGGTCAGGCTAGATGACCTTTGGAGGACCGTACCAGCTCAATACATTCTAGGATTCTATGATAGGCATTATGAATTTGCAGTGAGTTTTCTTTTATTTCTGATTTTAAAAATGCTTTCTTTTCCTTTGTTTTTAATATATAAAAAAAATCCCCGAGTGCCACACAGCATCCTCTAGAGAGCAGGGCTACTACTGCTCCTTGAAAAAATATCTTTGAACATGTTCTGTAAAAGTTTGGGGCAGAAGGATTTCACCTGGTCATGGCAGCAGTAAAAAGTCCATTTGAAGGCTAATCTCAGCGAGTGTTTGTGCAAGTACAGAACAGCCCCTGAGCACTTCAGAAACAGCAAAAGGGACAAATCCACAGCGCCTGTTATCTTGGGAACATAACTGGTGCTCTAGTGCCCTGTGCTGCAGCCATCATATGCTAAGCGTGTGCCAAGTCACGGGAGATGTGAGAAGCATTATGGCCGATAAACGAGTGTTTTATTTTGAGTAGTCATGAAGGAGGATGTTGAAAACTGGGTTTCTTCCTGACTCCACTGCCAGGAATACAAAGAACCACACAAGAGACTTTGAAGGTCCCTCTGGGAAAAATGCCATTGCCAACTCCGCTGCGGTGTGTTGTCCAAGTTGCCTTGAAGGAATCTCTGCCAGAAACACCTGTTAACAATAAGGACTTGTTAACGTTTCACAATTATTTTCCCAAGTGTGTTATTGCTACACCATGCCCCAGCACAGAAAGGTTGGCAAATGTTAAATACACACGATACCTGTGAAAACCTCTGCTCTGCCTGCATCTGCAGAGACCAAGATAAAGCTGCATCTGCAGGTCTGGTAAAGACTCAGAGGAGCAAAATTTGCACACAGCAGGAGGGATTCATGGGGTGTGTTGGGCACACGCTTGGGATCCTCTGGGAACCAGTGTTAGGGAAGAGAATCTGGTCCATAGATATTAACCTATTCTAGTGGCTTCTTGCCATAAAGTCTTATTTTTTGTTGAGTTGTTTGCCCAGCCTTGTGATTCTTCATTTGTAATCTAACCTTTTGCAGTCACATAGCTGACCCACTTCATTAGAGATAAAAACAACCCTCTCAGACTTGTGTTTCTCATACCATTCCCGTGACAAGGGGCGCAGACAATATCATTTAGCATCTCCCTCCTGCTCTGTATTCAATCAGGAAAGATCAAAGATTGTGGATCTGTCAATAGTGGGTACAGCTTTTTCAAAGAAAATCAACATGTCTATCTTGTCTTTTGTGGAAGAAACTACCCATGGTACATCCTAACCTCTTAGTACAGAGGCTGCAGAGGGAATGGAGGACCCCGTCTTCATTCTTGAGCTTTGATCCACCTTTTCACTGGATTTGTAGACTTAGATATCTCTTTAAATCTCATCTGCTTGATAGCATTTACGTGTGAGCTACTTAAAAGTATTCGTTTCCAATTAGCAACATTACAAATGATGTGGATCCTGAGGAGTGGTTCACATTGGTGATGCAACGCTTGTAGATCCTCGTGCATTAAGTGTCATATCCATTGCTTGCAGAAGATATTCACATGCTGCAATGACAGAGACTGATTTGTTTTGCTTGAGTTTTGCAGAGGAATAGTTGGATTCAAACTGTCTGCGATGCAAAAAGGAGCTGGAACTCCTATACCTTGGTAACTGCTGTAGTCACCAGGTGGTTGGATATGGAAAACACAATCCGTGGTGATCTTCCCACTGCCTTATAGCTGTGTAGCCTTATAGCGACACCTTTAACATTGGTTTAATTTTAACTGAAACAAGTATATTGGCAACGTGTGTCATTTTTCTGGCCTCACAAAATGTGTGAGAGCCTCAGTAGGTGGCACCCTTTCTATTCCTTTATTTTCCACTGACCAGCCAAAAAAAATTGCAGCCAGTGCTCGTGTGTGAACCAAGTTCAGTAAAAATGTAAATGCATATTTGTCTCCTTAATTGAATATAGTATATTGTGAAATCATTAGTGTCAGGGCGCACTTGGGTTTATACAAACGCTTAAGTAAAGAAAATATATAAACTAGATTGACTGGCCCAATTTGAACGTGATAGTGGCCATCTGTGTTCAATAACATTACTTTGGTAAGCGGTGTTTAATATTTCATGTCAAAGCAAGGAGAGTAATAGAGCAGGGTATTTTCTGCATTCGTAGATCGCTGAAGTTTATGGTGCGGCGTAATATATAATCTGTCCTTTGTCAAGCTCACCAGAATGAGCCTTACTGCAGCTGAAGATGTAAAAGGCTCTAATATATAAGTTTCTAGACCTCTCCCTGCTTGAGGAATTAATCTTGGAAGGTGCTGATTGCCCTGAAGTGCCAGTGAAGTCAGCGGGACTTGAAGTTTCCCTCAGCTTGGTGGATGGGGATCCTTATAGGGACTAATTACCCTCCTTGGTCCCCAGCAAGGAAAGCCCTTAAGTGCTGCTTAACTTTTAGTATGTGAGGAGTCCTCTTGAAACCAGCATTACTCATGTTGCTGAGATAGTGTCCAGAGGACCAGCTCACGCCTTACAAAATATGAGCTGCTCCCAAGCCTCGAGAATTTAAAGACTGGATGTGAAAAGGTGAAAAAAGCTCCTCAACTAGAGGCAACTTTGCCACCAAAAGCTGAGCCCAGAGTGCCCCAAAATGGTCCAGAGCCTTATCTGTTTGGCCCCAGATGGAGAAGGAGGAGGCAAAGGGCACCTCTTCACTCCAAGTGAGGGCTAAACCTACACACAAGTGCATCACAAGCTTGAGGGCTCTGCCTTCAGAAACTTCAAAGGAAGAGAAACAGAGATTCCAAGTCTATTATTAATGAACAATTACACTGATGTTTTTGGATGGATTTATGCAGTGTGATTCATCTACAAACAAATCTTTCTTTTGTATTTCCACCCCCCAACAACCACAATCTTTTGTATAACATTTTTTAGGTGAAATTTTGCAGTAGAAGTAGCCAAAAGAAACAGGCTTTGCTGAGCCTCATGCTCAACGTCTGTCTGGATATTTTAATTTTAACTACAGCTTTGAGAAAAATAAGTAAACATGGTGCTGATATTGTTTTTAAGCTGAAACTATTTTTCTCTGTGTTCAAATAGCACTCTGAATGTTTGCTCAAAAAAGGTATATTTATTCACCTAACACTGTGTGCACAGGTAATAACAAAAATGTGTTAAGGCGTGAGAGAGATTCCCCTGGTAAATGGCTTTTCTCTTGACCACCTCTTAAGCACCTTAGTGGGGCTGTGCTGCTCGCTCTCTGAGGAAGTGTGTTTGCACTGGAGAGGAAGAATTTTTAAGGTTGCAGGGTGTTACAAGCAATAGGCAAACAAGTGTGGGTTTGGTTGGTTGGGATTTTTGTATAGTGCTGGAAAAAGAAGGTCCTGTGAAAAGACATGGCCTGCAAAGCAGTCCCAGGCATTGAGTGCTATTCCTAACCTGCTATATCATTTCCTACAAGATAGATGATCTATAAAATTCTTATTCCATTACTTTTTTTTGCTCACTGATTTCTTAGCAAGTAACTTTTGACATGGATATTCGTGGCTCCTGTGCTTCATATGATAATGTTGATCAGATACCCAATTATTCCATTACTGGCTTATCTGGTGTGGCTTATCTGACACATGACATTGCTTTTCCCTCACTACCAGCACTATTTCACAGAATCATAGATGGTTTTGGGCTGGAAGGGACCTTGAAAGGTCATCTAGTCCAACCCTCCTGCAGTGAGCAAGGACAGACACACACATTTGTGGATACCATAATACACTGGAACAGGTTGCCACAGAGAAGTTGTGGCTGCTGCCTCCCAAGAAGTGTTCAAGTGGATGCTGCTCTGGGCAACCCTGGTTTAGTGGGAGATGTCACTGCCCATGGCAGGAAAGCTGGAACTAGATGATCTTTAAGGTCCCTTCCAACACAGACCATTCTATAAGATGGTCTCCAGTAATTCTTCTTCATGAGACTGTGGAATTGCTTTCCCGTTAATTTGGGCCAGTCAAATGCTTATGGAAGGGAAATGCAAAATGAGAAGGATCGCAGCAGAAAGAAATCACTCAGACTCTGTGTGATTAGGGGAAGGACATGCCTGCTTCTCTAACCCAACTATCTCTCCCATCCAATTAAATGTGCACTTGGCTCCGTTCACCACAGAAGCTGGAGATGGAAAACACCTGCTCAGATCATCTCCCGTCCAGTGCAGAGGCATTTCCCTTCAGGACATAGGTCATTCTAAATTCTGCAGCTGACGTCCTATATACAGCCTCAACTGGCAACATCCTGTCCAGAGCTGCACCTCATAAATCAGGGCTAGGCCCAGTAAACCAGCAAGGAAGAGCAGTTACCACCAGCATATCTCCTTTCCCAGTGGCTTTCTTAAGTTTCTAGGAATCAGTGGCATGTCAGAAATGATACTCTTACTCAAACACTAAATAGTATCTTGATAGTGCCGTATCTAGCCAAGCAAGAACATAAGCAAACACTCAGGTCTTCACTGGGGACTTGAGCAATCGCCAGCCATGGCCAACATTCCTCCCAGCTGTTTACACGTCTATCATAGGGTCGTTACTGTTGTTATCAATAGCTGATGTTCTTGCTGCTATATAACTATGTCATTTTATCATTGCTGGGTGGGAGGATGAGTTAAACGATGAATCTGTGCATATTTGTCACGATGAGAGCCTCCAAAGCTCCATGTTTCTGTGGAAACCTGGCCCTAGTTTAGCTGACCTGGCTTGAAAATCTGGCCCCATCGTGGGTGCTGAGCACTCAGAAAAGGGAAAAAAAGCTGGCGCTGAGCTCCACTTGGAAATCTGCTCCCAGATGTATGGATGTTTGTTTATTTTTACATTTAAGAGAGCTCAAAAAACTGCACCAAGATGCAAAATAACACCCCAGAAATACTCTTTACAAATGCTAATCTTCAGTGATTGGCGTAAAGCGGATATATGTTCTTTCCATCAGTTTTTGGGTAGGCTTAAGTTACAGGACGCCAAAAAGGGCAGATCAAAAAGAAACCTATCTCAGCCAAGATCATTAGCTTAGAATACAAGTAATGCCAAAACAATACAAGTTGCACAATGTTACTACTGATACCCATTTCTTAACCCATTCTGCCTTGATTCAAACTCAACAGAAATTGATGACTGCAGTAGAATGAGCTGGACTGACTGAGGCAGCTGATGTCCTACCCTTGGTTACGGTAGGTTACCAAGGTCAATGGTTACCATTGACCTCAATGCAGGTAGTACTGGTTGATGTAGCCTTATTTCTGCCTTATTTGGTGAAACAGTGAGTGTTTTGGTCAGAAATCCCTGGGTTCTAGTGAGAAATGGTGCACCCTTCCCTCCGCTAGGCAGTAGTTGGAAATGAGGAATGGCTACTGCTTCACTTTCTAGTAAAGACACCAGCACTGTGTTGTGATTTGTGTCTCATGAAGGGCCTGGAGAGCAGGACTTATGAGGTCTGCCTGAGGGAACTGGGGTGGTTAAGTCTGGACAAAAGGAGGTTGAGGGGCGATCTTACTATTTAGTACAACTTTGTAGGGAGGTGAGAGTCAGTCTCTTCCCCATTGCTAGTGATAGAACCAGAGGAAATGGCCTCAAATTGTACCAGGGAAGACTTAGATTGGACAGCAGGAAAATTTCTTCCCCGACAGAGTTGTCAGAGATTGGAACAAGCTGCCCAGGGTAGTGGTGGAGTCACCATCACTGAAGGTATTCAAAAACTGTGTAGATATGGCACTAGGGAACATGGTTTAGTGGACATGATGGTGGTAGTTAACAGTTGCACTGCTCAAGTCTGACTGACAGAGCAGAAATGAAATAATGTTGTCCAGATTTGAACAAGGTTATCACAGTGGGCCTGGGAGAACTTCAGACGTGGTTTTCTAAAGACTTTGAGGTATTGTTAATTAAGCAGCTGCTGTGATTTTAGCCCTCGTAAAAAAACTCTATCACCCAACACATTTAGGCAGAAATCCTGCCCGGTGTCTGCTTGCTCCTGAGCAAATGCCTTACTGTGTCTTGGGGCTGCACAAGCAGACGCAGCTCTAGTGCCAGCATTCCAACACAACCTGCATCAGGGTGGAACAGCCACAAACCCCCCACCCCATTGAGTGAGACAACGGCTGATGAAGGCAGACGGGCAAGAAGGGAAGAGCAGGAAAATGTTCAGATTGCCCTGAGTGAGAAGCAACACAACATCCATATTGCCTCCCTCCCCTGTTCTTGGCATTGCAACAATGCATAGTTTTCTGTTGTCTCTGGAACCACTCAGGCCTGTAATGAATGGAGTACCAGTGATTGGAAACGTTCCTTTTAGGAGGATGTTTCCACTACTTTGTTTTCTTCCTTAAGCCTTCTAAATGGTTTTCTCAAGTGTCAGTGGAAGAGCTGAAGCATCTCTTGATCTTGGGGGTTGCATGTCTATATGGACCAGTCCAGGCACTACGTGGAATTTTCAACACAATATTCACTTGTTCTCCAGACTCTCAGTGTTTTGATTATTTCATTTCACTGGTACTAAGAAGGGAAGACTTCCAAGGGCTATGTTCTTAGAAGTGATTGCAGACAGTAATTCTGTTCACAAACGTCATACATAAAGCTGATGTTCAGAAAAGCTGAGGTCACCTTCTTCCCTGTGTCTGCAGGCAAACTTACGGGAGTTTGACACCTCTGAAGAACTGGAAGAAAATAATAGCCACCACAAAGCAGCATTTGAATGTTCAGGGTTGGTTAAGATGCTTCGTTTTTGAAAATCACTTGCTGATGCCAAAGCTCTGTGAAGAATCAGATGGACTTAGACCAGACCTTCTGCCGTCTCCACGTTTCAGTGGAGTCTGTGATTTACCCAAATCACAAGAATGCTGCTGCTTTAAATAGCTCAGTGCTCAGGATAGCTCATATGTTTGAGAACTGGGATTACAGCCTCCAGCTGAATGCATTTGAGCAGAGATTTGGTCTTGAACTTCCCACACCCAAAGACCTAAATTCCAGCGTATTAGCAAGATAGAAACAGTTGTCAGGCATCGATCTTGTTCTGTTGGGGAAAAGGGGGAAAAAACAGGGGTGGGAGCAAAAAAAAAGGAGAGAAAGAAACATTGGCTTCCTCTCAGTGTGGAAACCTTTTTCCATCTCAATTTAGCTGAAAAAAGAGCCAAGACTAGCAGCAGCCAATGCCTTAGTAATGTAGGGACCCTGTTCAGCAAACTTTTAATCCCATGCTTAAGTGTACCTATGGATGTGATTCATGTTTGAACTTGCAGGTTTTGCTGCATTAGGATGGATTTAGATGGAAACCTGAAGATCTAGAGAAGCGACTATGTATTTCTGAGTACTGACTGGTGAATAAAAGGGAAGTTCCATAAGGGGACCAGTTTCCTTTCCTCAGGAATGATAACTCATAGTTTCAGGCTCAGCATGTGTGGTACTGTTGGGATGATAGAATTGTAGGGTTGGAAGGGACTTCCAAAAGTCATCTGGTCCAACCCCCTTGCAACAAGCAGGGACATCACTCACTATAACAGATTGCCCAAGAACTCTTGACTGTTTCCAGGGATGGGGCCTCCACCACCTCTCTGGGCAACCTGTTCCAGTGATCCACCACCCTCAGATTAAAGGACATTTTCCTCATGTGCAGCCTAAATCTAGCCTCTTCCAGATTAAAACCATGACCTTTTTTCCTGTTGTTCCATGCCCTATTGAATAGCTCTTCACCAGCCTTATGATAGGCCCCTTTCAGGTACTTCAGTCTCTGAACCTCTCATCTCAACCCCAAACAGAATGGCCATACTCAGGTGGCTCTGAAAATGCCCCTAGTGTCACATCTGCTGTTAGAGACAGACACGGGTGTTTAGGGGAAGGACATGTATGTCTCCTTATACTGGACCTGCTCTACCCCAATGGAAATGGGTGGATCAAAGTAACTTTGGAAGTCCAGAAAAGGAACTGTGGGAGTGTTCTTGTTGTTTATATTGGTAAACAAGAGAAGAGGGCTATAGAAGAGGTGTATCCTGAACCTGCATCAATGCTGTGGAGAAGTCCCATGGTCCAACATTTTCAGACATGCTAGATGAGTTTTTCATGAGCTTGCAGAAATACAGGGTTGGCTGGGATCTTGGAGATCACATAGTCAAGCTGCTACACTGATGCCAAGACTATCCTTGACATGTGTTTGTCTGCACAATTATTGAAAATCTTGTCTTCAGGGACTCACTAACCTCAGTCTTTTTATTAAGTGCTTCACGACCTTTGCACTGAGGAAGCTTTGCCTGGCAGCCAAGAGCATCACCTCTGCTGCAAAGGCAGGCAATTTCTTCTCTCCATGAGATACAGAGCTGTTCTCTGCCCTTTTCTTAACCACACCATGTGCTCTGGGAAGGGGATGGCACATCTGCCTTGTGACATCAAGAACCTTTTCAGTTCTCCTCAAGCTTACATCTACATGTGTGTTAATATATATATATTTTATATATATGTAAAGGTACTTCAGCCCCATTGGTCTCCCTAGTGTGGCTGTTTGTGAGGCTGCACCACGCTTCTTTCTCCTCAGGGATGTCCTCCCTGGAGCTGTGCCCCTCTTCCAGTCCCATTCACTGCTCAGTTCCTGTTGATCAGCCTCAGTTATGCATCAGATGACCCTGCTCTCCCTCCCTCAGCTCATTTTTCAACGTTCGGTCAGAGAATGTTTCATAGATTCATAGTCATGTAGAATACCAGATTGGAAGGCACCTCCAGGATTATCTAGTCCAACCTATCAAGCTAAAAATGTAGTTTAAATTGGATGTCCCAGCACCCTGTCAGCACACTGGGTCTTAAAACTATCCAATGTAGACTTCCCTTGGGATATTAGTCCAATGTTCAATTGAAAAGTTTAACAGTTTTGAACAGGGACTTTCAAATTCCTCCCCAAATCCCCCAGGTCCAGTGTTTGGGAGGTGCTGGAGAACCTGCAAATCCTGGTGGCCACACGGGGTGACTCGTTATCTCGTGGCCTCCACGCTGATATAACGGCATCGTTGTTCACAGAAGAAGTCTGTTGGTGTTCAGGCATGGCTCTGACCCAGAGGATCATAGAAGTGATTTAGTATTTTAAACTATGAAACATGGCTTTTACCAGTTTCTGTGAGGTGCAGGGGCACTTACAAGATAGCACTGTATTAGTCACTACCACGGGCCACCTCCTGAATATTATAAAACCTTAATTTACTTTTTTATAATCTGAACAGAGTTTTTAAGTGTATCTATGGGAATTGGAGGGAGGAGAAACATTGCTTAATTCAGCCATTGCATCCTTAAAGCCAGATTGGAAACATGGAAACCATATGTGAGCTTTTAGCTAATAAAATAAAACGCCAAAATGTGGTGGCTGAAGCTATTGCACCCAAAATATAATTGCACATATGCTCATTTACTCACTTATAATCAAAACACTAAAAATAAAGAAAAATCTTTGATACTCAGGCTAGGTGTAACTGTTGGACTAAGTTATTTGACGAAATTATTTTATATGGAAAGAATGTGCCCAGGGTTTTTCTAATAGTGATATGAAAAGCAAACTGTATAAATACAGCCACACACAGCACCGATTGGTAATGTTTCACCTGAACATGAGAAAGCTCTCAAAATTCAAATTTATACCCATTTTATTATAACATAATCTCACTTTTAGATGTCTCTAGACTGCATTTTAATGGTACTTTATGCTGAGCGTTGGTTTTCTTAGCAGTAGATTGTATCGTAAGTCCTAAAGAGATAGTCAACCTTACAAAAGGTGCCAGCACTGAAATACTCTCTTTACTTGGACACTTCACCCCTCATTCCCAACTGTCTCTAAAACATCAGTTTTAGCTGGTTTTAGTCTCTCTTCATTTCAAGCAGTACCATCCCATAACTCTTTTAAAACTCCATGGAGATGTTGAAAATGAGCTGCAGACCTCAGTCAGAGAAGCCCCTGCCCCTCGTTCGGAGGTTGATTAGTAGTTGGTCCTTTCTCTTCTCTTCTCTTCTTTTTCCCTGTGGTATCAATTGCATGAATTCAAGGCATCTTGGCACAGTCTGAGCAGCTGAGCAGGGTTTTGCAGAACATAGCCCCTTCATAGATGTTTGCTGAAGGCCACACAGAAATGGAGCAAAGAACACTGATCACATCAATCTTGAACACCAAGATCTAGTAAAAAGCCACTTTACGTGTGATGGGGCCACAATAAATTCACTTGCTCTGTGGATTAGCTGTCACAAGTCAAAAGTTATAGAAGCAGCTCTGTGTGATCAATAGGCTACACTAAAACTTGCCTGAGTATCAACGTTAACCTACTATGCAATGAGATACTGTTCCCTGTCTGGAAATAACAGAGGCAGCTCCTTCCCTTTGGAAGAATCGACCTCCCCGGTCCTGCCCCAGGGTGCCCTCACCATGGGCAGCTCTTGTATCTACTCCACAGCATCACTCCCAAAGTGAGTGCAAAGTTCCTTGAAATTAGCCAAAGGGACTGTGAAACCTGTGATGTGTGTGAAGAGTTGGATTTTTCTTCCATTGGTAGTGATTATTTTTTAGAAATACGAGAGAGAAGGGGATACAAATTCTGATGTGTCTTCTGGTGAGGCCACATCTGGAATATTGTGTCCAGTTCTGGGCCACTCTCTCTGCTTGAGAGAGTCCAGGGTAGAGCCACAAAGATGATGAAGGGAGAGGAACATCTCCCTTATGAGGAAAGATGGAGGGAGCTGGGTCTCTTCAGTTCAAAGGAGACTGAGGGGTGACCTCATGAAGGTTTATAGATATGTAAAGGGTGAGTGTCAGGAGGATGGAGCTAGGCTCTTCTCAGTGGGGTCCAGTGATAGGACAAGGGGCAACAAGTGCAAGCTAGACCACAGGAGGCTCCATGTAAACATAAGGTGGGCACGATGGACTAGGCTGCCCAGAGAGGTTGTGGAGACTCCTGCTCTGGAGACATCTAAAACCAGGCTGAATATGTTCCTGTGTGACCTGATCTAGGTGATCCTGCTCTGGCAGGGAGTTGGACTAGATTATCTTTTGAGGTAGTTCCCAATCCCTAACCTTCTGTGATTCCAAAATGATGAGAGAGGAAAATTAATGATCAGGGGAGCAGCTGGATGGGGACGGGGGTTCAGTGCTGGATTCTGCCATTGGCTTCTCGTGCAACTGTGGCAAACATCTGTGTCTCTTCTTCCCTCCAACCCCATGTCTCTCCTACCCCTGTACAGCACCTGTAAAGCAGCTCCCATCTGGAAAGTCTTTCCATTGTTTGTCTGGAGAGTTCGATGGCTTTTGACTACGTTCAGCATATTGCACAATGGCCTGTGGAGGCTTTTCATAAACAGCAAATAAAAATAGGAGACTTTTAGGGAGACTAATTAGCAACCAACCAATTCTAGGGATAATCTGTTCAAAGTTAATCTGAAAGTGAAGAGCTGAGGTGTGGATGCAGTGCTGGGATAGCTTTAAGGCAGACCAACCAAGAAATGGGCCGTTGTTTATTTTCTTATGAGATAAGTTAGATAGGGGAAACGTTTTTGTAATTTTATTTTTCTTCTGGTTTTTTTTTTTTGTTCCAAAAAAAATTTCAAGATCAGATGGAGCAGCCACAGGAACGAGTGAAGTCAGATCAAAGATGATAAATTTGGTCTGATGAGATGAAGAGTTTACCTATTTCAAATACTCAACTGAAAATGTCCAATGTTATAGAAAATTCTTTCATTAAAAAAAAAAAGAAAAAGAAAAAGGGAAGAAAAAACCCCCAAAACCCCACACACAAGAGAAATGAAAAGAAAAACATGCCATAGCCAATAAGTTGTGAAAAACTGTGGAGACTGGCACTTTCAAATGCTTGGCAGGTTATTAAGCCAATTTTTATTTAGTCCACTCTAACTGTTGGAGGGTCTGTGATTCCCAACTGTTTCACATCAGAGAATAAAAACAACTACAGCCCAGCCAAGACCACATTGGTGACTGCCAGCCCCTTTATGTGCCAAACATGAAAGCAACAAGTCCAGATGCTTTGATCCCAGCATTTTTGGACTTAGCCCAGAATGTTTTTAACTCATGTTAGGACAACATACATTATAACTGGAAATCAATCAATAGCACTGTGACCTTCAAACGCAGTAAATGTTTGGAGTTAGTTTCTGAGCATGTAATCTAAATTGGGGATTGGAAGTTGGATGCGGTCCTAACCTAACAGAAAAAAAAATGTATAGTTTTAAAATCTGGAGTTGCAAGGAAGCAACAAATGAAGGTTTAATTATCTAGGGAAAGAGTATCAGGCACTGGAGATGCATCTGATGTGGAGGGCTGCAAAAGCGCAAGGAGCAAAGCAATGCCATCAAGCCATCCACCCCAGTATAACGGGAAACAAATGGGATGGAATGGAGGAAATGCACATGGACCAACCCTCTCCCACTTTGTGCTGGAGATCATAAGTCCATTTCAGAGGTGACCCAGTCCCTGGGTGGATGCCACAATGAACAGCCTCCTCTCAGTCACTGGTGGGTGCCTGTTGGATTCTGCCTTCAGAAAAGCTGTTATTGGCCTTTGCTCCACACTGCGGGTCATGCGACAGTGAAGAGATGCCATGATGGGGAAATCACAGTGATGCATCCCAGGAAGGCTTATCCCTGGTGTCTGCATCCTGGCAATTCTACATGAGGTCCCGAGTCAGCACCCCACGCTGTGGAATTGCTTTGACAAGACTTGTAGGAGAAAAAACCCAACCCAAACCACTGATTTATTGTAACATAGCACTACCGTGTTGTATGTTGTATATTGTAGCTGCTCTACAGGCCAGGCTTTAACTAAGGTTAGGGAGGTGGTTCTCCCTCCCTACTCTGCCCTGGAATACTGTAGCCAGCTTTGGGCTCCCCAGTTCAAGAGAGGCAGCAGTCTACTGAAGAGAGTCCAACAGAGAGCTAAGATGATGATGAAGGGACTTGAACGTCACTCCTATGAAAAAGGGCTGAGAAAACTGGGGCCGTTTAGTCTGCAGAAAAGAAGACTGAGAGAGGATCTTGTTAATGTTTATGAATATCTGAGGGGTGGGTGTCAAGAGGAAAGGGCCAGTCTCTTTTCAGTGGTGCCCAGTAATAGGACAAGGAATAAAGGGGATAAGCTAGAACATAGGGAGTTCCTTCTCGACATGAGGAGAAACTTCTTTACTGTGAGGTTGGTGAAGCCCTGGAACAGGGTGCCCAAAGAGGTTGTGGAGTCTCCTGCTCTGGAGCCTTTCAAAACCCCCTTGGATGTATTCCTCTGTGGCCTGCCCTAGGTGATCCTGCTCTGGCAGGGCGGTTGGACTAGCTGATCTCAGAGATCCCTTCCAGCTGCTAACATTCTGTGGTTCTATGATTCCAGTCTTACGGACAGACACCATGATCCCTTTAACCTTTACAGCACTGCTACATCAGAAGAGTAACACCTGATGTGTTCCATTTAAACCAGATCAAGATCTGACCTCTACAGGGGTCAAGTGGCTTCAAAAGGTAATTAAAACAATTCAATCGTTTTTTGGCCCATTTTTCAGCATGATTTAATTGTATTGCCACTACAAACCAGTCTGGACGAGGTCTTGTTAAAAGCTTTAAGATACTGGAGTAGTTTTACCTGTTAGTGATCGTGAATGGCTGTTGGCACCCTGTTCACTGAGCTCACACAAGAACTCCTTTACACTAATGCTCCTGAACTTACAACCCCCTATCACAAGGAATAAAATAAACAAATTCAAAACAATTTTTGAACAATCTCCTTCTCTAGCTAGCAAAGCAAGCCCTGTGCAGAGTGTACAAGATCCACGCTGACACAGATTGTAAACTGGCAAATCATCATACCAACTCAGCCCCGAGCCTATACCCAACCTGGTTGCCACCTGGGCTGCAGGGAAACAAGGTAATGGTGATGCCAAAAGGACATTAGTGGTGGTCTGCAGCTCCAGGTTGCCCAGTGGGTGTTTGCAGGTGGACCTGAAGAGACGGCTCAGCAGCTGCAGTGAGTCCTTGAGGGAGTGAAGGGAGGAGACTTAAGACACATGGAAACCACTGGGAGAGACAGCTGCTAGCTCAGCCTAGAGTACCCCTCACTGGTGGAAAAATATCTGTTGTAGTGAACGGGATGTGCAGGAGCAGGGTTGGGGAGCAGAGGAGACCCTGGAGAAGTCCTGCAGGACAGGACAGGTAGAGGGACATTCTGCAGGCAAAGGGATGAGCCTAGCTGTGAGTAGATGGCCCTTGTAAGTAAGGGCTGTGGAGAGTCTGTACTCCTCACATTCATGTCTGCTCTTCTCACACCTGGACCTCTTGGAACAGATGGGAGCAGTCCATCCTCTCCTTTTCCACTGCACCACAGTTTCTTTTAAGAAGAGTGAAGATGCACCATATGGATACCTTTGAAAGTCCTGTAAATCTGGAGCTTAAGGACATGGTTTAGTGGAGAGATCTGTACAGTTGGGTTAATGGTCGGACTCAAGGAGCTTTAAGGACTTTTCCAATCTAAACAATTCAATGATTGTGCCGCAGGAGACCTGAAACTCCAGCCCCTGGCTGTCACAAAATGTGCGTTCAGTCAGTGCTAAGAGAAAATAGCAGAGTGCTAGAGATAATTGCCTTGGTTTGTCTGTTTGAGCTGATGACTTTCCCTTTTCATTTCCTCCTGTGTAATGCTATAGGGGACATAGATGAGATATTCAGGGAGGACTGAAGGGGAAAGTCTGCAGGAGTGTTTAGTGGGAGGTCAGGAATTTTTAAGAGCTATTATTACAAGGTGCTGTGGTTTGGGTCATGTTTCTTGTAGGCATCTTGTCAGGAAACTTTTTAAATAGTAAATTATAATCTCTTTATATAAGGTACAAGCTTATTAAACTCAATCTTTAAACATAAAACTGGATTTTGAAAATACCATCAGACAAACTCAGAAGGTACCAAAAAGAAATAAGTTAAATATAAGAAATAAAACATATGCTGGCCAGAGTTTTAAAGACAGTAGCCACAGAACACCAGGTTTTAATTAGCAGCTACCTGCAGTGGCAGTGGCCTGGGCTAAAATGTTTTGATGTGCGTAAATGCTTCTATAAAACCGTTGAGGCTTGCTTAGATCCTGGATCACTTATATTTTTTTCTGAGCATCACAGTTTTCCAGTACGGGCATTTCACAGACTGGGATTGCAGGAAGATCTGAAGTCTGTGTTTCTCCAGTAGTAAAATGAAGATCCTTAGCCTTTTTTTTCTTTTGCTATAAAAGCCTCTTAGGTCTTAAAAAGAAAAAGCCTATTTAATGACTGGGTAGAACCAGCAGTTGTGGGAGGAATAGAAGGTATAATCCCACCATAAACCCTGCTAACACTTGTATCGAGACAGTAGTGCCATATGTAGGGATTCTGATTCCTTCTTTGAAATGTTTCCGCTGTGCTGCCTTCTTTCAAACACATCCTTGATGTGAACCAGCACAGTCTTTTTTTTGGAAATGAGCAAATAGTTTATGTTCTTCCTCCCAGACACCCCCTGCAAAGGGCTGGGCACTGCTGAGCCTTCTCAGACCTAACCAAAGCACCTCCCAGACAAAATCCTCAAGGTGGCTTGGTGACCAGGCACCTTCTTGGCTAGGAATCCTCCATGGCAGCAGCACAGCCCTGATTTGAACATGTGGCTTTGCCCTTTGTCTTCTGAAGATTCAGGACAGCAAAAAATTGGTGATGAAGTCACTGTAACCAACATTCCCTTCCAATCACAGAATTACTTAGGTTGGAAAAGACCTTTAAGATCATCAAGTCAAAACACTTTGTGCTCCAAAAGATGCAGGGTGATGAGATGTGTCCTGAAGAGCTCATGGAGCAGGAAGGGGATGCCCAGCATCATGGTCATCTCTCATTCACACGTGACCTTATGCCAAAAGAGATGGAAAGGCAGGACCAATCCACTCTATGAGCCTTTTTTTAGGACTTCATGTAAGTGCTGATAACGTCTGGTAAAGTCTGGAGAAAATCCATCTTGCCAAGCACAACTTGATTTGTACAGGCTTGGAAGAAAGGGTGAGGTGTCCTCTAAATACATGCTGCCTCAAGTGAAGCAGCTGACTGCTGCTCCCACTTAAAGGAGTACTCACATTCACCATCGATCCAGATGGGACACCAGTGCATACAAGTGTGCTACGCTGCATGTCCTACCTTCCATGCCCATGACACACATGTCTGGGCTCACATTTCTGCCTCAAATTTCTTGAAGCCTGAAATGAAGGATCCTGTGGCTCCTGGAGACATGACCCTATAAGGACCTGCCCTTCAAGTGGACTCCTCAGCCTCAGATGCAGAAGCCCCACCACCAAGTCCTGTCCTGATTTACACCCTAACGTAGCCCAGCATTAGCAGCTGGCACCTAGTGAGGAGATACTATTTATAGAGACATGAATCAGGGAGCCCCTTTCCAATGTAAATAGCATGAAAACCATTTGACTTGAGGTACTAATTTCCTTTCCTAATTCACAGCCTTGTGGTGTCTTCTTGTAAAGTGCAGCTTTTCCTCAAAGGTGCTTTCTATCAAACTCTCAGTGGAGGTTGGTGGAATAATTGGCCACGAATCTCTGCCCTCGCAGTAGGGCTAAATGTGATTAAGGTAATTAAGTTGTAGGCATGTTATATTAGAGGTATCCATAGATTTTTGCTATTTGTTGTGTCAGGTTTAATTGGTAGCTATTAGTGTCTCATCAGATCTGAAGATACACAAAGCTATTTAATGGGAAATCTTATTGCGCCTCGGGGCGTTTTCTTTCAGCAGTCAAAACTGCTTTTCTCCTCTATCGAGGGAATACTTGGACTCATCAATACCACAGTGGTTCTCGATGGAAAAACAACCTTCAGTAGCCTTTCAAAGGTGTTAGAAGGCCTAAGATGAACAGACAACATGAAGGAACAGGGGGGATTATCCTCTGTGTTGCTTATTGCTTGTGTTTTGATTTCTGATCATTTCTGCCTGTTTTGAACATAAATTCTTCAAGGCAAGAAGAATGACACTATATTTGTGCAGAGATGTGTCTGCTTTCATCGTGTGTTCTGACCTGTTTGTCTTCCTACAACACAAATAATAACTATGGAATAGTTCACGGGGGATTTTTGAAGAATTTTATTTAAAAGTGAGGGCCAGATCCAGTCTTAGAAAAAGAATTTCTGGCCCAGTCCCAGTTTAGAGAACAGGAAAGGGAATGGTAAGAGCAGTTAATTAACCAGAGACTGGCAAATTATTATACCTCTGCTTTCAAATCACACCAAGAAGCTGCTGCTTCAGCAATGTGGTACCTGGGTACCTGGTATTGACCTGGAGGGATCATCCCTACTGCTGAACCACACAGCTCATCAGCTTCCAACAACATGCTAGATTTATCCTCTGCAAGTTCTCATCCACATGTGTAGATTCAGCCTGATGTTGTTAAGCTTGTGAAATTTGATGGGCTCCCAGCACGAGGTGGTTTCACTGCCACAATGTGAGATTCCCCTCTATGTTGGGATTTATTGAAAACGTTATGTCCCATCTGTTTCTAGATGCTCCTTTCATGTTCCTCATCTCTTTAGGCTCTCGTTTCCAACAAGTTCGCTTGATCCATGTGGAGTTAATAAGCTATTTTGGTGTGTGAGTATATGTGTGAGGACCAAGATGTCTTGTTTCATAAAAGTCTGCCATTGATTTATTCCTCCTTCTGCTGCCCTGCTTCCTGTTCATTTCTCCTCGCACTTTCTGAGCGAGGGATGCTGTTTACATTAAGGATGTTTCTTGTGTTTACAGATGGGGCAGCATTTGTAAATTATTCTGAAGAGTTGTTATTTCCAAGGAGTCTCTACAGGCTTTCAAGGAGGGGTCTTACCATGTTAGTGCTCGCTGTTTGATCTGAACTTATTTTACATGTCCTAAAAATGTGCTGGTGGGACTGGTCAGCACATGATGTTGTCAAACTCCTCGCAGTTTTCTGATGGCCAGGCAGACAAATGCACATGAACATCAGCTCTGGTGACATTTGGCTGCCTGTGCACTTACACTTGCTTGTCCCTGTGTGTAAATGAGTGCGACATGAAGTCATGGAGGTTTATTGCAGAAAGTCATTGCTCTACCTCCTCTCTCCTCTTCACTGTGGTGAAGCCCTATATCATAAATATGTAATAATTTTAGTATAATAATTTGGGTTTTTTCAGATAAAACAACCAAGAACATGCTAAGTCTGAGTTTCATTAATTTCTGTGCTTTGTCTTTTGAGTCCAACTGTAAAGGAAGTCTGGACATTTTCAGGTTAATCAAACAGATGCAATCATAGAATGTGTTTGATTGGAAGGGACCTTTAAAGCTCCTCTAGTCCAGTGCCCCTGCAGTGAGCAGGGGCATCTCTTAACTAGATCAGGGTGCTCAGAGCCCCATCAGGACGGACCTTGAGTGTCTCCAGGGATGGAGCTTCTATCAGGTGTCTGGGCAACCTGTTCCAGTGTTTCACTACCCAATTTATAAAGAACTTCCTTCTAACATCCATTCTAAATCTACTCTGCTCTAGTTTAAAACCATTGCCCCTCATCCTGTCGCTACCTCTGTGAACAGTTCCTCTCCAGCTTTCTTGTAGCTCTCTTCAGGAAGTGAAAGGCTGCTGTAAGGTCTCCCAAGAGACTTCTCTAGGCTGTATAGCCCAAATTCTTTCAGCCTGTCCTTGTAGGACAGCTGCTCCAGCCCATTCAGTTGCTCCAGCCCTCTGATCATTTTAGTTGAGAACTAGGACCGCCAGAGACATGGCTCCTCATGGAAGTCCTTCTGCCACTCATGGTGGATGTTGAACTTCTCTTCAGATCTGACCCACAGAGAAACACTGGAAATAAATACATTTATCAGCTAGATGTGCACGCACTTTCCACGGAAGAGTGAACACCAATTTGAATTGCCTACCATCCATTTTTACCCTGGGATGCGGGGGCATGTGTTCTCCTTAGGTCATGAGAGAGTTTTTCACAAAGCCTAAAATAAAAAGCACATGTTGCATGATGGCAAAGTGCTCTGATATCTAAGCTAGCAAAAAGAAGGGTGACCAAGCCAAATGTCTTCAGCTAAATGAGGCAGGAATTCAAAGCTGAGCGCAGCATGTGAACAACATGCCAAATGAATTGTCATTGCTTTGGGGATGTTTTTGCAAAGGAGGAGTGTCGTAGGCTGGTCTCAGCGGGCAAATCTAACCTGGGGGTTTGCTGAGCCAGCACAACCTGCAAACGCACATGGCAGGCGGCAGAAAGGAGTTGATTGGTTTGGGGAAAATCTTGCCTAAGCAGGAGCATTTCTATGTCTTCTGAGACAGGTTTAAAGGGTGGCTTCAAGTCAAGCGTTCAGCTCCCAGTCACCGAACGTCTCTATTTCAATTGCACGGGATGCATTTTCTTGGATGAGATGGGAAACCAAGGTCTTAACCTCCTGTTTTCAGGATTATGATGTTTTTAATCCAATTTTGCATTTCACGATGTCCCAATGTCCTTACTAAATTGCTGACAATTACACTCGGTCAAATCCTGAGGGAGGCTTGGTTCTTTTTTTAACCACTTCTTATCCAAAGTAAATTCCCCTGAGACAATCCGAACATGGCAAATATTTGTCTAAACCAGCGTATTGGAAGAAGGTGCACACTCTGCATTTGCTGGAGCTGCTCAGGCTTGTGAGAGCTGTGGAAAAGAAAAACACCTGAATAGATATTCATGAACAGATATTCTTGAAACCTTCACTTTTGGCAAAACCCTCCCCATCCTAAAAGTGCCTCTACAGAGAAATCTGCAACTTGAAGCACAGAGGAGTTGCAGGTTTCCTCTTTAGAGAAGAGTTCTGATTTACCCCACCACACTGTGTAATTCCAATTTTCAACATAATCCTTGAGCCAAGTTATAGGTAGAGCAGCTGGTGACGAAATGTTGCACAGAGGAAGGTCTGAAAGAAGCTGATGCTTCTGTGATAATGCAGCTTGGGAGACTTGAGTATTCCTTCCGTCTCTGTTTTCACTATGCTCCATTACCAGTAAAATATGTGTCATTCCAGCCTCACCATTTTTGAAGTGCTACTTGAGCATTGTAGGAATCTTTTGGCAGGGAAAATGTGTCTTTCACAGGAAATTCTGTAACCATCAAGATAAAGTTTTGAAAATATTTTCCTTTTCAAAGAAATATGATTCAAGCACTGCCCTGCAAACTGACACTTGAGATGAAGCAATGAGCCCGAGCTGCCTGAACACAGAGGGAAGAGCCTACAAGCCCTTAAACTTGCTGTTGTCGGGAAGCCTTTCCAAAAGGTATTTTCATTCATTTGTGTTCTTGGAAATACAGCTGTATGGGTCGGCACTGTAGGCTGGTGCTGCCAAAAAGCCCCTCAGCCTTCTGGGGAAAGTAGCAGTTCTGATGGGGAGATGTACTGGATGGAAATGAGCCATTAGAGTGTCTCTGGGCTGACAGCAGCTACCCAGAAGTTGCCAGCCTTTGGTATTTGGTTACTGCCACAATGGATTTGACCAGACAGTCCTTAGAGACTCAGTGTTTTAAACCCTCCATCCATGCCTTGGGTTTTAATGTTATTCCTACAAAAACCTCTGCTGTGAAGAGAGGCTCAGGTTGTCTCTTGGTCATTATGGGAAACACTGTCTTTCAAAGCAAGGGCAGCATTTACACCTTTAAAAAATCAAATTCAGAAGCAGTGACTTCCAATATAATTTTTCTCTCAAACTTCCAGTACCCTGAAACATCTGATCTCACCTAATAATGCTGCAGCATGTCAACTGACCAGTCTTCTCCTCTCTGTTCCTAGGTAGCTTCCACCAAGATGTTAAGTTGGGATAAGGACCGGTGCTACACCACTACTGTTTAGTGGGGGACCTCCTTCTGATGTCTGATTGCCTTGGGTAAGACATTTCTGGTGAATCATTTCACCCAAATGCAAAAAAGGTAACTTGAGAAAGATGCCAGTGTTTCTGTAGCACTTTGCAGCAGATGTCTCCTATTTACTGCTTTATTTTATTGCTTAATGACTGAATCTCGAGTAATTGAACAATTTGACAGATATTTATTTGTAAAACGTGATTCATTTAGTCAGACATTGAGAAACAGTTTCATGCCAGTTGCAGAGATTTGGGTAGAACTTTCTAAAGATGCAAACATTCAAGTAAATTGCTCGTGTCAATAGCACATCCACTTTGTGCTGCTCTCTGCTGCACACAAATATTTGAGTTGACAAAAAAGCACTGGTGAACAGACTACAGGGACTTCTGAACTTTAATCAACCACAAGCACTGGCAGGGTTCAGAAGTAATTTCCTAACTATGAATCACCTGCAGACAATGAATCACATACTAGAGAAGATTGCCAAATAAAACAAGCCATCATGTAGAGCTCGCATTGACTGGACTATGGAAAGGCCTTTGATTCACCTAGCTGAAAGAGAAGCTGTGATGAAAGCACTGAAATAAAGGCATAAAAGAATGCAAGAATCCCAAACCACATCTGCTAGCAGTGAATGGCGACATTTAAGTTCGACGAGGAAGATAAAAGAAAGTGAGACTAAGCAAAATAGCAGGCAAGGAGACACTATCTTACTGGAAAAGACTTGCCTGGAGAAGAACTTCACACAGCATTTCTGGGAAGAAGACCTTAGCTTAACTTCTACCATATGTGCGAGCTCAGATTTCGACTGCGATGGAGCAGTTGTCTGTTCTGCGATGGCCAGTGATGTCTGGGTGATTTTTAGGGAAACCAAAATGTGGGGATAGCAGGGAAGACAAATGGGAGGGGAAGGCTGAGGAGAGAGATGCTCTCTCAGTGGTTAGTCTGGTGCTTACCGTGGCGAACAAAAATCTTCTCCAGGGATGTCACAGGCTAAACTCTTGCTGAAGAAGAGGTGTTGGGTTTCCATGTCTAACAGAAAGGAGCCAGCTGTTTGGGTGCTAACAAAAAATAAAGGCGTCTTGTACAATATTTTTCAGAGGCAGTGCTGAATAAAGGGATAGTGAAATAGGAGAAGAAACCAAAAACTTCCTGCAGACTATAGTAGGAAGTCTCACCACAAGGAAAAGAAATAGAAGATGGAATTAAATTTACTTTGTAAAAGACTTTATTTCTTATGAGAGGTGTTTGGCCCTGCTTTCCGAAGCAGTGAGACAATAGCGGGTAAAGCAATGACAGCAGAAGCAAAAAAGAAAAAGCCCTGCAATTATCTAGACTTTGATGATTCCCCTCTGTTTGTGCCAGCATTCAATAAACCCTCAAATTGCACGCTGTAGCAGGAGAGTGAATTTACTGCAGCCAAAATCATATGAGTGCAATGAATCAAGGCAGCCTTTCTGCACTGCTCAGGTCTGGCTCATGTATTATGCTAAAAAAAAAAAGGTGAAGCTGAATTTCAAACTCACTAGAGCAGCTCCCAGCTGACAGGGAGAAGCGGAGCTGCACAAGGAGGTCGTCACTGGTACCTCGTGCCAGCGTAAGTTGGTTTGTCTCCTTCTTATTTCTTGGCTACCCAAACAGGCAATAATAATTGGGTAAATAGTAATTAGGTAAAATAATTAGGTAAAGAACAATTAGGAAAAATAATTAGGTAAATAACAATTAGGTAATAATTAGGCAAAACTAATTAGGTAAAAAATCTGAATGTGCTCCCTATCTCCAGTGGGAGACAAGTTACTGGGGGTAGAACAGTGCATCGGCACTGGGCTGTGAAGAGTCCTCTAGCTGGGGGTGTTATGGTCCTCGGGTGTTCCTTCCTAGGTTGTTTTGAAGCCGGTGGGGTCTGAGCAGGAAGGTCCGTGAGCCTTTCCCCGTGAGCATTTCCCCGAGCAGCCACGAGAGAGCACCCGGCAATTAGGGCTGGGAGGGCTTTGCTCGGCTCTGAGAAGGGAGTGAATCGCTGACAGCCTTCGGAGAAAGCCTTCGCAGGATGCCCTTTCGCTCTTCAAACAAAACTGGAGTCGGGGCCGCAGACCAGGCTTAACCAAACCCTCGCTACTGGTTCTAAGTCGCTGCGAGGTTTGGCCGTCGGGGCAGCAGCTGTGGGATATTGCCCCTCTGCAGGGGTCAGGGAGTTTGCCCCTTGGCTTCTGGTACCCTGATTCCAAGCCAAAGCTGCCTAATGACTGCTGGCAACGTCCACAGCCGTTTAGCGGCGGCTTTACCTAAGCTGCCCATTTTCCTGTGCTGAATAATCCTCAGGCACCGGCTGATCAAAGGGGCTGCCCGTGAAACGCAGCTGAAATAAGTTTTCCACACGTTATTTCTCACAGGGTAGATACAGTGATGTGGACAAGGACTGTGGTGTGGACAAGCAGCCGTGGGGAGGGGGTCTGCAGGGAGGCAGGCACAGCCCGGCCATCACCCGCTGGCAGGACATGGTTTGGATGCTCCTGCAGAGAACTAGGCACTCCCAGCAGACTTTAAAAACCTTGGTTAAGGTTTTACCTAGGTTTTCAAAGAGCTTATGAAAGTTTGTAATGTAAGGTTTGGGGTGAGCTATGTTGGTTTAGATTATAAAAATATATTTCTATATTTAAAATATTTTAATTTTCTTTATAGTTATATATTTGTAAATATATGAATTATATTTTAATATAGTTCATATTTTATGTATCAATATGTTTTCTATATTTGTATTTTATTTTTTTTATATTTTAATTGGTTTAATGTCTTTATATTTTTAATGTATTATTACCTTTTGATGTTTTTTCTTTAAGACATAAACACAATCAGTGATGGAAAGCACTTTACACAGCAGTTTAATGTTCCTGGACTCTGCTTTCCAACATGCCAAAGAGTATTTTAAAAATGCAGAGGTCTCTTCTCCCAGCCCATCAGCTGACATCTGGCCCCTGTAGCTCATGAGGCACGTTTTCTGCTGTGGTCACTGAGTACATAGTTTTGCAGGCATGTAAGAGCAGCTCCTTGCAGGTAGCAAGCCTGGCTGGGAGCTGTGATCACAGAATCATTCCACTTGGAAAAGACTCTTGAGTTCATGAAGTCCAACCATTAACCCTACTCTACCAAGTTCACCACTAGACCAGGTATCTAAGCACCACATCTAAATGATGGTGACCCAGCCCCCTCCCTGGGCAGCCTGTTCCAAACCCTGACTACTCTTCCAGCAAAAATTTTTCTTGTTGTCCTGCCTAACCCTCCCCTGGTGCAGCTTGAGGCTGTTCCCTCTTGTCTGTCACCAATTACCTGCGAGCAGTGGCCAACATCCACCTCTCTACAGTGTCACCCTAGGTAGTTGTAAAGGGCAATAAGGTCTCATCTCAGCCTCCTCTTCCTCAGGCTAAACAACCCTCAGCTCCCTCAGCCATTCCTCATCAGATTGCTTTCTCTACCCTTCACCAGTTTTGGTGCCCTTCTTTGCACCCTTCTTTGTGATCTCCAAGGCTTGGTCCTGTCTTGCTGCTGGTGACTCATACACTTCTATACCCCTTGGCAGTGCTGGGGTCCCTCCCCTACACAGAGGGCCACAAGCAATACCCCACACAACACAGGGAGTATCCTCAGCAAATATGTTCTGGCTCTTTGGGTTCAGCTCTCTCTGAGGCAGCCCTTCATCCATTCGGGGAGAGCTTTTACTCCCAGGTCTGGGTTTGGGAAAGCCAGGAGGAGAGAGAACCTTTGTGAAGGGAATGTGGTGCTTGGCCCCATGTCCTCAGAGAAACCCATCTCACAGTAAGGGGCCTCCAGCAGCATCAGCCCTGCTCCCTGGTACTGACAGGTTAGAGCCTTTCAACAGTGATTGAAAAAACCCCAATTGTCAAATCAACAAAGTCTTTAAACACCGATACAGCCTTGTGTGGGGTTTTTGTAGTATCTGTCTGCCCCTTTTGCAGAGACACTCTGGCTCCAGCCATTCAAGCAGTTTCCTATGACTTTGCTTCAAAACCATCCACCACTACCACCACCCAGAGCTCTGCCACGCATTGGCTTCCACTGACCCCAGTGCAGGACACACACACCCCCCCGGCACAGACACATGAACCCCTCAGACCGTTCAGCCAGGGGTAATTAGAAGTCATGTCCTTATTCCCAGGGTCAATCACAGCCATTACTGTGAGGAAGAAATGCTTTTGTATACTACATAAGGATATGTGTAATGCTTTTATACAGGTACCAAGGATTCTCTGCAGTGCTGCTGTAGCGGTGCTGTCAGTGTTTGAAACTGGGGAAGTCTGAAAAGCAGCAAAATGTGCAAATCTGTGTCTGAAATCATATCAAGTCCAGGAGTATCTCCAGTCCTGCTTCTGAGAGAATCAGACCCTGATCAGACCCCAGGTTACTCGTTGCAGTAACATCGCTAATTACATCTATACTTAAATATTAGAGAAACAACAAGGAAACAAAATCTTGCTGAATACTTGATAAATACTGACTATTTATTCATATTAAATTAATCTTTAATACAGAGGTTTGTGTAAGTACAGGCAAACAGCAAAGATCAGACGGATGGTTCCATAACGGGTGCCACAGAGTACAGCAGAAGGTGCTCTGAAGGGTTCTCACTGTGTTTAGTGGACAAGGGAAAGAAATGTCCAAGCACAGTAATAAGGGGTCTGTTGCTCCAAAGAAACCAGGATTTGCTGATGGACAATAGCAAACACCATGTGGTGCTGCTGGGAGAAACCTGAGACGAGCAGCCACGCTCAAGGCAGATATTTTCCCAACGTTTTCTCGCTCCGTTCATTTGATCACCCTGTAATGTTTTCTGAAGTTTAAAAAGTTCTTCCTTCTTCTCCGTCTTGTACCCTGTAAATGCTGTTTATATTGACGGCAAACAGATCTTAACTGAATCTGTGCAGCTGACGGCTACGTTCAGAGAACAAAAATAATCACTGCAGAAATGGTTTGAGCTGGGACTGCGGCAGGCTGGTGGGAACCCCATTTTGGTGGTGTGTCAGGCTGCCTGAGACACCTCCTGGATCTGTTTTAAGAATTGCTTATTAAGCACTTCAATAATAAACAGAGAGATTAAGAGCGTGCAATAAAAGCACAATCCCGTGGGTATTTCACCCGATATCCTCAAGCTCGACACGTTTATTTCATTCACAAACTCTCCGTTGTCAACTCTGTAACGTGATTCAGTGTTTACTTCAGTTAATGATTTTTTGGGAGGATCTTTCATTGGCCCTTTAAAGCTACAACTGCAGTGAAGTTCTGCACGACATGACATAGAAGGGGTCGGTTTGCCTTTGAAATGTAAACACAGAAATTGAAATCATTATTTACTCTTTGCCAACGATGTCCAGGCTGGCCATACGATAACATGGGAATAAAACAGGAGCCACGGGGCTGATGCTGCAAAGTAAAAGTGATTCTGCTTCATGTGTGGCTTCATGTGTGCTGGGTGCTGCTTCTGAAGGGCAGTGAGCAATGAAGTAGTTCCATGGCTCTTCCCTAGAAGCAGTTGGTCCTATAAAGGTTCTTGTTTCTGCTTTGAGGTAGAAATTGCTTCTCATGGATGAATTTTGAAGCTACTGTGATGCAAAGGTCTTTTGTGCTTTCTTTAACCTCCCGAAAGGCGGTTAGCGTGGGTCCTTGTAGTCTACAGATACTCCATGCTTCCAGGATTGTTTTAAGATACAATTGTTAGACATGTTTAACAACTAAAAAAAAAGAGAAAATATCTTTCAAGAGCTCATTTCCCAGACCTTTGCCAGCCAATAGCCCGAACGGGCTCACGCAGCACAACAATTGTTGACTAATACTGTGTGCTTGGCTGAAAAAAAAAGAAGAAACAAACTGTTATATGCTTTTTTGTTGAGATATATTTAGAGAGCTTTCTCATTGTTAAGAGCTTTAGGAACAATAATCAGCAGTATGTCATTCTGGTATTGTTAGCAAAGTCCTTTCTATTGAATTTTCAAGATGTTGTAAAGTGAGATTATGTGAGTAGCACCTCTGGACACTTTTTCCCATCATTGTGTTGGTATCAATCGCTGACTTCCACTGTTTCTCCTGGTATTAAATGAAAACGTTGTTTCCCACTACGCTGATTGGAGGCTGTAAAATGCATGACATAACTGATAACCCTACTGAGATTACGCATTGTAGGGTTCGAGCTGCACGAGAAATTTGGACAACAAAAGTAGGTGGTCACTCGGGCCAGGAGACAAAGTGTAAAAGAAAATGAACCGGGAGCATTGTTTCAGCTGAAACGAAGAAACGTTATAAATGGATAATTTATGAGGCTGGTTCCTCAGGTCTTAGCAAAAGCGCTGGGTTTCTTTCTTCCTCTTTATTTTTTTTCCATGGTGAGTGTCTAGAAGATCTTTTCCGAGGTCAAAGCACTGCCCTAAGACACCCCAACCTCGCTCAGCCTGGTAGAGCTGTAGTAGAGTAGAATCCCACATTCTGCTGAGACTCGTGACAGAGACTGCTGAGACCATTTTCCAGAGAGGAAATATTAAAGACTCGGCGGCAGAGTGGAGGAGGAGGAAGTTAGGCTTTGGAACTGGCAGTGAGCTCAGAAAGCCAGAGTTTTTGACTCTATAATAAAAAAAAGGAAAATAATGAAAGGCTTTGAGCAAGCTTCTGCCTCACACACCCCAGCAGTATCTGAGCAACGTAAAGAGTGACACAGAGAGTTTCCATACAGGAGGTTTTGGCTGGTGCCATTTCCATTACACCATGTCAAGTTGTTTTGGGGTTGCACTCGTGCATCGCCATTCCAAGTTTAAGGCTGATTCAAGGGGTTTGTTGGTTTCTTTTTTTTCTGGGTTGGTTTTTATTTTTTAAGGGAGTTATCCCAGCCCCTGCTCCTGCTGCCACTAGTTCTTCACCCATTGCTTTTTCTTCCAGCTTTGCTCCCTCCAAAGTTGGCAGATGTGCAGAGCTTAGTTCATGACAGACATAACTGGGGGAAAACACTGTGGCCTCTCACCCTTTTGTTCCTCAAAAGCAGGAAAAAAAACAAAACAAGAGGAAAATCCAGGGATGCTCCTGTCTTTCAGCATCAGTCAGGCAGGGGTGCACAGTCAGATGGGACAGGGACAAAGTCAGATCTGATTCTCATGTTCCTCAGCTCCTGATGGTGTTAGGTCCAAGAAGTAGTTCCTGAGCTCCCATTCAAAGCCCTGTGGACAAGTGTAAAGCTGGAGTGAGTTGCTCCATGCAGTGGTTCAGGTTTTAATAACTCTTAAGTAATAAAACTAGCAGAACTGTTTCCAAAAAGAGTACCAGAGAATCAAATCTAAATGTAATAAAGCTCTTGATTCGTTACAGTGGGTTGCAAAGGGTTTTGTGGCTTGTGGTTACACAGAGCAGAGGGGCTGTGGATCCTTCTGAACTAATTTTTATTACATGGTTGTGTTTGCAGCTTCACATCTCAGGGAACCCCTCCCACGACAGGGTAGGTGCATCAGTCCATGGTGGCAAAGCTTATCCTCCTTTAAATCATGGATGCTAGAAGAGGGATTGTTTAGACTAGCTATGAGGAAGAAATTGTTTACCCTGAGAGCAGTGAGACACTGGCTTGAGTTGCCCAGAGAAGCCCCATCCCTGGAGACATTCCAGGTCAGGCTGGACTGGGTTCTGAGCAGCCTGATCTAGTTGATCTTCCTGCTCTACTGCGGGAGGGTTGGACTAGATGACCTTTGAAAGTCACAACTCACCCAAAGTAGTCTCTGATTTTATGAGACCTGGGTCCAGTAAAACACCTAGTTCAATATTAGGAAGAGCTAAATCATTAAAGTGTTTGTAAGGATCTGTTTTGAAAGAAGACACTTAGTTTCTGCATGCCTATGTTTCACTTTCATCATTTAGATCACTGGCACCTTGAAACTGAGACCGTTGCTTGCAGTCTCACACAAGTCCCTCTGAAATTCAGGGGCTGAGCACTTAAACTCATCTCCCCACTTCAGCTCACCTCTTCTTTCTTTTCCTTTTATTTTTGTCCTGTTCTTGTGTATTAGCTCTTAGGAAACAACCCCAATATCATCATTTGCACAGTGGAGAAAGCCCTGTGGCTGAGCCAAAGAAGATCCTTGGAGGATGCTGAGATGCCACGATTTGTCCAGCATGAGCCAAGGATGCAGCTCATCACCTTTGCCTCCTGTAATGGTAACTTGAATGCAGGAGACCGTGCAGTGAGCAGCCAGCTGAGCACCGAGAGCTGCCTTATCCCCAGCTACTACAACCTCTCACTCCACTTGTTAACATTTTCCAGACAATTTTCAAGCAGGAGTTTCTTCCCCTTGGGAAGGGAGAGCCTGGCTGGCGCGAGGGTGGGCAGTGGCCTGGATAAAGGCGCTGCTTTGCTGAATGACTATGTCATACCATCGCATACCTCAGCACAATTAGCATGAGGCCGCCAGGACCTTAATTGGGCCTGACATGCGCCTGGTGGAAGAGATTCCCCAGGAATTAAGGCACTACTTCTCTCGTTTGGGTTGGCTGCTGATGCGAAACACGACACGATTTTTGAGAGTTTTCTGTGCTCCCCATGAAACAAATACAGCCCAGGTATCAAGCAGGCTTTGTTTAGGGGCTCTAATCATATTACAAATTGAACACTTCCACATGTGCCTGCTGGCACATCTACCCTCAGCTATCTCACATGTATCTGCCCCAAGGTGCAGATGCCGAGGGCTTTGACATGGTACAATACAGCTCTAAATATATTATCCAGATTGCCTTAGCACATGCTGATGAAAATGAGGAGTAAAGAGCTGAAAGAAGCAGCTGTTTAAAATTTTCTTCAATCGCAGAAAATCAGCTTCTTAATTACTGATAATTAAAGCATCAAAATGACCACTAACCCCCTTCTCCCACTAGACCCTCCCAAGCTGGGAGGCCTGATTTAAGATGCTAGGGCAAACCTTTTCCTTAGAAGTGTAGCGTTTCATCACATTTCTTTAGCCTTTCTGGAATTAATTAGTATGAAAATCAAGTGGGAAGAAAAGACGGTGCCTTCTGGATGTGCCTGTTTCAGACTGTGCAGCCAAAAGGAGCAGATACTGCTAACCCTGCTAGATGGGAATAATTTTTATATTTCCACATGGCCTTTCAGAGTGAAAGGGTCCCTGAACTTCCTTGAATGGATTTAGATCTACAAATAACTTCAATTTCCATTAAAATATGGATGGTTTTGTATAAAAGGCCCCTCTGCTTCCAGCATTCAGCAGCAAAGGCTCTGTGGTCAGTCTGGTTTATGGTTATACCCAGGGGGTCAAACGATCCCATGGAAAATGTAGGTGGTAGTTTTAGGAGGGGGAAAAAATGCTAGATGTACCACAGGTCCCTGAATCACCTCATGACAGTGAGGTCTCTTTTCAGGGGTTGTTCAAATGACTATCTGATTAAAACCTAAATTCTGGGAAAACAGTACAATCTGAAGAAAATGATTTTCCTCTAGCAGCAAATGAATGTGAGTTGGGGAAAAAATAGTAAAGGAATACAGTTTGGGGTTGTTCTGTTTGGGTTTTGATTTGTTTCCCCTTTCACCCTCTTCACAGACTTCCTCAAGTGAGAGAATTGTAAAGCTGAGCCTCTCCTATAGCTGGCACCAAGAGATCATAGACTCATTTAGGTTGGAAAAGACCTTTGAGATCACTGAGTCAACCAACCAACTCAGCTGTCCCAAGCTTCACTGCTAAACCAAGTCCCTAAGCTGCCTTTCTAAACCTAAATGATCAGGGATGCTGATTCAAGCACCTGAGATCCTGTCAATGGAAGTGGTCTTTGACGTGGAGAAAGGGTCTTCTGTTTGGCTCTAGACACCTTTATTTTGTTTAAACCACTACTGGAAGCAGTTTTCAGACAAAATGCCTTTTCCACAGCACTGTATGAATGATCAGCAACACCGTCCAACACTTAATATAGCTGGAAGGCTGCAGAGTGGGGTGAGACAACCCAGGAGTTTGCAGCAGTTCTCCACATGTCTGAGCAAGAGGGACCTGACAGAACATTTTAGAGTTCAAGACACGCATGGAGCAATGGGCCAAACAGAATCACTGAGTGAAAGCAGCATCGCAAATGCTTTAATAATAACTTCCCTCCCATTACTCCACAAATGTGGCTGTTAATGCAGTCAAAGAGCCCGGCTGACACAGGAGCACTGACTGGGACCATACCAGCACCTCAGTGGTACTGAGGAGCCAAGCCAGGAGGAAATACTGATTCATCATCCTGTCGTGTTGTTGCTTTGTTAGGTTCTCTAGATAGGAACTGAGGAGGTAATGTGCAGCTCCTTCCTCTAGTAAGGCTGCTGCATCACCTGGGAATGATTTGTTGACTTATGGAAAACTACTACAGGAGGGTGACCAGCAGGGTGATGCTGAAATAAGCTGAAAGGTTGGGAATTTTTTTTGTACATTGGAACTCTTTCTTCTTTCTTTTTTTTAAAGAAAATCACTGCAGAGAAAGCCAGAAACTTTGGTTGTCATGTAGCTATCTATCTGCATCTGGACGGGGTCCATCAGGCATGGTAGGACACAGATACCTGTTTGCTTGCTTTGTTTGCAGGATGAGAGGGTAATTAAATCTGGGATTGCTTTTGAGCTAATTCCTCATATGAATAACTCTGCCACTGAGAAAAAGAAACCCAGGGTCAGAATACTGTGATACATGCTGCCTCCCTTCTCTGTACTTCACAAGACATGGATGGAGCCATTAGATGAGATATTTGACTAGAAAATACAAAGCTCCAGGCTCTGGGTGGTGCCATCAGCCTCCTGGGGATTCAATGAGAAGGCGCTGGGTAGCTCCCTGCTACAAGATGCGGTTAGGTGTAGGTTAAACTAACCCTAAGGCTCAGCTCAGGGAGTACTTTCCCTGACAATTACACACTGGGAGTGTGCTACCATAACCCTGAACATCAAACCCAGGAGAAGCTGTCCCACCCTTTCTCCACCTCCCCAAAATCCCTTTCATGTGGGGCAGGTGAGGGCAGAGCTGATAAGAACTGTCATTGCAACAAATTAAATGGGAAAACGATCTGGAAAGTTGTTTGCAGATAAAAAACCTTGATTAATCTATTTGTTCTCTTTTTATTTGGCAGAAACTTAAACCCAAGTTTCACAGTGACTTTAACTGCACTAAAAATAATGGCCCATTTATGTAATTATCTGCGTGTACCTGCCCATTGGCTCAAGCCAGTGAAGTGAGCACAACATGCAAGCAGGCTTTATTCTTCCAGGTGTGGTTCAGGCTTCCTGCATGAAAACCATCATCCTGTGGGCCTCAGCTTGCCCTCAGGCTCTCAGGAGCTGCAAGTGCAGCCCATGCCTGGCTGGGTTGGATTGAGCCATACTGATGCCCCTGTTGCTACGTGACAGTTACAGCACAAGTCCAATGTTGGCTGCACCGAGGACAGTAACGACACAGACAGTTTACTCTGAAGTGTAATTGAAGGGTCTCGTGAGCTACGGAAGTTCTTTGTGTACAGGACCAGGCTGAGAGAAGAGCACCTCTTGCCTCCATCTTTGGCGGAACTAGGCCGTAGCAATTGGTCCCACTGCAAAAAAAAGCCCCATCCCTCAGAACTCAACATTGTGGCATTTTTGAGTCACGTAAACTTGATGTTCAGCTCTGTGCAGGAGCTGCAAAGATCGAGCTTGACCTGGAGCGGCAGGCAAAGCCATCTCCGTGGTGCCCTTTGGAACCGTCTCGCTCCTGTCTCTGCTGGCGGAAAGGGCAGAAAAATGCGCGCGGCCTGGGCCAGCGCTGGCTTTTCCTGGACATCCCACCTCCCATTGTTCTGCAAGTTGCTCAGAGCTTTGGGCCTGATTTCATAGGTCACCACTCAAACTGTGTATTTATTTATTTTCCTTTTAGGCTCTAAGGGCTCTTTTCATGCAGTTGGGTGCCCATGTAGCATCTCAGCTGCGGGGTTTTAATCATTTGCTATGAACCAACCAAGCTGCTGCTTCTCAAAATCATCCTCACAAGCGGCAGGCAGGGTCAGCACCAACCTGAGCTCGAGGGTGCACAAGAGCAACCAAAGGAGACCATGAACCAATCACCCCTACAAAACGAGTGAGGTATTTCTCTTGTACAAGATGCTGATCTAAACCCCTCCAACTGCCTCTTGAGAGACTCAGTATTGGATCCTCATTTGTTCCATCCTCTAGTCAGCCTTATTTCACGACTCCACAGCCAAAGGCTTTGTGCCCCAGAATACAGACAAAATAAAAAGAAGATCCTTTTTAGCCCTGACCCAGAGACAAGGGAGAGAATAAGGAAAAAGATCCCTTCGGTTTTGTAGTCCTTTATTTTTTTAAGTTGATCCTCCCATAGTAATGTACTGAAATGCGTAACAGTTACATTGTACAAAGCATTTAAAGAAAGTACCTCAACTTGCCGATTATTTCAAAATGAGATTATAAACAAAAGGAAAAACAAAACAAATCTGGTCCCTCGCTAAAGGCCAAAAAGCCAAACCAAAACAAAACCCCAAAAAATAACTGAATACCTTCCGTTATTTGTTTATTTTTTTTTTTCTTTCAAACATAAATTTGGAACACTTCATCTTACAAATAGGATTAACATGAACATAACATCACACAAGCTCGCAGACAACCAGCATAAAATATTGGGTACAGGTTCTTTTTAATCAGAAGAATCATGCTTTCGTGAAGAAATCATAACTGTTTATACAATTGAATCAATTTACTGTATTACAAAAAATAAAATAACAATCCTAAGTTGCATCTATCAGTTATTCAGTTCATTAAAAGGCAAAAAAAAAAAACCAACCCAAAGGAAAGAGGAATGTAAGAAAATGTCAAACACTGTTTTGCACTCCCACGTACGCAGATCAGTTCACCTCACTCATTTGTTTTCCCCAAAGTACATGAGTGCCTGACATCGTAACGCCGTGGGGGACTGGAGCAGTGCTGTTTGTTACAGGAACAGTGCTAATTTTAATCAACAAACCATCGTTTGCCAACAAATAAATACATGGAACGCACGACACAAAGGAGAAATCAGAGGGGAAGGCAGGGCGGGGGGCAAAGGAAACAACAGAACAGTGACATGATTGTCAAAAACTAAAAATCTCCTTAGAATGATCTGAACTAGTGGTACTGCCGATGCGCGCGGTGCTTTCACTGAATTATCTGGATGGTTTAGCTTCTGGGAGCAGAGAACACTCATAGTCTACAATATACACAAGCCTCTGATGTATTGTTTCTCACAGTTCTTTTTTTGTTTTCCCTTTTTTTTTTTTTCCTCCTTGTTTTTCCTTTTTCTTTCCTTTAACAATGCAGTTGAGAAGGCAAAAGAATTACGGAGAGAAGGCAACATTCCCTGTTACTTCTTCTTACATTTAGGATCCATAGTGAGCATTGGATAGAACTAGCTTCTGTCTTTGAAGGGTTAAAATGCATAAAGCTTTAATGAAGAGATTTGTACATAAAAGCAACTGTTCCCCAACCCTGTGTCAAACTATCTTATACAAAAAAAGAAAATCAATTCAATCCCTACTCTAAAGGAGTGCCCGTGTGTGTATCAATGCAGTCTTAACCCTTTTGCCCCTGCCCCTCAAAGCCGGGTGAACTGGAAGACACTTTTTCCCGGCCCCAGTTTTACATAATCCACTGAATATCTTTTTTTTAATTTTTTTTTTAAGTCGCATTGATCCTCCAGAAGTCAGCAGCTGCCTTTGCTGTGCAAAACAAAATATTGAGAATAAATAGTTTCTTTCTTTTTAAAATTATTCAGTTTAAGGTCACCGGACTTTAAATGAGTGACCCTGCAGATTTATAAGGCATTCTGCTCAGCAGTCTTTTAAATAGTCATATGTGAAAGAGCCATGCTACTGGTTTGGACTTGGTCCCATTCGCGGTAAGACTTCGCAGTGTCATACGTGGCTGATGGACTGGATGGCGCTGGATTCTGCGGCAGCTCTCGCCATACTGTGCCACATGTTGGGAGAACTGTGGGATGCGGAATGGAGGGAGTCCTTGTCAGAGAGAGAGAGCATCATCGCGTATGCCTGGATGGGGGGAAGAAGAAGGACAGAGACGTCACCATCCGATGGCAAGGATACCAGCTTGGACCCGTGCCACCCCCATGCAGTTTGGGCACCATTTTAGCTGAAACTGCTGGTCTGAACTTCTTTTACAAAAAGAACTGAGAACGCGTTAGGTGAAACCACTGTCAACCTATTCACTGACGCTTTTCACTGACGAATAGAAAGAATAATTCCTGCTTTCATCTGGCTTCATGAAGCTCTGAGAAACCTTTGATAGTAGACAAGGTCTCAGAGTCTCCTTTGCCTTCAGATTCTTGGCACAGGGGGCACTTTTCAAAGGCCCAAGGAGTCACCTTATCCCTTGCTGAGGCCTGTATTTCACCAAATGCCAGAGTCTCCTTCACTGACCGTTTTACTACAGCATATTCTGCAGCTCTTCAAACAGCAGCCCTTTAGAGGGGCTACAAAGACACATTCTAATTAACACCTGACTGTCAAGAAATAGCACTGGTCTATCCATCTAATTATTCTTGTTTTATAAACATATTGAGGACCTAGGGATGGTAATGCCCCTGAGACTCCAAAAAAACCAGCCAAGAGCCAAGTCAGCCAGAATATTAAGCCCCGTCCCTGCAGGGCTGCATCTCATAAACCCCAGGGCATTGGTGTGACCCCGTCAGCTGTCTGGAGGCGGAGTAGGAACGTTTAGTATCATGGCATGTCTGCAAGGGGCAGACAGGAACAAAGAATAGCAAAACAAAGTCAGAAAATTCCCTGTCGTCAGGCAAAAATAGCAGAAGTGTGAGAGTTTCTTCCACTATCGGGGACCCTGCCATGTCTCCCAGGGGCAGTGGGAGTGCAGAAGCAGGGCCGGGAAGACAAAGCCCTCTCTGGTGAAGCTGGAATGACCTCATCTGTTGTTTAGTCCTCTGGGTATTTGGTGACAATTGTATTTTAACTGAGTTAAGCTTTTACCTGGGATTTGGATTTCCTGTACAGTGGTTGTTTTAGGTCCTCTGGCAGCTGAGAAGCATTGAAAGCTGCCAATTCAGCTTCAGTATATTGATTTTCTTCCATTTTCCTCATTTTGAGGCTATCTGTGAAGTGTCTTATGTGGTCCAAAGCCGAAAGTCCAGTCTTACTGTACTCCTCCTCTTTATACCTACAGGAACACCACAGAGGGTTTAAAGTCAAGTCAACTATTCTCCCCGAGTCTCCACATCCTCTAAGATTTGCACATGTGAGCAAGTCCCCTTTTTTGTGCTCATAAACCACCTTGTGCTGTGGAACTGTGGTTCTGGAATAAAAGAATCTTCCTTTCCTTTGCTAAAGAGCAGAGGGTGGGCAGCAGAATCAGGAAAGGGAGAAGCTGTCTCTCTCTTGGTGCCTCCACAGCCTTTCACAAGACCATTATAGGAGATGGAGGACATTTTACGGAGTAGATAACGTCTCTCCCATGAACAGTTCCTGTCTCACCCAGAACCTGACAATAGCTCCTGGAGCACAGTTATTTTTCCACTTAAGAGCCACGCATTGCATGAAGAGACTGAAAGCAGGCTGGTACTGACCCAAACAAAGACATATGTTCCTATTGTGACTGGGAAATGGGCTACTCCAGACCAGTTCCCACAGCACACGGTTTGGTGCTGGCACTCTTTATGGCTCATTGTTTTATTTCAAGTATCAGGCACGCCAATACCCAACAGAAACCAACCTGCCAGGGGAAGCTTTGCAGTTCATGTCTAAAGTACTTGTTTCCTCGTAATCCTCCTCCGGAGTCCCTTCGTGTATCCCACTTGGAACAGGCTCTTTGACTACCTTCCCTGCAATTTCACTCTCTTCATCTTCTTCGTCCATCATTACTTCATCTTCTGCCTCTTCGTCATCCAGCAAATCTGAGTTCTGGCTGGCTACCATGCCTTTTTCATCCTTAAAGTGGCTGCCATTCATCCTGAAAGTACCAAAAGAAAACCACACAATTATTACAAACCAGTTCGGAAAGACCTTCCTGGGCAGAATGTCAGGGGCCAACCCAAAAAGGAGAAGAACTGCCAGGATAATGTGATTTCTGCATTGGATATTTCATTTAGCTTCAGGTGTTCAGGCAGTATGGGAGAAAATTCCACTCAAAAATCAGTGGGACGTTACAGAACCATCAGTACGGGATTTTCCTGTTCTCCTGCTAAAACTGCAGGGCACGAGGAGGTACCTTCCAAGACGCGTTCCACATTTTCTCACGCTTTATTTCATCTCACGTTTCCGTCATGTACATAGTACAGGCAAAAACAACTCGTTGCCTTTTAACAGAAGATGTAGAGGCCAAGAATCTCTGAAAATTGGATCTGGCATTTTCAAAAATGACATCCAACACTGCATTCAGAGTTTGAGAGTCAAAAATGACATGCATAATTAATTTTGCACACTACCACCCGTTTGGAAGCCACTCTGCTTCCCTGATTGTATAGGTTACAGCCATGGGAACTTACAGGGCTTCAGCTGAAGACCTGAAGAGCATTCTGCAATATTACCTCCCCACCAAGCTACGTTATTGACTGATTTGAAGGGTAAGAAATGATGAAAAGAAAGGTCATACAGCATTTGAAGAGTATTTCTTCTTATGAAATGAGTATTTATAGGAATATGCACATGGCAAACCATTTGGTCCTTTGCTTTCAGACAATGACTTCTCTTAACTACTTCCTATAGGGTTTTATCAAGGGCCATACTGAAGCAGGGGCTCAATCACTAATGGTCTCAACCCTTTAGAATTCTAAGCATCTGCACTGTGTCCAAGGCATTAAACAAGAGTGAGCACCATGTCAACAAATGCATGGCCAGAAGTGCTAGTGGTGTGACAGGCCTGAGCTCAGTGGAGTTACATGAACCATGTCACCAGCGAATCTGCTCGGTGGCATTAATGTAACTCAGAGGCCTTGATTCATCTATTGTTCTCATTGTGCCAAAGGTCCTTCACTCTTCCAGGAATACAGTTATAAAAATGGAAACTTTATTGTCTGCCCACAGTTTGCTTTTGACTCCGTGTACTTCAACTATGCAGGACAACATGGGATACACCATGAGTCTAGGCAAGATAAGCAGGAGCCCTAGTAGCAAATTTGGGGTTTAGTGATGACTTACCCTTGTACCAGATGTACTCATTTCTGGAGCTTACACAAGTGAAAGTGGGTTTCTCATATGACAAGAACATCATTTTTATAAATATGAGTGTTACATCTATTTTCCAAGTGAATTCCAGCTGGTTGTCAGAGGTTTAGGATTGCATAAAAAAAGCTGCTAGGGAATGGTCTGTTTATATCCCAGCTTCAAAAAATCTGAGGCTGTGCAGACTTGAGTTGAAGCAGTGACACCCTCCCCCCAAGATAATCAGAGCAATATCTCTTTATCATCTCTTATTTAAATAGGCAGAAATAAGAAATCGTTGAGCATGGTCTGGGCTGCCAACTTGCTTGTTACGCTCAATTGTGGCTGCTAGAAATGAAAGGGAGATGGACGACGACCAAAGTAACAAAAGCCTTGTGATTAAGAAAACAGATTCTCTAATTATGCTTTCAAATGCAGCAATTTGCCAGGGATAAAATATCCATCAAGAGCAGTCTGAAGTGCCAAATTTAGAAAGGAAACACTGCACAACCCAGCAACCTTTCCACTTTGCTGACTTCCTGTCGGAGGACATGTTGAGACCAGATGTGCAAAGCAAAAATCCCAAGCTCTCATTGCCAATCAAGATGGAATGAAATTTGAATATGCATGTAATCACTTAATCCAATACTTTTGTGGAAATTGTGTTTATGTCCACCATTTTCATCCCTTCACAAAGGTATCTAGAAATTGAGAAGACAGTGAAATTTATCACCAGCGGTAAAAATTGTTGATGCTGATAATGTGATGCCAACGACAATGTGCAAATAATGCAAAACTGGCCTCAAAGAACTATGCAGAGACGCAGCCTTTTGTGCTTAGCTCTATTTTTATTAGCTGAAAATAATTAGAAGTGGTCTCCTGTTAGTTCACAAGAACTGAAACTCAATAAATCTTAATAGGAAAAACTCTGTCACCGTGGACTACCGGCGCCTACTCATGCAGACTTCTTGCTAGTCAGCATCTTTCTTGGGATTGAGTTACTTACGGTAAAGACCTTTCAGTTAGAAACTTCCATTTGATCCAAGAATGTAGCTTAGTCTACTTTATAAACTGCACACTTGCATTCTGAGGCTCTCTACACTTAGCCACAGGATGTAGAATCCACCTGTTTTGCTGTGAACGTAAAATGAGGGAGTTTCTGAACAGATTTATGGGAACTCAAAACAGGATGCTCCTGAGAGGAGAAATGTGCTTATAGATGAATCTTGTACCCTGCAAGTGTGGACTTGCACTATGGGGAGGGAATCAATGTGTTTCTTTTCGTAGGGTGCCGAGGTGAACACTGAATCAATCACATTGCTAAAATAAGTCTCTAGACATCATCAGAAGTGAAGAGCAAGGCTTAATCTGGAAGTGACACCTTCTGAGGGCAGAGCAGTCACAACTCACCTCTCCTCTGAGTTTTGTGGGGACTGATTGTTGTGATTGCTGTTTCCAATGAAATTCCTAATTTCCGTGAAGTAAGAGTCTTCCTTGTCATCTAGGATTGCCCCTGTGCTTTCAAGTTCTGAGTGAGGTGAAGACGTTGCAGTACCTTAAAGCAAGACAGAGGATATCTGTGGTGGCTCCTTTACCTTCACTACGTTCAACTGCTTACATCACATTGAAATTGAAACAATGGTTAATGGGTAAGAACCAGAAAGCATTAACCGTTGAGACCCACTAGCTTCTGGACATAAACCCAGGTAAACCAGTAATTACAATGGGTAAAGGTGGTCTCCAGCCCAAACGACTTGCATGCTGGGTGCCATTTCCAGGGTATCTTTACTTTTGTCAGGTATCTGTTTCAACATTTCCTACTTGTCCCCTTGTGACTCCCAGACTCCAGGTCAGTAACTGTGTTAGACCAATGGCTGAAGCGAGCAAAACAAAACTTCATTTTAGTTACTAACTTTGCAGAACTGCTTAGAATACAGAGCAGCCATCACACAGGTTCACTAGCCCTGAGAGATCAGTGACAGACATCTTTCTCTGAGCACTGGGCAAAAGACAGCTCTGAATTCACTGCATGTTCCTGGCTATTCCCAGTGGTGCAAAACACAGCCTGAAAAGACCACAGAGAGAGTTTTACTAGACCCACAGATACCTAAACCATACCAATGCTACCTGCTACCTGCAGCTGCTTCTGCCACTGCTGCTGTGACCAATTTGCTTTGGAGCTTGGGAGGCAACATTACCTCCCGTGATAAGTAGGGCTTCTCGGCTCCTGACAGTGGGAATATTTTGGAAGGTGCCAAGAAAATAATTTAGATTGTCCCCTGAGACCCTAAATGGAGGATTCCTATTGAGAGCTAAATGATTGTGAGATGGGATTAAACCAATTTTCCCAGTCTATTCTCAGAATGCTACAGTTGGCTTAATTGAAACCAAAAAGAAAGGACATCACCCAGTGGTATAGTTATAGAAGGGTAGAGTTTATGCAGGGATTTTCAAAGCACTTTAAACGTCAGCAGAGCTTAGGCATTTACATATTTTCCAAAACCCCTCTCATCACAGCAGGCAGCACAGAGCAACGTGTGTTTAGTGACACCCAGGAGCACTGAACACGAGGTGGGATGTGGAGGGCACACTGGGGAGGGAAAAGCCATACATACCAGACATGTTCCCGTTCTCATGCTTTTTTAGATGTCTGTCAAGATTGGTTTGTTGACCAAAACACCTGTCACACAAGTGACACTTGAATGGCTTCTCTTTATTGTGGATGTTACGGACATGTCTCTGCAGGTTAGAAGATATGCTAAAGGACCTGTCACAGTATTTGCATCTAAAAAAAAAGCCAGAAGAGGGTTTGTTATTAGCTGGAAATGTAAGATTTATCCTAAGACACCCTGAAGGACCTTGTGGGCTCAACCTCAGTACCCCACTGGAGTTCCTTGGTCCCTGTTGAGCAAACAAGTCCCCAAAAATAAAGACAGGTTTTTGCTCCTGGAAAGGAGATGTCACTTCTACAGGGGTTTTTTAACCTTTAATTCACATTAAGCTTTATATTTTGGATACTGCCTTTGGAATAAACCTAGTATTTCAGAGTTAATGGCATCAAATTAGCTAGGGTAACTGATTCCCATGTTTTTAAAACTGTTGCATGCAAAATTGGGACATTTGAAAACAGTAGAGGAATAACTCTGTTGTTTCATGTGATGCCAATACAATACAATTAAATGCTTCTGGAAAAAACATGAAACAGATCTCTTCTAATACTCAAAAAAGGTGAAAAAAAAAGAGCTATTTCTTTTCCCGTTCTAAATTATACTGTGTGATTAAATCTTTTCTTGAGGAATTAGCTTGTGCGATTGCTAATCCCAGAGGAAATTTGGTTATCTTGCAAAAACCAGCAATAAACAATCCCAACCTTTAATACCGTGCCAATGTGAGTAGTTTAGTCTATCACTCTGGTACCAGAGGCATCAATTTTCATACTCTGCAGTAATTTGGAGTCCCTGAAGCCTTTACTGTACTGCTTTTTAAGCCATTACTAAGTCATACTGTAACTATTCCAAATTCTCTGGTTGGCAATGAGCCAACAGTCTTCATCACTTTAGTTTTCCAACCTTTTCCTTACTTCTCCCGTGTTTCTCCTACACTTGTCAATGATGACAAGTTCTTTTCTTTTTGGTGCTGAAATTGTCTGTTATGCCATTAATTGCCTGTGGTTTTTATGCACCAGACAGGTATCAGGTATGAGTGCCTCAAGACCTTCCTCCAATAAAATTAGATGTGAATCTCATTTCCTAAAGAGACTAAAGGCAAACCCCATATTGTTTCTTCACAAACAATGAGCTTACTCTGCTCTTCACAGCTCATAAAATGCAGAAATTGGTGCATTTGTTTGACTGGGACATGAACTGGCCTCTTTCCAGTTGATTTAAATGAGCCTTTCATTTTCAATAAGTTGAAGCTTCCATACACATTGCTGCATGTGACTTTTCTGGACACAAGATCACATACATTTCCTAGTGACAAGAGAGTCCACCCACGTTGGACTTTCAGTTACGCAGAGATCAGAAAGGAACCAGATTAGGCAGGAAACAAATAAATGCAGCAAAGCCTTTGCAACAGAGACCTTTCAGAAATAGATGACTCATGAAACATTCAACTTCAGGCTGCAAATGACACCACAAAGCTCTTACAAAATAATACTTCTTTCAAGGGAAAATATGACCATAAGCCCTCGTGAACATCACTCTAACCATGCTGATTCAGAAGTGCCAGCTACCCTACGAGGCAAAGGCAGGACTTGTGGGCTGGGTTGCTGCCTAAGCCAAAAGAATTCCACTAACTAGGTATGATCAAACCCTTTCCCCTCATCTCTGCAGTTCCAATGCTGTAGCACTGCATGCAGCTGCCCTTGACCGGACAAGTACAAAAAGTTCTGTTTGAGACCAGATGTCTTGGGGGGTTATCAAAGTGCTGCTAAGGATCCAGTGCTGGAGCCAGCTGAATGGGGCTGTTGAACACTCATTCCCTTGATTTGCTGAACACTCATTCCCTTGCTTTGTTGAACACTCATTCCCTTGCTTTATTCATTTGACCACCCCATGGATGGGGTAAGAGGCTGTATAGTACCTGTAGGGCTGCTCTCCAGTGTGTGTCCTCAGGTGACGTGTTAGGTTTGCAGATCTTGGGAAAATCTTGCCACAGTATCTGTGGTAAGAAAAAAGTTTGATAAGATGGTGCTACCATCAATGGCTTCATCTCAATTCAAGCTGCATAACTGAAAACTCAGTGTTTGGTACTACTGGCATTGCTTTGGTGTAACAACTGTTCAATAAAAGCATTGAGAAAATGTAAATGATTGAGATGCACACAAGAATGGGACTGGAACTGTTGGATTATTATACATTGAATTCATTACATAAGCCACGGATATGAAAACAAACCACTCTTAAGGATTGTCCCAAATACCTAAGCTCACTAGGTGATTATCAGTCACATTCAGGTTTGGAATCAAGAGAACCTGTTATTAAAGCCTTGGATTTCTGCCTCCATGTAAGCAAATTTCAAACCTTTCAACCAATTCTAGGCGTCAGCAAACATGACATCATTTGGTGCATTGAGTAGGATCAGAGCAGACAAGACTCAAAGACCTAATCCATCAAGGTGTGTTTCTATAACAACATGTCTTGAAAGAAAGTGACATGTTTTCAAAAAGATCAGATAAACCAATATGCCAGCCTCAAATGCCTGCACATTTAGGAGATGACATAGAGACCTAAATAAGGCAATTTAAAACTCATTCTCCAAGCTCAATAATATGTCACAGGAAAAATAATAGCCAAAAAAAAATTGCTATTATCATGAGCCCTCCCTCTTTGTTCAACTAACACATTAAAGTTCAGTTGATAATTGGCGCGGTTGTATTAATGATATTTGTCCCTTTTTTGCAGAGCACACACAGCACCTTCTTCAGTGGATGAATGTGGTAGCTGCTCCACGTGACGACTTCACTTTTAACATCTCATTTATTTTTTCACAACACCATGTATAAGCCTTCGAAATACCCACACAGCTAATTCAACTCTCCACGACAAAGCTCCCATTCATTTTGGCTGCAGCGTACAATGACTATCCTCATTGTATTATTTTTTTAAAGTCTGTACGTGCAAGTCCTAATAAGTCATGTATTTTATCACTGATCCCTTTGGATATTAAAACCAGAAGCCTGAGAAAAAAAAATCCATGTCTGTAGTTTATGATCAAAAAAGTCAATAATGAAAGCATGCTTGTGCATATGAAAGTGATGAGAAAATCTGGAAAAAAGAATTGTTTATATAATAGTTTCCACCTCATTTATCAAACCGGTATGATACAGGGCAAACTCTTTGTTTTATAATGCCAGTAAATTAACAAATGAGAAGCCCAAAGTGAAAGGCTTTCCATGTTTCATTGGGCAGTGACTGTCTTGAAGTACCCATTGCCATCCTGGTGGTATCACAGAATGATTTAGATTGGAAGGAAACTCAGAGACCATCAAGTTCCAACCCCCCTGCCACTTGGCCTTGAACACTTCCAGAGAGGGGAAAACAAACATCTATACAAGGGGTGTCTTGGTGGGGCACCGGGGGG